>CM064485.1:49019499-49096525 GCA_032716605.1 Paralithodes platypus
GCATAATTTCACCTGTTGCATAACCATATATTAAGATATTAGCATTTAATAAGAAGTCTGGATATGTATAGTGGTGAAAGATAGAGATATGTGAACAATGTTCGAGATTTCTGTATCGATCAATTAGAGTCTGGTGCGTTGTGTGCCAGTGTGTGTGTTAAAATTAACTACCTGGTGAACAGAAAGCCCTAAGATCTCAAACCCTAACCAGAAGCTCGTCCCAGGGGGCTTGCTTGGATACTGGAGAACTCGTCCCTACTTCTCGCCCCGAAACGAGGTCGCTTATGAATAATATTATATTTTCGATTAAACTAACCTAATATAAAGCCTGGTTCACACATTCAAGAGTAGACGCCAGAGTCAAGTACGAGTGAGCGAAGAGTGACACTCTTCGTGGATCTTTGTGACTCTGGCAAGAACCAGCCCGAGTAAGGTCACTGTTCCCGATTCACCAAGAGTCAACAAGAGTCGGTAAGTGTTCATCCAAGAGTCACTACGAGTCACGGAGAGTCAACAAGAGTCACGAAGAGTGTAACACGAACCCAACACGAGTGTCATAAATTTGAAAAATAAATGTCAAATTCCAGGGTACGAAAACAAAGAGTCGGTACGAGCCAACAAGAGTGTAACAAAGAGTCACAACGTGTGCTCCCAAGAGTAGCCCTCATAGTGCAGGTGCCTGATTCACCCAAGAGTGTACAAGAGTCAACACGAGTCACAAAGAGTTCTGCAGAGTTCAACAAGAGTCAGGAAGAGTCAACACGAGTCACAAAGAGTCAATAAGAGTCTACACGTATGTCCTTCGGACTCGTGACGGGGACAAGAAATTTCATACATGTATGAAATTTTTGGGCCACGTGGCGAGTACCAAGACACACCCCGATACACGGAGAGTATACACGAGTGTAACAAGAGTCTACAAGAGTGTTGCAGAGTATTGAAGAGTCATTGCCGAATAGCAAAATTTCATCACTCGTGTTGGACTCGGGCACCAACTCGTCTATGTGTGAACCAGGCTTAACTTAGCGTAACCTAAGTTAAGGAAAACAAAACTGCGTAAATTTCTCGTACATACTGTATGCTGGACGAGTTGTTTTCGGGGCAACATCCCCAGTGTTTAGGGATTGAGAGTGTACAGACGACAGTGCCGGTGGACAGGATTAGTTAGTTAAAATAGGACTTCAGAGGCTATCACCCCTATTGGATTATTAAGCCAGCACACTGTAAGTCAAGAATAACGTCAGGACTGGAGACTCTCTGCGAGAACTCCAGTCCATTGTGAACAAGAAAAGTAAGAAATATATTAAGAGGTGGACGAACGAGGTAAGAAATGAAACAGAAGAACAATGTAAAAACAGTGGTAGAAATAGACAGTTTCAGATGTTGAACTGGATTGAGAGGTACACTCGAGGACAGAAGTTAGTTCCCCCAAACAGCCACTGTGTGAATCCGAAACACCTGGAGTCTACTAACGAAGCACCTGAAAAAGTGCCATTTAAACCCTTTCGGTGCTTCGTTATTCGACCCCAGGTAATTCGGATTCACACAGTGGCAGGTTGGGGAAACTAAAGTTTGCCGTCATTATACAAGTATTAAATATTTGCTGGGAGCAGTTTGGAAATAATAGTTAAAAAGTATTTCGCTCAACAATTAGTAAAAATATTCGAAGGACAGATAATTTGAAATTTGATTATACAAGGTATATTTTCAAAATGAAAAGGATGGCGTGGTAAAGAAAATGTCGACGACTGTACGTCCCTTTTGTTCCAGCCCTTCTGATAATTATATCTTGCTTTTGAATGCAAAATGTTCCAATTCATCAATGTAGCAAGATCAGGCAAGCCACTGGAAAACGTTGACAACCTATTAGTCATCAGGAATGTAACTATATTATAGCCTACTCTATTCATTATAGGTAGGCCAGAAATCGTGATTTGAACCTCATTTAACTAATAAATTTAAAAGAGGTTCAAATTACGAATCGCCCCATGCACCTCTGTCCCCAGTCAGTTGACGCCCCTCCTCCCATCCAGCACCGCTTTCACGCATATACTTCCTAACTCCATCCTTCCACCTCTCTCTCGGTTTACCTCTCCCTCTTTGGCCTCTCACTTCACTCTTGTACACTGTCATTCTCTCGCTCCCCATACGTTCCACATGGCCGAACCATCTCAAGGTGTTCCTTTTCACACTTTTAAGCACATCAATACCCACACCACACTCGTACTTCCTCGTTCGTCTCTCTATCCCTCCATGTAATTCCGCATGCATTTCTCAAGTAACTCATTTTGTCTCCCATTTCAAATATCATGGAATGACTGATTGACGATCGGCTCATTAATTTTGTCAATGGAAATTATATATTGGTAGATGAAGTGTTTTGTTTATTAAATATCTCTATAATCTGCAATTGTGTCACTACAGAATGATGCGATTAAACTCATTTATGACAAAATATTGTAGTAGGAATATTTGGAGTAAAAAGCTCGACACTAGTAGACATGCCATCCTTATTAAATCATTGTATTTTTATGGTGTAAGAGATGTAGCTCTATAAGTTGGTTTGTAAGCTATTTATCTGCAAGGCATCCATTCACTCAAATATATACAACCCAGTCATCATTAGCTCCTAGTGACGGTGTCCCTCAGGGGTCCACTTTGAGACCTCTACTATTTTTGCTTTGTATAAAATCATGTAAATACCGTATACTCCTAGTATATTTGAATTAAATTGTTTGCTGATGGCACAAATGCTTTCCACAATGACAATAACCTCATAACATTGTGTGAAGTAGCTAATTATATACTGGTTAAAGCATCCAAATGGTTCCTTGCAAACAAAATTTCCAAAAATGTGTCTAAAATAAATTTTGTAATTTTTAGTAGAAATATAGTTCTTGAAAATTTAAATATATTGCTGGATGACTATAGTAAATCATCAAACCTTTACACAACATTTAGGGGTTGTGATTGACAACCAACTTGCCTGAAAACAACACGTATATTATATACGAAATAACATAAGAAATAGATGGTATATTATATAACTTAAAAAATATTCTGTCACAAAATTAACTCCTTCTATTATAGCTCAATTTATATATAATATCAACTGTAATGTATCTTGGGGTGCAGCAATTCATAGTACTCTAAAACCACTAGTCACAGTCCAAGAACGCATAATTAGACAAATAACAAACTATAGATATCGGGAACATTCACTGCCACAATTGAAAGCATCAGGTGTTCTAAAACTTGGTGATATTCACAAGACACCTCCAGCCCGTTTTTGTTATAAATTATTTGTTCTGTGTATTATGGTTGTACTTGTTCATTTATGGTGTCTGTTCTTGATTGTATAGATAGAATACATCATGTATTCCGATGGAGTTCCTAATTCCCAGTTAATTACACCCGATAAGCACATGAATAATATTGGCACTTCAATATTATATATATTATTATTAGTATTATTATAATATACATTTCTTTTTCTTTCTAGGTTATGGATTAAGTTATAATCCCTGTCTAGGAGGCTAGGAACAAGGGATTAGCAAAACCCTCAAGACAACATTTGTACCTTATAGTGCTCTGAAAAGGAGTTACCAGAGAGGAGTGTCAGCCCGTGTGTACAAGCGGACACCCACAGAGGTGCTGACATGGAGGGACTGAAGCGATCCTGGTGGCTCATTGGTATCATGGTCGTCTGGTTGACAGGTAAGAGTTTGCAGGGCTTGGTGTGAAATGTTATCTCTGCTTTTCAGGAATACATATATTAGGTGTTTTGTTTTGTGTGTTTTTCGGTGTCATTTTTTGTACCAGGATTCGATCCCACTCACTTTAGGTACATTTTGGAGACTTGGGCACTGTATCTACACGACCATGAGTGGATACGGTGCCCAACTCTCTCAAATATACCTGCAGTGAGTGGGGTCGAATCCTGGCCAGGTTACCAACCTGTCTAACATTACCATTAGTGATTGATAAGTGCGTTGCATTGACTTTCTATTTTGTTCTGCTTCTTCCCCCCCATCCCCCACTCTCTCTCTCTCTCTCTCTCTCTCTCTCTCTCCTGTAGTATTTTTTGTCAATACTCGTGAGTGTATTCGTGATTTCCTGTGCAAGGTCCACTTTTATCGTACTTGCTTCATTGTAATGTTGGTGCTTGCTCGTTAATTTTTCTTAATTTCTTTTTGGTCTCTAATTTTGGGCTTCTTTAGTTATATATATATTCTTCATTAAATTTTAAATGTATTATTATTATAGTACTTATTTTTCTAAAACTATACTACAGGTTGGGAATAATCCGACAGTTGTTTGGAGTTTGTAATGTTTATTAAGAAAAGGCACCTCTTAACCTCGCGACATCTGTTTCTCTGTCTGAATTCGATATATGTTCAAACTGTTTTTGAATACCTACGGCCGGCAGCATAAATTGTATCTTGGAACCGGTGGATTTCCGCTACAGCCTATCTGTACGGACGCTATTCAAGGACTTATTTCGACTTCGGTCACGAGTCACAACATCACGGTTACGGATACATTGGGAAATAGACTTGGAACATAATTTATCTCTTTGCTTTAACAATCGTAAATAAACTCCGCACATAAATGATCCCCTTTTAATTCTACGTATTATCTGGTCTCCGACTCAGTCGAGATACGTTCAAGCGTTGAGTAAATAGTTGCGGTCACCAGTCATAACTTATAAATTGGAACTATTAAATTCCCATTATAATCTACCTGTAAGAACGCTATTCAGAACTTGCCGTATTCCGACTAGGCGACAGGAAAACCTCAATACGTTCCGGCAATATAACAACACTACGACTCCAAATTAAGTCGTTAATATTTACAAGTATCTACACATATTTCTACCATAAATCCCTTGTCCGCGTATTACCTTCTTAGCGTTATTCTTATTCGTAGGAATTGGTATAAGATAATATATCCTTTACTCGGTTGACTGTTCATGAAGTTAATAGTTAGAAGAACTGCTTTTGGGGGTTTGTGAAGTAGGCTAGTTTAGCTGAGAATTAGTTAGGAGAGAGTAATTGATACTCTATAAATATTATCCACACATACTTTTTGTTAATAAGGAAACACTTTATCTTTCGTTATGCGCAAATACTCCCATAATGTAATAAAGAAAATATTAATTAGGTTCATTACTTCCCCCTGGGGGTTAGGGAATAGAATATGCCCCACGTGCCTTCTGCATGTCGTACGAGGCGACTAAAGAGGTTGGGTCGGTGGGCTTGCGACCCCCACCCGGAAAAAATATCTAAGCAAAGAAAAACGAACGAACAGCCTCGGATGCGGACGGAACCAACGTTGACGAACCACGACCGACTAAGGACATGCCTTCGGACATTCTGAGAATGGCTACGTGGAATGTTAGTGGCATGAATGATGGCACAAAAAAGAGAGAGGTTCTGGAAGTGTTAGTGAATGCCAGGCTGGATGTATGTGGAATGACAGAGACCAAATGGAAAGATTCAGATGTGAGAGAGTGGGAGTGTGGAATGGGTGTGTGCTGGAGTGAGTGAAGGAACAGCGAGAGAAGGTGCATGTTTGTTTGTAAGTAGCAAATGGAAGGAATGTGTAAGAGAGTATGGGTCTGTGGGTTCAAGGATTGTGTGGGTGAGAATGAAAGTAGGAATACAAACGTGGGTGATTGTATGCGTGTATGCCCCGACAGAGGATATACTTGAAAGAAAGAAAGAGGAGTTCTGGATGAATGTGGAGGCGTGCCTGGAGAAGTTTGACAAGAACGAAAGAATATTTCTGATTGGGGATATGAATGGTAAGGTGGGTGATAGGAAAGTTGAGGGAGTGGTGGGAGGGTGGGGGTACCATCAGAGGTGAATGGGAATGGTAGTGCACTTGTGGACGTATGAGTGGGGAGGAGGCTGTGGATAGCCAACACCTTCTTCCGACACAGAATGATCCACAGGTACACGTGGAAACGGATGTTGACGATGAAGGATAAGACAGTGGTGGAACGAAAGTCTTGATTGATTATGTATGTGTGGATGAACGAATGAAGAAATCTGTGATGGATGCTAGGGTGTATAGGGTATTGGAGGGGGTCTGTCTGATCATTATGTAGTGGTAGCTAAGGTTAGGATACAAAAGAAGTGAGGAGAGCGGGAGGGAGGCGAGAGGAGGGTGGAATGGTGAGGAGGGTGGAGAGGTTGCAGGAGGAGGAAGTCAGGGAGGAGTACAGGAGCGCAGTGGAAAGACGACTAGGTGGGTTCGACCTGGAAGTTATGGAGGAAGTGGAAGAGATGAGCAAGGTGTTTAAGGATGAGATCTGTGCAGCATGTGAGGAGGTGTGTGGAGTGAGGAGAAGAGGGAGGGGAGTGAAAGGTACAGCATGGTGGACAGAAGAGGTAAGAATAGCTGTGGAAGAAAAGAAGAAAGCATATAGAGAGTGGTTGGGTAGCAGAGGGAATGAAGATTCCGAGAGACAGAAATGAGCGAGGTACGTGGAGAGTAAGAGGTGGTGAAGAGAGTAGTGAAGGAAAGTAAGAGAAGAGTAGATGAGGAATTTGGAAGGAATCTGAGTGTAAAATGGAGGGAGAGTAAGAAACTGTTCTGGAAAGAAGTCAAGAAAGTTAGGGAAGGTAGCAAGGGAAACAGTAAGGGTGTGAAAGATAAGAATGGGAGAATGCTAGCCGAGAAGCAAGAGAGAGTCGAAAGATGGAGGGAGTACTTCAGTGAGTTGCTAAATGAAAGGAATGAAGAGCCAGCAAACATAGCTGGATATGGTATGGGAGGGAGAAGAAGAGAAGTAGTGGAGGAGGAGGTGGGGATCAGGAGGTCAGAAGTGTCGGAAGCCATGAAAAGAGTGAAGTTGGGGAAAGCACCAGGAACAGATGGAGTGTGTGGGGAAATGTTGAGGTATGGTGGTGAGATAGTGATAGAATGGGTATGGAAAATGTGCAAACTAGCATGGGAGAAGGGGAGTGCACCCGATGACTGGAAGACTGGCATAATAGTCCCCCTATATAAGGGCAAAGGGGAAAGAGGAGTGTGTGGTAACCACCGAGGAATAAGTCTTCTAAGCGTAGTAGGGAAGGTATACAGTAGGGTAGTGATTGAGAGAGTGAGAGTGAGAACGGAGAAATGGATAGGCGACGAGCAGGGAGGTTTTAGGAAGGGAAGAGGATGTGTAGATCAGATTTTTACCCTGAATTGTGTTGTGGAGAAGTATCTGGAGAAGAAACAAAAGGTGTATGTTGCCTTTATGGACTTGGAGAAGGCCTATGACAGAGTGGATAGAGAAGGTTTGTGGAAAGTACTTAGAATATACGGAGTAGAGGGCAAGTTGCTGAAAGCAGTGAAGAGCATGTATGAGGGTGCAAAGGCAGCAGTACGTGTGGAGAGTGAGCAGAGCGAGTTCTTTGACCTGAATGTTGGTTTGAAACAGGGGTGTGTGATGTCCCCGTGGTTGTTTACTGTATATATGGATGGAGTTATGAAAGAAATACTATCAAGAGCAGTGGATGTTGGTGTATCGCTGAAAAGGGAGGGAATTGAGTGGAAGCTACCTATACTGCTGTTTGCGGATGATACAGTTCTGATGAGTGATAATGAATGGGAGTTGCAGGGTCTGGTAAATGAGTTTGGAACAGTGTGCGAAAAACGGAATTTGAAGGTAAATACGGGGAAGAGCAAGGTTATGGTCTTCGAAAGGGGTGAAGTCACAGAGTGTGAGGTGAAGCTGAATGGTCAGGCTATGGAGATCGTCAACTCTTTTAAGTATCTGGGCAGTGTGTTGAGTAAAGATGGGACTATGGATGAAGAGGTGCGGGAGAGGGTACAACAGGGGAAGAGGGTTGTAGGAACGCTAAAAGCAGTAACAAGAAATAGGGTGGTCAGTATGGAAGTGAAGAAGTCCTTGCATGACAGTGTGGTAATCCCGACACTGACTTACGGAAGCGAAGCATGGACGTTGGTTGAGAGACTCAGACCAAGAGTGAGAGCAGTGGAAATGAATTACTTAAGGAGTGCGTGCGGAGTTACATGGAGGGATAGACAGACTAATGAGGAAGTAAGAAGGAGGTGTGGTGTGGAGGTAGATGTGCTGGAAAGTGTGAAAAGGAACAACTTGAGATGGTTCGGCCATATGGAACGTATGGAAAGCGAGAGAATGACTAAGAGGGTGTACGAGAGCGAGGTGGAGGGACAGAGGGGGAGAGGTAGACCGAATATGAGGTGGAAGGATGGAGTGAGGAACTACATGAACGAAGGCGGTGCTGGTTGGGGGGAGGGGCGTCGACTGACTGGGGACAGAGGTGCATGGGGGCGGTTCGTTCGTGGCCACACCTTCGGGGATCACGGCGTCAGGCAATAGATAGATAGATAGATTACTTCTCTGTACAAATCAACAAAGGATGCATCGTTTATCGATTTAAAAAGGCATGTTCCTTTTTCCTAAAAGTGGAAGAGAGCTGTGCTATCTAGGAAAGATCTGGCCCTGTCAAAGATAATAACTTTATTTTGGGATAAGGTATGTCCCTTGTTCCCGATAGTAGGACTATCTGACTTATAGAAAAGATCAACTTCCTAATTTAGTTTATATAAATGTATCTAGTTTAAGCTTATTTTATTTCAATTTACTTTTACTCCCTATCAAATCCTATTCTATTTATAACTATAGGCGTTATGCCTTTCTACCGATGAGCACTGTACATCTTAATTAACACCTTACGAGCGGCCTATGCGGTTTATTTATATGTACCGCCCAGCGGGGTGTTTTTAGCCAAAATAGGGCTGTTTACGTGATCATTTTCATGCCTTAATAAGACCCAGAACGTAAAACAAGTACCTATCCCTGAAAGGGCATAAACAGAGCTTTCGAATGACACCATAACGATCCTTTTATGATGGCTAGTTTTCTTGCAATAACCGTGCAACGCGAGTGCAAAAAGCATGTAATTAGCCACTTTCCCGATACAATTCCTTATATAGCGAGTGAGAGAGGGAGGAGGGAGCTGGGATTCGTGTCAGTATGTTCGCCGCGGTGGTCTGGAGCAGTCATACGCTCGCTACTCTCCTGCCACCACTTGTCTCTCTCTCTCAGCAACATTACGTGCTGAAATTGCCACTCGAGTTATGTCGAGCGCCGCCACATAGTCCAGCTTTATTTAACTCGACTTATGTGGTGAGCCGCTAATTAAGGGTTAATAATCATTTTTATTTATATTAATTGTCTAAATCTTTATCTTTGGTTCTGTCCCAAGGAGGACACATATCTTTATTCCCATCCGGCTCTGTCAGGTCAGTTTCTTTTTGGTCAATGGTATGCGGGCCCATAAGGGTCCTTAATAAAATTAGGGTCTTCTCTCTTCTGCCTGGATCACCATCTGACAGCTGGCCAGTAGTGTTTTGCCAACTCTCTCTCTTAGCCACAAGTCTCCCGCCCTCCATGTAGTGCCTGGCTGTGTGTATGTAGGCTTGCTATATGTCGGGAAGCGTAGGGGTAGTGTTGATGTAACTTCGGCCCATGGTTGGTATTGGGCGAAGTTGTTGTTGTTCCCCAAGCTGCCTGGCCGAACAGCCCCAAAGCCCCGAGCAAGGCCAAGGCCATAACCGAGCGCCCCCACAGAACCCTCCCTGGGCGAAGTACTGGAGGTGCCTGGACCTTCCCGGGTAAGGGAGGGAAGGTGTGTAGGCGGTGACCTTCGAACCTGTCTGTGCCAGTGCCGTTTCTCAAGTGGCCCTCGAGGCTCCCCCCCCCCCCTTCCTTTATACCCGATAGCGATTCTATATGTTGAGATAATTTTGCTTGAAAGGGGTCTAGGAGGCATGTTGTGGTTTGAAGGGGTTTGTGGAGAAGTTGTCTCTCTTCTGTACCGGCGACGAAATATGTTTTGGCTATATTTAGACAATTCTGTGCAGTTTAAGGAGGATCTGTGGTAGTAAAAAGGGTTAAGCGAGATGGTTCGAAGCCTGTTAATTGGTGGAGGCCCTATATAAACTTAAATACAATCGTCTAACAGTAGCCAGAATACAAGTAAAAAGACGTTGCCGGTACAGAAGGCAAAAACTATCAATAATCAATAATAATAAAATATATTATCATTGCCTCCGACACACAGGATGAGATTGTGTTAACCCTTTGAAGATTGTGACTAATTTTTAATTTTTATTGTGGCTATCATTATACGATTTTATACAGTTTAAGAAGGATCTGCGGGAATAATAAGGGTTAAGACTATCATCAATTAACCCTCTTTCATATACACTTCCTAATCTAAAGAAAATAATCTAATAATAGTCGGAAAACAGAAACAAAATGCGTAATGGATATTGAAACGGTTAATATTATGATATTTGCAAGGTAAATATTTCAGATTAAGAAGGACATCTAAACGTCACTGGTACAGAAGGGGTTAACAGTCTAGTAAAATAAACACACCTACTACACATGTTGAGATTTTATGACATATTCTCCATTACTTTGTCGATTTTAAGAACTTTTGCCCCATTTCTGTCAATTTTAACACTTTTCCTGCCATTTAAGGGCCCGCCACACTATGCCGACTTAAGTGCCGACGCTAGCCGACTTAAGGGTTGTATCGAGGTCTTTACCTAATTCGCTGCGCTGCGTGAGTGGGCGCCAACTCAAGGGAGAGGGCGTCACGGGTTTCAGGAAAAGTTTGACATGCACAACTCCCATAAGCTGAGTCGGCGGCATGTGAGGTCACAAAATTGGACGGGACAGTGAAAGTAGACGGTTGGCGTTGGGTGGTGTCCAGTAGGCATTAGACAGTACAAGGGCGCCGACTTGTCTGCGTCAGACGCCGCTATGAGGTAGATCACAGTCAGACGGCTACCCAGTAACGACCTGCGGTGATCTGCGCCGACCATACACCGTCCCAAGGCCTCGCCAATATCTGGTAAGGCGACCTAACTAGAGTGGGACGCCGTCGAACGGCATGGCTAAGGGTGTCGGCAGCGTCCATGGTCGCCACCTTATGGCGACAATGAGCAAACACGTATGTAGAAAGTGCCTTGAGGCGTCGCCCAGGCGGCGTCATAGGGGGAGGGCATACCGTGAGTCCACGCTTCGAAAACATATGTCCATGACCTGGTAACGTCGCACGGGACAAAGTCGGTCGGGTTCAAGTGTGACAGGGTGGCTGTCCATCGCCGCCCTACCTCCCATAGGCGCCTCTCGTCGGGACCATTGTCGCCGATCAGTTTGCGCGTTACGGCGCATGACGCCGCCTGTCAGTGACGGTTATTTTTCCTTAGGTCTTGCATGGTCGCCGCTCGACCCTGTCCAGTTGCCGACAGGCAGCGTGCCCGTCCATAGTACCCGCCGTGGGCGTCCCGTCCCTCGATCACCCACGTTACTCGGCAGTGGTCTCCCCCTTCTATCGCCATTCCTTAATTAAGTTTCATAGCATCGGCACTTAAATTGGTATAGTGTGACAGGGCCTTTAGGTGTCAATTTGTTCATGGCGAGCGATAGCGAGTTTTCAATTTAAGAGGAACCTGCCTTCGGCGGCGACATTTTCTACTGAAAAATTTACAAATATATCTTGAAAAGGAGTCTAGGGCGTGTAATTTTAAGCTTGATGGAGGTCTAGCGAACAAACTAGAAACCTCCCCTTAACAAAGCCTCTATACCCATGCTTTGTTCATTGAGGTTGGGGAGTATTTGTTTTATATTAAGGCGTGAAGGGTTTATATTTGGTGGGATTATTTATATATTTAATATTTTTTTTTAGTTTCCTCCCTAGACCTCCATCAAGCCAAAACAAAATCCCCAAGATCCCCTTCCTAGATAATTTGTAAATTATGCGGTAGCAAAATGTCTCTCCTAATTTACAGGCTTGCTATCGCTCGCCAGGAAAAAAGTGACACCAAAATGGCATGAAAAGTCTTGGTATTGACAAAGATAGAAATACAATCGCTTATTATTTCCAATAACCTTTTATACCCTTCATAAAAAAAAAAATATATTCTATATTTTACAGTGCAGGTTTTCCTTAAAGTGATAGTGGCTGTTTTGTTGGTCAGTTAATTAATTTATTCATGTTTTAATTTCCTCGCTAGACCTCCCTCAAACTTATAAGAACACCCTTTAGACCTCCCCTCAAGATAAATTTGTACATTTTTCGGTAGAAAAATATCCTGGCCGAAGGCCGATTCCTCTTATAGCTACAGGCTCGCTATCGCTAGCCAGCAAACAATCGACACCTAAATGGCACGTTAGGTCTTAAAATTGGCAACGAAATGGAGCTAAAGGTTTTAAAATTGCCAAACTACTAGGCCGAACGTCATAAAATCAGAAAACTAATGGGGCTGAACATGAGGAAAAAGAAGGACCAGAAAAACGACCCATCTCCCCTTAAGCAAAATACAGTTGTCTAATGATAGTTAAATAACAAATACTTCTATACTAAGAGGGTTAACACCATCTAGTGCAACGCCTTATATTTGTTTTGGTTTCATTAATAATAAGAGTTTTGTTTGTTGCCGCCATTTTCGAGCAATATACAGGTGTATATATACACGGTTCCACAGACTCTCTTCAAACTAGAAAACGCCGCTGAGACCCTCTTTAAGCTAAATATATACTGTACATTCTTCGCTCGAAGAAATAGCCAGGCCGCTATCGCTCGCCTAGAACAGAACGACACCTGAATAGTATAAAGCGTCTTCTAATCGCAAAGCTAATGATATGAAACTTCTTAACATTTCCAAACTAATGGAGTGAAACAGGGAGGATCCAAAAAGACCCCTTCTCACCCCAAATTGGGTTAAAACTGTAGTTCAGCTGTTAGTTGGTTTACTCACGCTTGTTCTACTGCTGTCCACAATAAGGAGGAAGCATTCAAACGGTACAGTCACCTTCAAACTCAAGAATCTCATACTTCCTATGTTTCTGCCCGGAATCAAGCCAAATCTGTTCTTCGACTCGCCAAACATTCTTTCATCAGTTATAAATGCACTGAACTATCTAACTCTAGCTCTTCCCAAGCCTTCTGGCATCTAGCCTAAAACCTCTCCAACAATTTTTCTTCATCTTTCCCTTCTCTTTTCCACTCTGACGGTACCACCGTCACTTCTTCCTCTGACAAAGCTGAACTCTTCGCTAACACTTTCGCTAAAAACTCCACTTTGGATGATTCCAGTGCAATTTCTCCCTCTCCACCCCTTTCTCTCTTACTTATGCCTAACATCATAATCTCTTCCAAGGATGTACTTTCCACCCTCTCTGGGCTAAATACTAAGAAGGCATATGGACCGGTCGGTGTTCCTCCTATTTTACTAAAAGAAAATTGCTTCCGTGCCGATTCCTTGCCTAGGCAAACTCTTCCGTCTCTCCTCTAACGTCTTTCCTTCTTGCTGGAAGTTTGCTCTCATTCAACTTGTCCCAAAGAAGGGTGACCGCTCTCAACCCTCCAACTATCGTCCAATTGTTCTAATTTCTTGCATCTCCAAAGTTATTAAAATTATCCTTGCCTCAAAATTTCTTAAAGCATTTATCTTCCCATAACCTACTCTCAGATGGCTTACTTAAAGGCCAGTCTACTGGTGATTTTTTTTGTTTTAATCTTACTAACTCTAGGTCATCCTCCATTCAAGATTTTGGTGAGACTTTTTCTATTGCGCTGGACAGATCAAAGGCCTTCGACACAAATCCCTTATTTCAAATTTACCCTCCTACAGTTTATATTCCTCCATCTGTGCCTTTGTCTCTAATTTCATTTCCGGCCGTTCCATAGCTGTGGTTGTGGATGGCCACAGTTCACTTCCTCAACGTATCAACTCCGGTGTTCCTCAGGGTTCTGTCTTATCCCCAATTCTCTTCTTATTATTCATTAACGACCTTCTCAACTGCACCTCTAGCCCCATTCACTCGTATGCTGACGACTCTACATTACACTATTCAACTAGCCTTCCACAAATTATTCACAGCAGGAACTCCAAAACTCATATAAGGAGGCCATAAAACACCTATCTTCTGATCTCTCTACTATTTATAATTGGGGCAGATAAAACCTTGTTACTTCCAATGCTTCCAAAACTCAAGTTCGCCTTCTGTCTGCTCGTCGCCCCCTTCCAGAAAACTATGACCTACTCTTAAAGAACATACAAATTAACCCTTTTTCTTCTCTTAATATTCTTGGTGTCTTTTTTTTTTTCTTCTGATCGTTCTCGGAATGATCATATTACCACTATAGTTAAAACAGCTGCCCAGAAGCTGGGTGTACTCAACCGCCTCCAGGGGTTCTTTACCCCTGGGCAGCTTCTTGCTCTGTACAGGGGCACAGTGCGTCCATGTATTGAGTATTGTTCACACGTGTGGGGAGGATTCCCTCACACAGCACTTCTAAAACAAAGTAGAAAAGTAAGCTTTCTGTCTCATAAACTCACGTCCACTCACCAATTGTCTAGTCTCGCTCTCTTTGCCACAATGTTGTATCTCTCTCTATTCTACCGCTATCACAATAATCAGTGTTCCTCGGAGCTTTCTGTGTATACCACCCCCTCTTCGTAGAGCAAGTAGCACCCGTCTTGCAACACAAGCCCACCCCTACTATGTGCAACGCTCCAACCCAAGAGTGAAAAGTTATTCTCAGTCGGTCTTCTAGTCAACAGCTGAGCTGTGGAACTCCCAGAATCAGTCTTTCCCTCTTCCTATGACTTAAATTGCTTCAAACTCCGTGTGTCCAGGCATTTTGGGTCGAACGTCCCTTGATTTTGGCCCTGTCACTCTTTCAACTCTGGGGGATGCACTCGTTACAGGCAGTTCTAACTTTTGTCTCCCTCACTCACAGAAAAAATAAAGTTACTTTCTGACTAACATTTGTATATAATAATCTTATTTTGTTCTGATATCAGAAATATATTGCATCTATTATTAGGCATATACTGTAACACAATTCATATTAATCAACAGAAATATTAAACGATATTATTCTAACTCTGGAAAATCTCTAGTGGTAAATAACTGTGTGTGTGTGTGTGTGTGTGTGTGCTTTCAATGTTATTCAGTTTTCGAAAGTTTTTTTTCTTGATAATAGTTACGATTTTCTCCTGTAGTACGACATTTGTATCCCACTCTTGCCTAGAATAGTCGGTTATAATAAAGAATCCTGGGATGAGAAGTTTAATTGTACACTCAGTTGATGTTTATGGCCAGTCAGCTTAAATGCTCCATGACAAGAATATACATTAAGGTGATATATGTGAAGACAAGAATAAGTGGCAGAGATAAATTATGTTTAAAGATTGAGACAAAGTTGGGGGCGGAGGGGGGGTACTGAGGGGTGTTTGGAGGGAGAGGGGGGGGGGGAGTTTCTGAGGGGTATTTGGAGGGAGCGGAGGGGAAGAGAAGGAGAAATGGTATAATGGTGATGAGGAGGAGGAGGAGGAGAAGGAAGAATACGTGCAGGAAGATGGGGAGTGGGATGTGGAGGAGGATAAAAGGACAGGGATACCTGAAGAAGACGACATAAAAGAGACAGAAGAGAAGTTGAAAGCAATGGAGGATGATGGGGAAAATCGAGGGAGAAGTAAAATAAAATGGATATAGAAAGGATGTTAACCACTTTAGCACGATGACGAAATTTTAATTATATGAAGGGGAAGGTCCTGAAATAATAAGAGACGGGGGAGGTTAAGGGGTGTGACCTGTTTTTGTTCTGTCCTTTTCTATCTTTCTCTGGCTTGTATCCATTTGTCCCCATTCAGCCTACTGTTTTAAGACGTTTATCCCCATCCAGGTGTAAATTTTTTACTGGTGAGCGGTAGCGAGCCACCAATTTTTTATTTGTGTTTTTTTGACAGCAGGCTAAATTTGTAAATTTTTCGATAGAAAAATTTCTCCGGCGAAGCCGGATTTCTTCATATAATGCTGGCGCGCTATCGCTCGCCAGGAAGAAATCAGCACCTAGATGGGGATAAACGTCTTAAAATAGTTGGCTGAATTGGGCCGAATGGATAAAAGTCAGAGAAAGAGAGAAAAGGACAGAAATAACAAAAAGCAGGTCACCCCCCTTAAGGGGAAGGTAATTACTTTTCTGCACCCCATTTTCCCTCATGCCTAGCCCCGATAATTTTGAGAAGTTTGCCCCGTTAATTTGTCGATTATAAGACCTTTCATCCCATTTATCTATCCATATCAAGACCTTTAATGCCATTTCCTGGCGGATGACAGCGAGCCTGTACATTTCCTGGCGGATGACAGCGAGCCTGTACATTTCCTGGCGGATGACAGCGAGCCTGTACATTTAAAGAAATATGCCTTTGGCCCGTTTATTTTCTACTGAAAAATTTGCAGATTTATCTCGAAGGGAAATCTTTAGGAATATTAATTATTCATGATGGAGGTCAAGGGAGGAAACTAAAACCAGAATAAATTAACTAATAAATAATACCTAACCGCTTAAGGGGGGTCACCTGCTTTATTTATCATTCTCTCCTTTTATCTCTGTATGTGGCTTATATCCATTCGGCCCCATTCAGCCAACTATTTTAAGACGTTTATCCCCATCCAAGTGTCGATTTCTTCCAGGCGAGCGATAGCGAGCCAGCATTTTATGGAGAAAACCGGTTTCGCCGGAGAATTTTGTCTATCGAAAAATGAACAAATTTAGCTTGCTGTAAAACAAAATATATATATAAGCTGGCTCACTACCGCTCGACAGGAAAATATTGACACATGGATGGGGTAAACGTCTTAAACAGTAGGCTGAATGGAGCCGACTAGGACCGAATGGATACAAACAAAAGAGAGGGAGAGAAAGAGAAAAACCGAGGTGGGCTCCCTCAAAGAACATTTAATTAATAAACAGAAGAAGAATAGGAGAAAGGCTCGTATAAAACCCTGACATACTTGTTCGTATGACGACTGATAGCAAGGCATCGTATTAATGTCGTCCTGCCAAGGTATTAGTTGATTTTTCTCAGCTTAGGAATGACCACGAGTTATAAACGGGATAATGAAATCAGTCTCTTTGTTTAACCTGGCGGATTTGCACTTGGTTACTTTAAATTACAGAATTTAAGTGGGGTGACCTGCTTGTTTTCTCTCCTTCTCTCTCTTTCTCTGGCTTGTATCCATTCGGCCCCATTCAGCCTACTGTTTTAAAACTTGTATCTCCATCCAGGTGCAATTTCTTCCTGGCGAGCGACACCGACCCAGCATTGTATGAAGAAATCCGGCTTCGACGGATAAATCTGTCTATTCAAAAATGTACAAATTTAGCCTGCTGTCAAAAACATTATACATAATATGCTGGCTCGTTACCGCTCGCCAGGAAAAAAATAGATACCTGGATGGAGATGAACGTCTTAAAACAGTAGACTGAATGCGGCCGAATGGATGTAAATCAGAGAAAGAGAGAAAAAAACAAAAAAATCAAGTCACCCTCCTTAACTTCGAGCTGATTGATTGATGATTGACTGTGCTATGTAGTCTATTTCTGTTGATTGATTGATGATTGACTTATGTAGTATAATTCTGTTGATTGATGATTGACTGCTATGTAGTATATTTCTGTTGATTCATGATTGACTGCTATGTAGCATATTTCTGTTGATTGATTGACTGCTATGTAGTATATTTCTGTTGATTGATTGATGATTGACTGCTATGTAGCATATTTCTGTTGATTGATTGATGATTGACTGCTATGTAGTATATTTCTGTTGATTGATGATTGATTGACTGCTATGTAGTATATTTCTGTTGATTGATGATTGACTGTTATGTAGCATATTTCTGTTGATTGATGATTGACTGTTATGTAGTATATTTCTGTTGATTGATGATTGACTGCTATGTAGTATATTTCTGTTGATTGATGATTGACTGTTATGTAGCATATTTCTGTTGATTGATGATTGACTGTTATGTAGTATAGTTCTGTTGATTGATGATTGACTGCTATGTAGTATATTTCTGTTGATTGATGATTGACTGTTATGTAGCATATTTCTGTTGATTGATGATTGACTGTTATGTAGTATATTTCTGTTGATTGATGATTGACTGCTATGTAGTATATTTCTGTTGATTGATGATTGACTGTTATGTAGCATATTTCTGTTGATTGATGATTGACTGTTATGTAGTATATTTCTGATGATTGACTGCTATGTAGTATATTTCTGTTGATTGATGATTGACTGTTCTGTAGCATATTTCTGTTGATTGATGATTGACTGTTATGTAGTATATTTCTGTTGATTGATGATTGACTGTTATGTAGCATATTTCTGTTGATTGATGATTGACTGTTATGTAGTATATTTCTGATGATTGACTGCTATGTAGTATAATTCTGTTGATTGATGATTGACTGTTCTGTAGCATATTTCTGTTGATTGATGATTGACTGTTATGTAGTATATTTCTGTTGATTGATGATTGACTGTTATGTAGTATATTTCTGTTGATTGATGATTGACTGCTATGTAGTATATTTCTGTTGATTGATTGACTGCTATGTAGCATATTTATGTTGATTGATGATTGACTGTTATGTAGCATATTTCTGTTGATTGATGATTGACTGTTATGTAGTATATTTCTGTTGATTGATGATTGACTGTTATGTAGCATATTTCTGTTGATTGATGATTGACTGCTATGTAGTATATTTCTGTTGATTGATGATTGACTGCTATGTAGTATATTTCTATTGATTGATGATTGACTGTGCTATGTAGTATATTTCTGTTGATTGATGATTGACTGTTATGTAGTATAGTTCTGTTGATTGATGATTGACTGCTATGTAGTATATTTCTGTTGATTGATGATTGACTGCTATGTAGTATATTTCTGTTGATTGATGATTGACTGCTATGTAGTATATTTCTATTGATTGATGATTGACTGTGCTATGTAGTATATTTCTGTTGATTGATGATTGACTGCTATGTAGCATATTTCTGTTGATTGATGATTGACTGATATGTAGTATATTTCTGTTGATTGATGATTGACTGCTATGTAGTATATTTCTATTGATTGATGATTGACTGTGCTATGTAGTATATTTCTGTTGATTGATGATTGACTGTTATGTAGTATAGTTCTGTTGATTGATGATTGACTGCTGTGTAGTATATTTCTGTTGATTGATGATTGACTGCTATGTAGTATATTTCTGTTGATTGATGATTGACTGCTATGTAGTATATTTCTATTGATTGATGATTGACTGCTATGTAGTATATTTCTGTTGATTGATGATTGACTGTTATGTAGCATATTTCTGTTGATTGATGATTGACTGATATGTAGTATATTTCTGTTGATTGATGATTGACTGCTATGTAGTATATTTCTATTGATTGATGATTGACTGTGCTATGTAGTATATTTCTGTTGATTGATGATTGACTGCTATGTAGCATATTTCTGTTGATTGATGATTGACTGCTATGTAGTATATTTCTATTGATTGATGATTGACTGTGCTATGTAGTATATTTACTAGAGTACATTTTCTTCAGCCAAACAGCTCAAAGTAAAGTTCTGAACCTCGGTGACCTAGTGCAAATTCACCAGGTAAAAACAAAAGTGCTACAGCTTAAGGGAGCCCACCTTGCTTGTTTTCTCTTTCTCTCCCTCTCCCTCTCTGTTTGGCTTTTATCCATTCGGCCCCATTCAGCCTACTGCTTTAAGACGTTTACCCCCATCCAGGTGTCAATATTTTCCTGGCGAGCGGTAGCGAGCCACCATATATATAAATTTGTTTTGACAGCAAGCTAAGTTTGTACATTTTTTGATAGAAAAATTTCTCCGGCGAAGCCGGATTTCTCCATACAATGCTGGCTCGCTATCGCTCGCCAGGAAGAAATCGACACGTGGATGGGGATAAACGTCTTAAAATAGTTGGGTGAATGGGGCCGAATTGAGAGAAGAGAGAAGAGAGAAAGGGAGAGAAAGAAAAAAAAACGGTGACCTCCCCTTAATCGATTTACACACCACACCACACCCACCTTTTTCCCCAGTATAAAAACTGGCGCAGGCAGGAGATACTCGAGGCAGTATTAACACCGTACAGTACCAGGGGCGTCCTTTTCATCCTATTCTGGCCACTATTAGACGATTTAATTCAGCTTAGGAAGGACCTCTAGCAATAGTAAGGCTTCAAACTATCTCAACCAACTCTTTTAACAACCACAGCTCCTTCCTAAGCTGTATACTATCGTTTAAATATAGCTAGAATATAATATAGCACACGTCGCTGGTACAGGAAGGTTAAAGGGGTAGTAGGGTTTATTTATTAGTTATATTTATTTATTGTTAGTTTGTTTCCTCCCTAGACCTCCATCAAGTTTACTAAATTATCCTCACGATCCCCCTTAAAGATAAATTCATACATTTTTCGGTAGAAATAAGTCTCCTAAGTGGCACGAAAAATCTTTTAAGGATGAAAAATGGGACGAAAGGTCTTAAAATCGACAAACTAATGCGACAAACTTTTTAAAAATCTCAAATTGTATCTGGCTAAACTTGAGGGAGAAGGGGGTCCAGAGAAAAAAAAACTACCTCCCCCTTTAACCTCTTCCGCCTCTTATTACCCTTCGTTAACCCATACAGTACTAGAGACGTATTTTTCATCCTATTCTGGCAGCTAATAGACAATTTTATTCAGTTTAGGAAGGACCTCTAGCAATATGAAAGGTTTCAAACGATTTCACTGAACCCTTTTTACTACCATAGATCCTTCCCACGCTGCATAATATAGTCTAATTATAGCTAGCAGCATAAAGAATAACACACGTCGCTGGTACTCAAAGGGTTCATTTAGTATAAAACAAATCTGGAGAAGGTATAGTAAATCATGGGGTGTGTAGCGATAATGATTTACTGTTCTACCTTTGTAGTATACATGCATTCGTAAAAGACAGTGTTCCACACAGAGTGCGGTTACGGTCTAATGTCCTAATGGCGGCACTCCAGGCAGCCCTATTCTGAGCTGCCTTACTTGAATATTCTTCCCTCTTACTTAAACATTAGGCTACCATAGCGCGGTTGGGAATATGAACATGATTAGATTAATATCCAGTATTCGAGAATGGATATTAATTCGTAGGCGTGTGCATAAACCTTTAACCAATTTCATCCAAGTTCATCAATTCTCTCCGCATGGCCGAACCATCAAAGCCTACTATACTCTATTCTCTGTAAGTAGGCGAGCAATCACGACCTCTAACCTCTGTAACTAAAAAACTTTTTTTTTTTTTTTTTTTTTTTTTTTTCTATGTGATTGAGGGAGGCAAAAGGCATAACTGCCTATAGCGAGTGTCTCCCCCATAGTTGAAAGAGTGACAGGGCCAAAATCAAGGGACGTTCGAGCCAAAATGCCTGGACACACGGAGTTTGAAGCAATTTAAGTCATAGGAAGAGGGAAAGACTGATTCTGGGAGAGAGTTCCAGAGCTCAGCTGTTGAGTAGAAGAAAGTTTGAGAGTAACGTTTCACTCTTGGGTTGGAGAGTTGCACAGAGTAGGGGTGGGATTGAGTTGCAAGACGGGTACCACGTGCCCTACGTAAAGGAGGTGGTATGCACTGGGATAGTTCTGATGAACACTGATTATTATAGTAGCGATAGAATAGCGAGAGAGATGCAACATTGCGGCGGAGAGAGAGAGATTGCAGAGAGTTGGTGAGTGGACGGGAGTTAATGATACGAAAGGCCTTCCTTTCAACTTTGTCTAGGAGAGCAGTGTGAGAGGAACCTCCCCACACATGTGAACAATACTCAATACAAGGGCGCACTATGCCCCTGTACAGAGCAAGAAGCTGCACAGGGGAAAAGAACCCCCTAAGGCGGTTGAGCACACCCAGCTTCTGGGAGGCTGCCTTAGCAAGACTGGTAATATGGTCCTTCCAAATGAGAGCAGAAGAAAAAGAGACACCAAGAATATTGAGAGAAGATGAAGGGTTGATTTTTGTATTGTTGAAGAATAAGGGATAGTCCGCTGGGAGATCCTGACGGGTAGATAGATGGAGAAATTGGGTTTTGGAAGCATTAAAGTTAACAAGGTTTTCTCTGCCCCAATTGGAAATAGTATTTAGATCAGAATTTAAGAGTTCTATGGCTTCATTACGTTTGTCGTTGAGGGATTGCTGGCTGGGGCGTTCTGAAAAACTAATGGAGTAGTGCAAGGTTGAGTCGTCTGCGTATGAATGGATGGGAATTAAGGTACAGTTAAGGAGATCATTTATAAAAATTAGAAAGAGAATAGGAGATAGGACAGAGCCCTGAGGAACACCGGAGTTTATAGGGTGAGGAAGTGAACAATGGCCGTCCACAACCGCGGCTATGGAACGGCCGGAAAGGAAATTAGAGACAAAGGCACAGATGGAGGGATAGAAACCGAAGGAGGGTAGTTTAGAAATTAAAGATTTATGCCAGACTCTATCGAAGGCTTTCGATATGTCTAGTGCAATAGAAAAAGTCTCACCGAAGTCCCGAAAGGAGGATGACCAAGAGTTAGTAAGATATGAAAGAAGATCACCAGTAGAGCGACCCTTAAGGAAGCCATACTGTCGATCTGAGAGCAGATTATGAGAAGAGAAATGCTTAAGAAATTTGGAAGCAAGAATAGTTTCAAAAACTTTAGAAAGACAAGAGATAAGAGCAATTGGACGATAGTTGGAGGGTTGAGAGCGGTCACCCTTCTTTGGGACAGGTTGAATGTGAGCAAACTTCCAGCATGAAGGGAAGACGTTAGAGGATAGACAGAGACGAAAGAGTTTGCCTAGGCAGGGAGTCAGCACGGAAGCACAGTTTTTGAGAACAACAGGAGGAACACCGTCCGGACCGTACGCCTTATTAGTGTTAAGCCCAGAGAGGGTAGAAAGTACATCTTTAGAAGAGATTAGGATATTAGGCATAAGTAAGAGAGAGGAGGGCGGAGAGGGAGGAATAGCACCGGAATCATCCAAGGTGGAGTTTCTAGCAAAAGTTTGAGCGAAGAGTTTAGCTTTGTCAGAGGAAGAAGTGATGGTTGTGCCATCAGAGTGGGAAAGGGGAGGGAAAGACGAGGAAGAGAAATTGTTGGAGAGGTTTTTGGCTAGATGCCAGAAAGCTTGGGAAGAGCTAGAGTTGGATAGTTCAGTGCATTTATTATTGATGAAAGGGTGTTTGGCAAGTCGAAGAACAGATTTGGCTTGATTCCGGGCAGAAACATATGAATAATGAGAGTCTTGAGTTTTAAGGCGTCGGTACCGTTTGAATGCTTCCTCCTTATTGCGGACAGCAGTAGAACAGGCGTGAGTAAACCAAGATTTTTTAGCATTAGACTGAGAGAAAGAGAATGGAATGTATGCTTCCATGCCCGATAGGATTACCTCGGTAATGCGTTCAGCACTCTCCGAGGGTCCTCGGCCATGGAAGCAGAAATCATTCCATGGGAAATCAAAGAAGTACTGCCGAAGAGCCTCCCAGTCGGCAGCGCCAAAGTGCCACAAGCGCCGCCGGCTAGGAGGATCGGGTGGCTGTACTGGAGAGATAGGACAGGTGACAGAGATAAGTTTATGGTCGGAGGAGCCCAAAGGAGAGAAAAGATCGACAGTATAAGAAGAAGGGTTAGAAGTTAGAAACAGGTCAAGAATGTTGGGCCGATCTCCGATGCGATCCGGGATACGGGTGGGTTGCTGAACTAACTGCTCTAGGTCATTTAGGATAGAAAAGACGTAGGCTTGTTCACTAGGTGGATCAGTAGTGTGAGAGGAGAGCCAATGGCGGTGGTGAACGTTGAAATCTCCTAAGATGGAGATTTCTGAGAAAGGAGAAATGGATAGAATGTGTTCCACTGTAGAGTTTAGATAGAGGAAAGAGTAGAGTTAGGGGAAAGATAGACAGCACAGAAATATTTAGTAAGAGAATGACAGGAAAGTTTGAGCCATAAAGTTGAGAATTCAGAGGAGTCGAAATCGGGAACACGAGAGCAAGTGAGTTTGTTGTGCACATATGCACAACATCCGCCTTTGGCTTTGAAACTAGAGTAATCAAGCTAATATTTTTACCATTTGGGAAGAGTCAGTCAAGGAATTGATGTGGAAACGTACAGCCCATTTGCTCTAGCCCTTTTTAAGTTAGAGGATAGAGGTCATGATTTATCGCCTACTTACAGCGAATAGACTATAGTACGCATCTCATCCCTGATACTCTTAACGTTTAACAGTCTCAACTCTTCACAAGATATCCTCTCTTGCAATTTGGCCCCACACATTCAGCTTTCCTTTTATTTCGTTCTATTCTGTTGGCATCCGTTAAAGGGGTTAAATACGATCAATATACCTATAATTTGATAGATTATTAATGACACTTTAATTATCCTTTACATATTCATTATATTTTACAGTGCACTCCTTTTACTTCACCATTTATTTATTGTCCTTATCTCCCTCCATTGCTTTTAATTTCTCTTGTTGTTGTCTTCTTCAGCTATCTATCCCAGTCTTCTTATCCTCCTTCACATCCCACTCCCCATCTCTCTCCACCTATCCTTCCTCCTCCACATCCCACTCTCATCTTCCTCCACCTATCCTTCCTCCTCCACATCCCACTCCCTTCCTCCTCCACATTCCACTCCCATCTTCCTCCACCTATCCTGCCTCCTCCACATCCCACTCCCATCTTCCTCCACATCCCACTCCCATCTTCCTCCACCTATCCTTCCTCCTCCATATCCCACTCCCATCTTCCTCCACCTATCCTTCCTCCTCCACATCCCACTCCCATCTTCCTCCACCTATCCTTCCTCCTCCACATCCCACTCCCATCTTCCTCCACCTTCCTCCTCCACATCCCACTCCCATCTTCCTCCACCTTCCTCCTCCACATCCCACTCCCATCTTCCTCCACCTATCCTTCCTCCTCCACATCCCACGCCCATCTTCCTCCACCTATCCTTCCTCCTTCACATCCCACTCCCATCTTCCTCCACCTATTCTTCCTCCTCCACATCCCACTCCCATCTTCCTCCACCTATCCTTCCTCCTCCACATCCCACTCCCCACCTTCCTCCTCCACATCCCACTCCCATCTTCCTCCACCTATCCTTCCTCCTCCACATCTCACTCCCATCTTCTTCCACCTATCCTTCCTCTTCCACATCCCACTCCCATCTTCCTCCACCTATCCTTCCTCCTCCACATCCCACTCCCATCTTCCTCCTCCACATCCCACTCCCATCTTCCTCCACCTATACTTCCTCCTCCACATCTCACTCCCATCTTCCTCCACCTATCCTTCCTCCTCCACATCACACTCCCATCTTCCTCCACCTTTCCTTCCTCTTCCACATCCCACTCCCATCTTCCTCCACCTATCCTTCCTCCTTCACATCCCACTCCCATCTTCCTCCACCTATCCTTCCTCCTCCACATCCCACTCCCATCTTCCTCCATCTATCCTTCCTCCTCCACATCCCACTCCCATCTTCCTCCACCTATCCTTCCTCCTCCACATCCCACTCCCATCTTCCTCCACCTATCCTGCCTCCTCCACATCCCACTCCCATTTTCCTCCACGTATCCTTCCTCTTCCACATCCCACTCCCATCTTCCTCGACCTATCCTGCCTCCTCCCCATCTTCCTCCACCTATCCTTCCTCTTCCACATCCCACTCTCATCTTCCTCCTCCACATCCCACTCCCCATCTTCCTCCACCTATCCTTCCTCCTCCTCCACATCCCACTCCCATCTTCCTCCACATATCCTTCCTCCTCCTCCACATCCCACTCCCCACCTTCCTCCACCTATCCTTCTTCCTCCACATCCCACTCCCCACCTTCCTCCACCTATCCTTCTTCCTCCACATCCCACTCCCCACCTTCCTCCACCTATCCTTCTTCCTCCACATCCCACCTTCCTCCACCTATCCTTCTTCCTCCACATCCCACTCCCCACCTTCCTCCACCTATCCTTCTTCCTCCACATCCCACTCCCCACCTTCCTCCTCCACAACCCACTCCCCATCTTCCTCCACCTATCCTTCCATCTACTTATCATATCACCATCTCTCCTTCTCTTTCGCTCTTTCTGCCCCTCTTTCTCCTTCACACACCCCTCACTATCTCCACCCCTCTTCTACTCATGCCCCCTCGTCATCATTATCATACCACCATTTTCCCTTCTCTTTCCCTCCTTCTCCTCCTCCACACCCCCCTATCACTCTTCTCCCCCCACTCATAACCATCACCATTTCCCCTTGTCTCCCCATCCTCCCCCCAACTCCCCCCCCCCCCACCCTCCTCTATGTGTCAGGTACTCAACTGTTGGTAAATATTTAATGTCTCTCTGCCATCCATGCTATTCTTCACATTGGTCACCATAATGCATATTCTTTTCATAGAGCACTTAAGGGGACAGTGGCTGTTTGTTTGGTCTATTAATTAATGTATTCATATATTTTGTTTGTTTTCTCCCTAGACCTTCATCAAGCTTAGAAAAATCCCTAGACCCCCCTTCACGATAGATTTGTACAATTTTCGGTAGAAAAATTTCCCGGCCAAAGGCCGATTGCTCCTAAGATTACAGGCTCGCTATCGCTCGCCACGAAAAAATAGACACCTAAATGGTACGAAGGGTCCTATTATTGACAAAGTAATGGGGTGAAAGGTCATACAATTCCCAAACTAATGGAACCAACGTCTTAAAATCTCAAAACTAGTGGGGCTAAACATTAGGGAGAAGGCGGTCCAGAGAAACGGCCCGTCACCCCTTAATGGTTGGTTTATCTGGAACCCCTTCTTCCTCATGTTTAGCCTTTTATCTGGAACCCCTTCTTCCTCATGTTTAGCCTATTAGTTTTGAAATATTAAGAAGTTCGTTCCTTTCGTTTGGCGATTTTGAGACTTTCGCCCTAGTACTTTGTCAATAATAAGATCTATAATAAGTGATTGTATTTTTATCTTTGTCAATACTAAGACTTTCCGTGCCAATTAGGTGTCGATATTATCCCGGCGAGCGATAGCGAGACTGTAATTTAGGAAATATAATTTTATCTAGAAGGGGAATGGATATTTGGGATGTTTTCTTAGGCTTGATGGTTGTCTTAAAAAGTACCGCATAAATAAATAAATAACCAATAATATATCCTTCCCCCTCAAACTGAATATCTCTGTGCCCTCCCGTTTAGTCTTCACATTTTTCTCCATTTATATTCTTTTCATGGAGCACTTAAGCCGGTCACCGGCTTTTTTGTTTTATCTTTCTCTCCTTTTCTTTTTCCCTGGTTTGTATCCATTCGGCCCCATTCAGCCAACTGTTTTAAGACGTTTATCCCCATCCAGGTGTTGATTTCTTCCTGGCGAGCGATAGCGAGACACCATTGTATGGAGAAATCCGGCTTCGCTGGAGAAATTGTTCTATCTAAAAATGTACAAATTTAGCTTGCTGTTAAACATAAATATATACTGTATATATATGCTGGCTCGCTACCGCTCCCCAGGAAAATATTGACACCTGGATGGGGATAAACGTCTTAAAACAGTAGGCTGAATGGGGCCGAATGGATAAAAGCCAAAGAGAGAGGGAGAGAAAGATAAAAAAAAAGCGAGGTGGGCTCCCTTAAGCTGACTGCCCATAAACATAAAGTGAGTGTACAATTTAACCACTCATCTCCACTATTCTGTATTATAATGGATGGACTATTGCAGGCAGGAGTAGTAGGATACAAATGGCGTTGAATTTTAGCCACAATTAACTTTAGCAAGCTTCTATCTAACTATCGCCTGACGCCGTGATTCCCGATGGGGTGGCCACGAACGAATCGCCCCCATGCACCTCCGTCCCCAGTCAGTCGACGCCCCTCCCCCCAACCAGCACCGCCTTCGTTCATATACTTCCTCACTCCATCCTTCCACCTCTCTTTCGGTCTACCTCTCCCTCTCTGTCCCTTCACCTCGCTCTCGTACACCCTCTTAGTCATTCTCTCGCTTTCCATACGTTCCATATGGCCGAACCATCTCAAGTTATTCCTTTTCACACTTTCCAGCACATCTACCTCCACACCACACCTCCTTACTTCCTCATTAGTCTGTCTATCCCTCCATGTAACTCTGCATGCACTTCTTAAGTAATTCATTTCCACTGCTCTCACTCTTGGTCTGAGTCTCTCAACCAACGTCCATGCTTCGCTTGCTTCCGTAAGTCAGTGTCGGGATTACCACACTGTCATGCAAGGACTTCTTCACTTCCATACTGACCACCCTATTTCTTGTTACTGCTTTCAGCATTCCTACAACCCTCTTCCCCTGTTGTACCCTCTCCCGCACTTCTTCATCCATAGTCCCATCTTTACTCAACACTTAATCATGTTAAAAGAAAGAAAAAAAAAAAAAAAAAAAACACACACTCCCTTATTTACCACTAGGGATATATATATATACAGTATATATATATATATATATATATATATATATATATATATATATATATATATATATATATATATATACAGTACAGTATATATATATATCTATATTATTAAATCAAATTGAAAAAAACATATTAAACAAATTGCCGTTTGGGGCGGAAGGAGGCCTCCGATCGAAAAGGTGTATGGAACGAAAGTTGTTCGCAGCCCCCCAAAATGGGGGTACGGATGAGGTCAGATCCAAAATCGGAGGTCATTTAGCGGCCGAAATCGAGGTCGCCGTCGAAATTGAAAAACAACAAAAATAAAAAAATGGCCGTTTGGGGCAGGAGGCCTCCGATCGAAAAGGTGTATGGAACAAAAGTTGTTCGCAGCCCCCCAAAATGGGAGTACGAATGAGGTCAGATCCAAAATCGGAGGTCATTTAGCGACCGAAATCGAGGTCGCCGTTTAATGAGGCACAGGGAGGTCGAGGCCGGTGATTATGGTAGTAGTAGTATTGTGATGATTGTGGTAGTAGTGATTCATGATGGTGATTATGGTAGTAGAATTTAAACCCGGGCAACGCCGGGTACCCCTGCTAGTATGTATATATATATATATATATATATATATATATATATATATGTGTACTGTATATGTATATATATATATATATGTGTATATAATTATATACTATATGTATACATATATATATATATATATATATGTATACATATATGCATACTGTATATGTATATATATGTATATATACATATATATATGTATATACATATATATGTATATCTATGTATATTCTCAGGTTAAATATATATAGTGTTATAATATAATTCTGAAATAAAGACATTCTTAACCCTTTCAGTTCCAGTACCGTTCTTTAAAATTTATTCTGGCTACTATTAGACGAGTTTATTCAGTTTAAAAAGGGTTGCCAGCAATAAAGATAAACACGCATCCAACTATCTCACTTAACCCCTTTTACTACCACAGATACTTCTCAAACTGCACCAACTCGTCTAAATATAGCTAGAATAAATTAAAAACAAATGTCGCTGGAACAGAGAGGGTTATGCTTCTTCTTATATTAAGGGGGAGGTAGTCGTTTTTTCGGGACTTCTTGTCCCTCGTGTTTAACCCCATTAGTTTCAGATTTTAAGACGTTCGGACCATTAGTTTGACGATTTTAACACCTTTTGTCCCATTTCGTTGTCAATTTTAAGACCCTTCGTTCCATTTAGGTGTCATTTTTTTCCTGGCGAGCGATAGCGAGTCTAATTTGAAGAGGAAGTGGCCTTCGGCCGGAAATGTTTCTATCGAAAAACTTACAAAATTATCTTGAAAGGGGGTCTAGGGGTTGTTTTTCTATGCTTGATGGAAGTCTAGCGAGGAAAGTATAACGTATATGAATAGATGAATTAATAGACCAAAAAAACAGCCATTAGCCCCTGAAAGTGTGTATGTATGTATGTATGTATGTATGTAAAGCGTCAGAAAGTAATTAACAGCTAAACTCTACTCTTAACGCAGTCTGGTGCGAAGCGAGTCTTTCTGGACTCTCTCGGTTTGACTCCATTAGTGTGGACATGTTAGGGGGGTAGTGCTTATTTTTTGGTCTATATATTTATTAATTTAGTTTTTAGTTTCTTCGCTACACCTCCATCAAGCTTTACAACAAAAATACAAAATAAAACAAATACAAACTCCCTAGACCCCCTTTCAAGATAAATGTGTACATTTTTCGGTAGAATAATGTCACGGCCGAAGGCCGCTTCCTATTAAAATTACAGGCTTACTATCGCTCGCCAGGAAATAAGCATAAATGGCACAAAAGGCTTACACATTGACAACATGGGGCGATTTTTTTTTTATAATCGTCAAACTCATGGGCCAAACGTCTTAAAATCTGAAAACTATGAGGAAGAAGTGGGGCCAGAAAAACCAACAATCCACCCCTTCAGACGTTTCTTCTCATTAGTTTTTGCGATTATAAGAAGCTTTATACCATTCAGGTGTCGTTTTGTTCTGGGCGAGCAATAGCAAGCCCGCAATTTAAGAGAAATCAGCTTTCGGCCAGGATATTCTTATCTACCGAAGAATGGAGATATTAATCCCTTCTCCACCAATACGTAATTGTCATCATATTCTGGTTACCATTAAACGATTTTCTTTACTTTATAATCTACCTTTACGACTCAAACGGGTAAATACGATCACAATAAACCCTCTTAATAAAATAGGTCCTTCGTAGACTGTATACAATTATCAATTTTAACCAGAATACAAAAATATATAAAGATGTCATGGTTCTCAGGAGGGGGTTAATCTTGAATGGAGTGGGGGGGGAGATGTTTTAGTTTAATAGTGGAGTGTTTATTTTGTGGTATATTTATATATTCATTTAGTGTAGTTTCCCCACAAACTGAAATATTTATTTCTCGAAAATGCCGGCAACAAGAAAGAAATCCCATTACTAAATCTGTACCTTTGTCTGTATTCTGGCTACTATTAGACGATTTTATTAGATCCCTCTTCTAGATTCATTTTTACATTTTTCGGTAGACAAATGTCCAACATTAAAGGCTCTCTATCGTTCGCCAGGAAAACAAATTAGACTCCTAAATAGCACGAAAGTTCTTAATATTGACAAACAAATAGGGCGAACATTTTAAAAATCGCTAAACTAATGGGCCGAACGTCTTATAATCTGAAAACTAATGGAACTAAATATGAGGAAGAAATGGGACCATTAAAATAGCCCATCTCTCCTTAACTATCATTAGACCATTGTATTAAGCCCTTGGAGATATGACGCTATTTAGCAGTTTATTGTGGCCATCATTAGACGATTTTATACAGCTTAATGGGGATGGGTGCTTTTATTTGCTCATTTATATACTTTTTTTCGGTGTGAGTATCCTAGGTTGGAGTCCTTGGGGTGCCACATGTATTTGTTGATTTCTTTAATTGAGTTTAGAAGTAGAATTGGTTGGTGGAAAAAATCCAAATGTTTTCAGTTTCCTCCCTAGACCTCCATCAAGCTTAAAAAAACACCTCCAAGATCCCCCTTCAAGATATATTTGTCAATTTTTTAGATAGAAAAATGTCCTGGCCGAAGGCCGATTACTCTTAAATTGCAGGCTCGCTCTCGCTCGCCAGGAAAACATAGACACCTGAATGACACGAAAAGTCTTAATATTGCTAAATATATTGGGCGAAAGGTCTTAAAATCGACAAACTAATGGGCCAAACGTCAACTAATCTGAATACTAATGGGACTAAACATGAGGGAGAAGGTGGACCAAAAACCGACCCATCTCCTCTTACGAAGCATCTGTAGGAATTAAAAGGGTAAAGACTACCTCAATCAACCCGATGACTTCCATATACCCTTCCTAATCTAAATGACATCATATAATAATAGCCAGAAAACAGAAAAGAAGCGAGTCATCGATCCTCTGAGGGTTAAGCATAAAGAAGAAATGCACTGTAAATTGTGGAGTTTATAAAAAGGGTATAAATGATCATTGGGAATATTAACTGTGATTTACCTTTTCATTCTTGTATGAGATGGGTTTAAGGGGGTAAGGTATATGTTATGCCGGGTTATAATATATTTGTTACCCTTATCTAGTCTTTAAGGGGGTAAGGTATATGTTATGCCGGGTTATAATATATTTGTTACCCTTATCTAGTCTTTAAGGGGGTAAGGTATATGTTATGCCAGGTTATAATATATTTGTTACCCTTATCTAGTCTTTAAGGGGGTAAGGTATATGATATGCCGGGTTATAATATATTTGCTACCCTTATCTAGTCTTTAAGGGGGTAAGGTATATGTTATGCCGGGTTATAATATATGTGTTACCCTTATCTAGTCTTTAAGGGGGTAAGGTATATGTTATGCCGGTTATAATATATTTGTTACCCTTATCTAGTCTTTAAGGGGGTAAGGTATATGTTATGCCGGGTTATAATATATTTGTTACCCTTATCTAGTCTTTAAGGGGGTAAGGTATATGATATGCCGGGTTATAATATATTTGTTACCCTTATCTAGTCTTTAAGGGGGTAAGGTATATGTTATGCCGGGTTATAATATTTGTTACCCTTATCTAGTCTTTAAGGGGGTAAGGTATATGATATGCCGGGTTATAATATATTTGTTACCCTTATCTAGTCTTTAACCCGTACAGCCCCAGCGACGCGCCTGACGCGTCGGCGATGTATGTAACGCACAGCCCCAGAGACGCGCCTGGCGCGTCACCCTAATTGCGCCGACCGTAACCTCAGGTGTAGCCACTCAAGAGGGCTCAGATTTGTATGGGAACTGTGTACGTATCCCACGCAACCGTGCCGATGGTTGAAAACTCTCAAAGTCCACGTGCGTTCGCGCGAGCGCGCAAAAACCTGTTTTTTTGGGATAATTGCCTTCAATTTTTTACTCTTATAAAATCCGTTTTCGGGGGCTCTGTAGGACCATTTTTTAAGCTTTTTGAGTGGTTTTTCGTGGTTTTTCCTTCATTCCTAACCCATTCGCTATTGTTTCTGGAATAAAACCATTTTTTGAAAACCGGCCGGGTTCTGGTGCGCAAACATTACAAAACTAGCCGGGGCTCCACGGGTTAAGGTATATGTTATGCCGGGTTATAATATATTTGTTACCCTTATCTAGTCTTTAAGGGGGTAAGGTATATGTTATGCCGGGTTATAATATATTTGTTGCCCTTATCTAGTCTTTAAGGGGGTAAGGTATATGTTATGCCGGGTTATAATATATTTGTTACCCTTATCTAGTCTTTAAGGGGGTAAGGTATATGTTATGCCAGGTTATAATATATTTGTTACCCTTATCTAGTCTTTAAGGGGGTAAGGTATATGTTATGCCGGGTTATAATATATTTGTTACCCTTATCTAGTCTTTAAGGGGGTAAGGTATATGTTATGCCGGGTTATAATATATTTGTTACCCTTATCTAGTCTTTAATGGGGTAAGGTATATGATATGCCGGGTTATAATATATTTGTTACCCTTATCTAGTCTTTAAGGGGGTAAGGTATATGTTATGCCGGGTTATAATATATTTTTTACCCTTATCTAGTCTTTAAGGGGGTAAGGTATATGTTATGCCAGGTTATAATATATTTGTTACCCTTATCTAGTCTTTAAGGGGGTAAGGTATATGTTATGCCGGGTTATAATATATTTGTTACCCTTATCTAGTCTTTAAGGGGGTAAGGTATATGTTATGCCGGGTTATAATATATTTGTTACCCTTATCTAGTCTTTAATGGGGTAAGGTATATGATATGCCGGGTTATAATATATTTGTTACCCTTATCTAGTCTTTAAGGGGGTAAGGTATATGTTATGCCGGGTTATAATATATTTTTTACCCTTATCTAGTCTTTAAGGGGGTAAGGTATATGTTATGCCAGGTTATAATATATTGTTACCCTTATCTAGTCTTTAAGGGGGTAAGGTATATGTTATGCCGGGTTATAATATATTTGTTACCCTTATCTAGTCTTTAAGGGGGTAAGGTATATGTTATGCCGGGTTATAATATTTGTTACCCTTATCTAGTCTTTAAGGGGGTAAGGTATATGTTATGCCGGTTATAATATATTGTTACCCTTATCTAGTCTTTAAGGGGGTAAGGTATATGATATGCCGGGTTATAATATATTTGTTACCCTTATCTAGTCTTTAAGGGGGTAAGGTATATGTTATGCCGGGTTATAATATATTTGTTACCCTTATCTAGTCTTTAAGGGGGTAAGGTATATGTTATGCCGGGTTATAATATATTTGTTACCCTTATCTAGTCTTTAAGGGGTAAGGTATATGTTATGCCGGGTTATAATATATTTGTTACCCTTATCTAGTCTTTAAGGGGGTAAGGTATATGATATGCCGGGTTATAATATATTTTTTACCCTTATCTAGTCTTTAAGGGGGTAAGGTATATGTTATGCCAGGTTATAATATATTTGTTACCCTTATCTAGTCTTTAAGGGGGTAAGGTATATGTTATGCCGGGTTATAATATTTGTTACCCTTATCTAGTCTTTAAGGGGGTAAGGTATATGTTATGCCGGGTTATAATATATTTGTTACCCTTATCTAGTCTTTAAGGGGGTAAGGTATATGTTATGCCGGGTTATAATATATTTGTTACCCTTATCTAGTCTTTAAGGGGGTAAGGTATATGTTATGCCGGGTTATAATATATTTGTTACCCTTATCTAGTCTTTAAGGGGGTAAGGTATATGTTATGCCGGGTTATAATATATTTGTTACCCTTATCTAGTCTTTAAGGGGGTAAGGTATATGTTATGCCGGGTTATAATATATTTGTTACCCTTATCTAGTCTTTAAGGGGGTAAGGTATATGTTATGCCGGGTTATAATATATTTGTTACCCTTATCTAGTCTTTAAGGGGGTAAGGTATATGTTATGCCGGGTTATAATATATTTGTTACCCTTATCTAGTCTTTAAGGGGGTAAGGTATATGTTATGCCGGGTTATAATATATTTGTTACCCTTATCTAGTCTTTAAGGGGGTAAGGTATATGTTATGCCGGGTTATAATATATTTGTTACCCTTATCTAGTCTTTAAGGGGGTAAGGTATATGTTATGCCGGGTTATAATATATTTGTTACCCTTATCTAGTCTTTAAGGGGGTAAGGTATATGTTATGCCGGGTTATAATATATTTGTTACCCTTATCTAGTCTTTAAGGGGGTAAGGTATATGTTATGCCGGGTTATAATATATTTGTTACCCTTATCTAGTCTTTAAGGGGGTAAGGTATATGTTATGCCGGGTTATAATATATTTGTTACCCTTATCTAGTCTTTAAGGGGGTAAGGTATATGTTATGCCGGGTTATAATATATTTGTTACCCTTATCTAGTCTTTAAGGGGGTAAGGTATATGTTATGCCGGGTTATAATATATTTGTTACCCTTATCTAGTCTTTAAGGGGGTAAGGTATATGTTATGCCGGGTTATAATATATTTGTTACCCTTATCTAGTCTTTAAGGGGGTAAGGTATATGTTATGCCGGGTTATAATATATTTGTTACCCTTATCTAGTCTTTAAGGGGGTAAGGTATATGTTATGCCGGGTTATAATATATTTGTTACCCTTATCTAGTCTTTAAGGGGGTAAGGTATATGTTATGCCGGGTTATAATATATTTGTTACCCTTATCTAGTCTTTAAGGGGGTAAGGTATATGTTATGCCGGGTTATAATATATTTGTTACCCTTATCTAGTCTTTAAGGGGGTAAGGTATATGTTATGCCGGGTTATAATATATTTGTTACCCTTATCTAGTCTTTAAGGGGGTAAGGTATATGTTATGCCGGGTTATAATATATTTGTTACCCTTATCTAGTCTTTAAGGGGGTAAGGTATATGTTATGCCGGGTTATAATATATTTGTTACCCTTATCTAGTCTTTAAGGGGGTAAGGTATATGTTATGCCGGGTTATAATATATTTGTTACCCTTATCTAGTCTTTAAGGGGGTAAGGTATATGTTATGCCAGGTTATAATATATTTGTTACCCTTATCTAGTCTTTAAGGGGGTAAGGTATATGTTATGCCGGGTTATAATATATTTGTTACCCTTATCTAGTCTTTAAGGGGGTAAGGTATATGTTATGCCGGGTTATAATATATTTGTTACCCTTATCTAGTCTTTAAGGGGTAATGTATATGTTATGCCGGGTTATAATATATTTGTTACCCTTATCTAGTCTTTAAGGGGGTAAGGTATATGTTATGCCGGGTTATAATATATTTGTTACCCTTATCTAGTCTTTAAGGGGGTAATGTATATGTTATGCCGGGTTATAATATATTTGTTACCCTTATCTAGTCTTTAAGGGGGTAAGGTATATGTTATGCCGGGTTATAATATATTTGTTACCCTTATCTAGTCTTTAAGGGGGTAAGGTATATGTTATGCCGGGTTATAATATATTTGTTACCCTTATCTAGTCTTTAAGGGGGTAATGTATATGTTATGCCGGGTTATAATATATTTGTTACCCTTATCTAGTCTTTAAGGGGGTAAGGTATATGTTATGCCGGGTTATAATATATTTGTTACCCTTATCTAGTCTTTAAGGGGGTAAGGTATATGTTATGCCGGGTTATAATATATTTGTTACCCTTATCTAGTCTTTAAGGGGGTAATGTATATGTTATGCCGGGTTATAATATATTTGTTACCCTTATCTAGTCTTTAAGGGGGTAAGGTATATGTTATGCCGGGTTATAATATATTTGTTACCCTTATCTAGTCTTTAAGGGGGTAAGGTATATGATATGCCGGGTTATAATATATTTGTTACCCTTATCTAGTCTTTAAGGGGGTAAGGTATATGTTATGCCGGTTATAATATATGTGTTACCCTTATCTAGTCTTTAAGGGGGTAAGGTATATGATATGCCGGGTTATAATATATTTGTTACCCTTATCTAGTCTTTAAGGGGGTAAGGTATATGTTATGCCGGGTTATAATATATTTTTTACCCTTATCTAGTCTTTACTAAAATCCAATTATGGACTTTTATACTCCAAATATCCTCAACAGGAGCACATTGAACACGTTCTTAATCACAAATAGGTACTCAATCAGGTGCTACAGAACACAATAAAGACACACATGTAAATTATACACTTTTAGTTTATTTAATGGCAGGAAAGTTATTGGTCAGATTCCGTCTTATGATTTAATATAAGTACGGGAATCTTCAATGCGTGACATAATCAGGTTAATGTGGAAATCACGAGTATGGCGAGATCTGAAGTATGGACTGAGAGTTCCTTAACTATTATAAGTAATAGCAAGCAAACAGTAGAATGCATTTAATCATGCGTATCAGTCTTTACTCAACAATATAAAAGACACTAATAATATTATAGTATTATAGGGGAATATGCAATTATAAAATGGACACGGTTACATATAGAATCAACCCTTGATAATATGTATGGGAGTTGAGTGTCTAACGTATATTATGTGAGTTGAGTGTCTAACGTATATTATGTGAGTTGAGTGTCTAACGTATATTATGTGAGTTGAGTGTCTAACGTATATTATGTGAGTTGAGTGTCTAACGTATATTATGTGAGTTGAGTGTCTAACGTATATTATGTGAGTTGAGTGTCTAACGTATAGTATTCTTGAAAGTTAATTAAAGTCAAGATGAAATCTCCAAACACGTAGGAATGATCAGGTCAGGTTTAAGCAAAAGGGGGAACGCACGAGGATTTTGTTTTAACGTTCGCTCACGGGTGGCGTGCAGGTAGTATAAGGACTACTGCTTAAGATAAAACTAACTCAGTAGGTCAATCGGGTCATGCTAGGTACTGCAGTGTTAAAAATAATATTTATTGTTAGTGCGACTATATACTTAGTATTTGGAGTAATCAACTGAAGTTAAAAGGAAAGGGATGCTGAATTGTTTTTACAATTTATTATATACTTATAATAAGATTAGAAAATTATGATATGACCATATAATTCACTAACGTTTATATGCGATAATAATCTCTCGGGTCGAGGAATTCAGATTTAATAATTTACCTCTACTGATGAATAATCAAAGGTTTAATATCCCTTGAACGGAATCAATCAATAATATAGTTAACGTAACTAAAGTAGTTAACAAATATAAAGCAACACGTAAATAAAATGAGCGTGTACGAATAATTAGTATAATACTAATAATAGGAAAATGGCGCACACGACGAAGTTGTACTTAGATGGAAATACCTGATAAGGTATAAAAGGAGGTCTGAACGAGTTAACAGATTCCTATATACTGTAGAATACAAAACAAATTGGCGTTGTATTCAAGATGATGAATAATTAGATAACGGATCTATGCAAGACTAGAATTCCTAGACGAGAAGAATCGAAATTATTTACATCAATAATGGAGTGAACGAATATACTGTTCATAGAATAAACAAATTAACACTTAATATCAATAAGTGTAACTTAAGGTTTCTCGAAGAAATTAGATTAATTAATCAACAATAAATCTTCTTTAAGAGGGGGGACTGAGATATGAAGAATATGAAATTGAGTGTAGGTTCTAGGTAAAACTATTATTTAAGAAGGGAATAAATACACGGAATACACTTAAACTTCAACTTGTAACATACATAATAGAATGGACATATACAAGGAAAATCTGTGAGTATTTGGCTAAGTAATTAATTAACACGAGTATGTAACGTATGCGTAGGATGTTCTAAGAGAGTTCTAGGTATAATATTAACACTAGATCTTGGACACAGATTTATATAACAATAATCATAAGTTCTGAAGGATTAACACATACGAAATCATTAAGGATCTTGAGCACAGATCTATATAAAGTTAAGCACTGCAATATACACATATTTTACCTTACCTTCACAACAATAAGCACAACGTAAGATACTCAGAGACACTTAGGGTAATATAGGAGGGTAGTGGTTCGAGAGGAAGTCTGGCCGACGTGGAACGTAGATTCACTGGTCAGGACTTCAGGAGGCGCTGCTTCTCACGATCAGGACTTCAGGATCCGGACGTCAGAGGAAACACGACAGGGCTCGTGTATTCTCTAGGAATGGGGGAGGGGGAGACAATTTTCCACTGCTGTTAGATGCTCCGTGCTTTTCAGCCTTAAGAACATTACCCGAGTGGATGTTTGCTTAAGGGGAGATATCCACTTGAGGGACTTTTTTTCTTGACCCCTTTCTCTCTCATGTCTAGCCCCATTGCTTTTGAGATTTTAAGATGTTTGCCCAGTTAGTTTGGCGATTTTAAGAACTTTCACCCGATTTTAAGATCTTTCGTGCCATTCAGGTGTCTATTTTATCCTGGCGAGCGATAGCGAGCCTGTAACTTAAGAGGAAACGGCCTTTGGCCGGGACATTTTTCTACCGAAAAATGTACAAATTAATCTTGAAAGGGACTCGAGGGGGTGTAATTTTAAGCTTGCTGGAGGTTTAGGGAACAAACTAAATACCTCCCCTTAACTTTCCTTCAGTTTCATTGAGACTATGTTCGGATCAATTCTTATCTTTAACTTACAGAAATTCAATGTTAAAGGGATATAGTGAATCGTTGTGATATAGTTGGTGAGGTTAATACTTAACTTAAACATACATGATAGGTATTATTGGATATATAATGATAATAGGTATTTTATTTAATACTCGGGTGAGAGTCACTGAGCCTAGAAAAGATATAATCGTAACTATGGTGATTATGTTATAATTAAGGCTTGTTGTTGATCTTTTGGATAACTCTGTTCTTCTTTATCTTCTCACTGTGGTTGATAGTTATGCGGGACGATAACATATTACAGGACCTATTATGTCCACTTATTCCGATAGCACTCGGGTCCTTGGTGTTGCATTTGCATAAACATGTGCTCATCATAATGCAAATCTGGTGGCTGGGCGAATGACTGCTGGTAATTGGTGAAGACAGTTTGAAAGCTGGATGGTGATTGGGTCCAACTCTTACCCTTTTGTCTGGGTGACTGACCTAGATGATCTCGCTCCTTGGTTTGTAGAACATGGGAAATTCCTGGGACTATGTACTCTTCTGTTTCCCTGGTATTTGGAGAATGGGAATTTCCTGGTAATCGGGGGTACTCTGGTAGATTATTTCTTCTTTGCGTTTTGGTGTCTCGCTTCTCCTTCCTGTTCACCTGCAGGCTAGCAATCCTACAGGTGATATTTGACCCCGTTATATACAACCCCGTCACTTCAGTATATATTTGTATCTATTTATTGATCTATTTATTTATTTTTTCGTTTCCTCGCTAGACTTCCATCAAGCTTAAACACCCCTTAGACCCCCCTGCTAGATGAATTTGTAAATGTTTAAGTAGAAAAATGTCACAGCCAAAGGCCAGTTTCTCCTACCATTACAGGCTACTATTGCTCGCCAGGAAAAAAATAGACACCTAAATGGCACGAATGGTCCTAGTATTGACAAAAAAATGGGATGAAATTTCTTAAAATCGCCAAACTAATGAAACGAACATCTGAAATTCTCAAAGCTGATTTTGTGCAGCTTAAAAATAATTTTTGGTAGTAAAAAGTGGAAAGATAGTTTGAGGTCTGTTAATTCTTAAGCTGAATAAAGTCGTGTAGTAGTAGCCAGCATAACATAAAGAGCATGGCATTGGTACTGCAAATGTTGCCTCCCAGAAAATCTCCAGAAAATAAATGGACAAATATATAAAGGAAACGCAAATAATAATAATAATTTCACTCCATACACCTCCAAATGACGTTAATGAAAGCATGTGATCGTCCCGGAATTCGAACCTGAGTTACCACATACAGATCTTAAACATTCTAACCATTACACCATCAAGACCATGAGTGCTAAATTTCCCACATTTTTATCGTTGGTTATCGACAAAATACCCATGGAAGGAAGTGTAGGTTAGCAAGTCTGTGTTTGTTTCTGTGGGGCCAATTATTGAACTATGGACTCAATCTGTTTATGTCGTGGCGTGTTTGGCTTAAAACTGAGAGAGAGAGAGAGAGAGAGAGAGAGAGAGCATACTTATCTTTCTTTATACCAAAGTTTTGGTTTTCCTATTTGTACCAATTGTATTTACCTCTATACCAATAAGTGTTCAGAATCATGTCTTTCTACATTTCACCCGCTTTTATTTTATCTTTCTCCCAGCTTCTCCAAATCATTCTCTCTCTCTCTCTTTCTCTCTATCTATCTATCTCCTGTATATTACATATATATATATATATATTTATCTATGTATCTATAATAACGGCCCACAACTGTTTTCTATACCCTAATGTTCTCTCTTCATAAATATCTTCCCCAGCGCCCTCCACCTCACTAGCCCCCGCAAGTTTCGACAAGACGGCCGCCCGGATCTGGATCTGCGAGGACCCCAGCTTGGGTTTGGACCCCTTGGGACATCGGTTCCTTGTGGTCAAGGCGGGACAGGACCGCTATGATAACCCGGGAGAATGTAATGGTAAGGGAAACAGTAGATTATATATATTAAGGGGAGGTATTTAGTTAGTTCCCTAGACCTCCATCAAGCTTAAAATTGCACCCCCTTGAGTCCCTTTCAAGATAAATTTGTACATTTTTCGGTAGAAAAATGTCTTGGCCGAAGGCCGGTTCCTCTTAAATTACAGGCTCGCTATCGCTCGCCAGGATAAAATAGACACCTGAATTGCACGAAAGGTCTTAATATGGGGTGAAAGTTCTTAAAATCGCTAAACTAATAGGGCAAACGTTTTATAATATCAAAAGCAATGGGGCTAAACATGAGGGAGAAAGGGGTCAAGAAAATAATCCCTCAAGTGGAGATCCCCCCTTAAGTAGTCTCAGCTGGGCTCGTACCACCGACAGTCGGGACTAGTATCCATGCTTTAATCAACTCTAGCCCGGTGATAAAGTTTATAGCTCATGTGTATATATATATATATATATATATATATATATATATACAGGGTGTCCCAGGAGGAAAGGTTATAACTTCTGTTCTGTCTCCAGTTCTCATACACATTTTGTACCTAGAGAATATTTCTAAACTGAATAATATTGTTCAAGTTAGCCAGATCTAAATTAAAGGCGTAATCATACTGAATCCTCCATTCCAATTTTAATCTATAGTAATAGAGATTGGCCAACCTTCGCGAATTTGATGCCACTGGTGATAATTTCTGCTCGTTATTCAATATTTCCATATCCATATTATATATTCGTGAATATTAACCCTCTGACGCGTTTTAGCAGTTTATTTTGGCTATCATTAGACGATTGTATGCAGCTTAGGGAGGATCTGTGGGTATTAAAAGGGTAAATACTATATCAATCAACCCTTTGACTTTCATATACCGTTACTAATCTGAATAAAATCGTCTAATAGTAGCCAGAAACAGAACAGAAACGCATATTGGAGCTTGAAAGGGTTAATACAGGATATGTACTTTGGTCTTTGGATATACATTTCACATGATGAAAAGTAAAATATAAACCCGCTGTTTGATAACTGAGGCACCTAAATTATATCTATACAAAAAGGTGGCCACTTTCTCTCAGTCTAGGATCTCTAGACTACACCCCACATTCCCTGGTCAAGATTACAGTTGTCCTCCAATTCAGGCACCTCGATAATTATGTCATACTGTATATACAATCTATGACCCATGCATCATTCCTATACATGTAATTACCACCGCAAATTCAATGATTTGCCCATTATCGAGTGATTCTAAGAAATGGCCCCCGAAAACCATATGTCATTAACCTAACCTGGGGGCTGCTGCCTCCAGACACCCACTGGTCTTACCGTTGATATAGAGGATGATAAAATACAAAAAATGCAGTGAAAAAGTGAAAAGAAATAGCTATCCACCAATTCAAGAAGACCACCTTTCTTGGTTCCACCCTTAACTCACAATGTCTAATGATCAATATATTTAATTTGTGGCGGTAATGACATATATAGGAATGACGAATGGGTCATAAAGATTGTATACATGGCTTGAATTGGAAGAAAAAACTAACCTTGTCCCTTTCTCTCCTCCACAGTGACCATCAGCAGCACGACTTGCACTGACTCTCCCCCGACCATCACCGACTCCACCGGGGAGAGCTTCCAACTCGGCACCGGGAGCGACTACGTGGAGGCTCTGGAATGTCACGCCGACATGGAGTTTGTCTCTGGCCGGGCGCTGAGGGCCTCCCAGTGTGTCAACGGAGGGTGGTCACCCGTGGAGGATATGTGCATTGATGGTGAGCTCAAATTTTGTTATCTATATTTCGCTCAAATTAACGCTATGTGGTGCAACATCGTGATACATACATACATACATACATAAAATTTTAAGACTGAGTGTTCCACACATAAGCGCAGTTTCAGTCTCTTGTCCTAATGGCGGCGTTCCAGGCAACCCTGTTAAGGGCTGCTTCACTTGTCAAGTTCTTGGATTTGAGATCGGCGCGTATAGTCCGATCCCAGGTCTTCCTCGGTCCACCCCTTGGTGCAGCTCCCTCCACAATCACAGACCTGCATTTTACTATTTTACTATATTACTATTACTTTATATTACTATTGAGGGTTTTGATTGATTTTTGCTATTTTCGAGCAATGTGTTTTTAGTATGCCCCCTGGGGAAAAAAATCCCTCTAGACCCCTTTCTAGCTAAACATGTGCATCTTTCGGTAATAAAATGTTATGGTTAAAGGTCAGTTTCTCCTATATTAGAGGCTTGCTAAAGCTCACCCCAAAATTAATAGAAACCTAAATTTTTGTTTTGTGTAAGATGGGGACAAAAGACAAAGTTTTCTGTATCGAGTGTCCTTTCAAATTGAAAAAGTTACATGGCCAATTTTAAAGTACATTGCCTCAAAATGTCTGGACACCCAGAGCTTGAAAGAGTTACATTCATAGGATGAGGGAAAACACATTGAAGGAGAGAGTTCCAGAGTTTCTTGTTGAGTGGAAGATAGACTGAGAAAATCGGTTCAATCTTTGGTTAAAAGAGTTGGACAGAAAAGGGGTGGGAATATGTTGAGGAGCAGGTGCCACCTACATACCGTAAGGGAGGAGGCATACAAGCAGAAAGCTGTGGAGAACACTAATTATTTCAATTTTGGTAGAAGAGACGTCCTTTTAATGTTATTCTAGCTATCTTTAGAGGGTTTTATGCAGTTTAAGAAGGATCTGTGGTAGCAAAACGGGTTGATAGTTAGAAGCCTGTTAATTGCTGGAGGCCCTTTTGAAACTGAATGAGATATCTTAATAGTAGCCAGCATAAAGTTAAAAGGACAGCACCGATACTCAAAGGGTTAAGGATTAAAACTTGTTTACAAATCGGGATAAACCTGTTGTTCTCGAGGCTTGTCATTGTTCTACTGTGTCTGTAAAGCCGATGTCACACGAGCTATTTTTCAGTCAATTGTTACAAGCAATTATAGTCTGTCAGGCGTAAGGTTTCAGTTATATCAGAAATCAGCCACCTACCATCATCTACCTTCAGTCTAGTGTTGTATGATAATGTGAAAAAGCCTCACAATATCATGAGAAAATATTTGCTCATCGAAAATTGCCGAAAAAAACGCTCGTGTGATACCGGCTTAACCTCTGGGGTTCCACAAAAAAACATTCTAGATCTTCTATTATTAAATATGTCTTGCATTAAGGGGGTAGGGTTTATTTATTTTTATTTTATTTACTTATTTCTTTAGTTTCCTCCCTAGACTTCCATCAAGCTCTCATGATCCCCCTCCGAGATATAGTTGTACATTTTGTCGGCAGAATAATAGCCCAGCCAAAGGCAGGTCCCTCCAATATTACAGGCTCACTATCCCTCGCCAGGAAAAAATATATAATACAATGGCATGACAGGTCTTGATATTGAAAAAGAAATTGATCGAAAGCTCTAAAAATCGACAAACTTTATTACAATCTCAAAACTAATGGGGCAATCATGAGGGAGAAGGGGATCCACAAAAAGCAACTACCTCCCCCTTAACGAGCTCCTACTCTCGCTTATTTCTACTAGACTTTTTGTAGAGGATGGTTTTGTTTACCAACCACTCACTAATAGCAACGATGGACTTCTAAAAAAAAAAAATTAAGGGGTTAGTGCTTGGTTTTTGGTCTATTTATTTATTAATTTAGGTTTAAGTTTCCTCGCTAGACCTCCATCAAGCTTAGAAGAAAAAAAACCTAGACCCCCTTTCAAGATAAATGTGTAAATTTTTCGGTAGAAAATGTCCTGGCCGAAAGCCGATTCAATCTAAAATTATAGGCTCGCTATCGCTCGCCAGCAAAAAATAAACGCCTAATGGGCACGAAAGTTTTTCATATTGACAACAAAATGAGGCGAAAAATCTCAAAACCGCCAAACTAACTGAACGAACGTCTTAAAACCTCAAAACTAATATGCTAAACATGGGGGAGAAGGGGGGTCCAGAAAAAGCGAGTAATACCCCCTTAACTGCCTCTGAATACTATTAGGCCAAGTGCCAGACGGCTTATTACTCTTACAGTATTGGTGCCATATTTGTTAACTTTATTTTAGCTACTATTAGACGATTTTATTCAGCTTATAAAGGGCCTCCAGCAATTAACAAGTTTCGAACCCTGTATACTACCGCAGATCCTACCTAAACTGCAAAATGCTATGACACCGTCTGGGATCCACTCATTTGCAATTATATAAATACATTAAAGGCCACAAAAAAAAAAAAAAAAATATATATATATATATATATACTGTATATACAGTATATACAGTACTGTATATGAATTATAATACATTAAATAATTGATAGCATAAAAAAAACTGCAAAATGGATCAGACGTTATTACAGACGCACCACATCAGTCACTTTGCACATACAAGGTATTAACCCATTCAGTACCAGTGGCATCCTTTTTATTATTTTATGGCAATGATTAGACGATTATATTCAGCCTAGGAAGGACGTCTACCCATCAAAAGTCTACAGATGATCTCAATTAATCCTTTTACTTACCACATATCCATCTTAAGTTTCATAAAAATCTCCTAAATGTAGCTGAAATACAATATAAAAAGACGTCGCCGGTACAGAAGGGGTTAAGATCGATGAATTTGCAACAAAAAGACAAATACAAAGGCATCAGTTATTGCGATATGAAATCACTAACAATTTAGTATACATCGATAAGAATATATATACTGTATGTATTTACACCCTACAAATATTCGGTTCACGAGAGGCAGCCATAATTTGAAATTCTACGCATAGCAGTGGAAAGAAATATATCTATCTATATCTATCTATCTAGATAATCGTTTCAAATAACTCGCTTGTAAAAACGAAGCAGACACGAAAAACAAATATTTGAAAATAACTATAGGTAGCGCCAACGAACTTGACAATAATCTTGATCCCTTATCTTCTTATAACTCGAAAGGGCCTAGAGCAAACTGGCTGTAAATATCCACACCTTTGTACTGGTGGACTCTTCCCAAATGGTAGAAACGTCAGCCCGTTTGCTTTCATTCATTTCGAGTTATAATAAGGTAAGGGGTCAAGATTATTGTCAAGTTCGTTGGCGCTACCTATAGTCTCTAAAATCATCGTTGACGTTAAAAATACTAGAAGAATTCACCAAGAACCATCTCGACAATTAAAGGAAGCCTAAAAAATGTGTACACGTGAACATTCATGTAATTTAGGAGGAGCCGGGGGTAATTTTTAAAGCTTGATGGAGGTCTTAGGAGGAAACTAAGAATGATTAAGTAAATTAACAAATAAATACAATTCTCCCCTTAACCCCTTCAGCACCATGATGCCTTTATACCTTTGATTCTGGCTAAATTAGATGCTTTTATGTAGCTTAACGCCTTACGAGCGGGCCCGTCAGTAACTTCTACTACCCGCCAAGCGGGTGGTTTTACCCTAAACGACCTTGATTCCGTGCTCTTTTTCATGCATAAACAAGAGCCAGAGCGTAATACAATTATGTATCCCTGAAAGGGCGATAATTGAGCTTTCCAATGACACCAGAACCATCCTTCTACGACCACGCGTTTTCTTGCAACGATCGTACAAGACGAAGGAAAAATCCCTAAAATACGGTAATTTCCTTACATAATTCCCTGTGTAGCGAGGCAGTGAGTGTGGGTGTGTGTGGAGGCGGGCCCAGTGCTGGCGCGGGAGCCGTGCCGAACGGTCAGAGCCGACCTACGCTCCTTCCACCGCTCGTCTCTCTCTCTCTCAGAGCCAAATATTGCTCAAAATTGCACACCGCCTGAAGTCGGTCCCCGCCACATAGTCCTTTCTTCTGTAGACCGACTTAAGTCCGGCGCCGCCAGACAAGGGTTAAGAAGGACCTATGCTACTAATAGGGTTTACTGAGATCGTATTTACCCATTTGAGTCGTAGAGGTAGAATATTCACTAAAGAAAATCGTCCAATAGTAACCAGAATATGATGACAGTTACTTACTGGTGGTGAAGCGGTTAATAAAGTTGACAATAATACAGGCAGTCCTTTGACCTAAGATAACATAAGGCTTTTCTAACAGTAAGGTCAGGTGACTTTAATTACTCTTGCGCATATCATTAATTCGGTCAGGTCAGGTCAGATCAGGTCAGGTGAAGGTATTGAGGAATAAGCCTTTACAACGGCACCTCGTATTTACTTTCTCCTTTCCGAAAAGTGTTGACAGGGGAGAAGGGGTGATGGAGGGCAAGGAAGCTGTTGGAGTGGCTTTGTTGCATGCGATTAGATAATTACTTTGAGTTAGTCCGAATTATTATTATTACCAAGTCAGTATGCAAAAAACAAAAAAAAAACAAAAAAAAATTAAGTCACAAAATATACGAAGTCTATCTATCTATTTACTCAGGCCCCAATCACCACTTTTCCTTTTTTTTTTTTTTTTTTTTTTTTTTTTTTTTTTTTTTTTTTTTTTGGGGGGGGGGCCGACTCGAGACAGAGCAAGAACAGGGACAACCCAAAACACAACAGAACACAACGAACACACAAATTCACACACATCTAGGTCATCCAGGAGAAGTATTTTCACATATTTATATAACACTACTGTACTGTATATGTAACTTACTCCAGCTTGTGTGTACAAAAACATGGTAGGAAAAACTATACATATTGATCAGTGAGGCTAGTTAAATAAAAGAACACGTGGTCACGGTATTTATAGAAGGAGAATGGCATGTTGTAGTGTGGACATCGAAAGACACCAGGCTAAGCTCACGCAGTCACCCCCACACCTACACCTACATACCAGCACACACTATACTACAGGTACTATAGTTTATTCGCTGTAAGTAGGCGATAAATCATGTCCTCTAACCTCTGTAACTCAAAAACGACTAGAGTAATGGAGCTATTATTTCTACCATTTGGGAAGAGTCAGCCAAGGAATAGATGTGGACATTTACAGCCAATTTGTTCTAGCCCTTTTTGAGTTACAGAAGATAGAGTTCATGATATCTCGCCTACTTACAGCGAATATACTATACAGTATATACACAACAAATAAAAACAAAACAAAATAATTATGTATGTATGTATGTATGTACTCAGGCACATACCTCTGCTGGGGGTGGATGGCTGGAGACAGAGACCGAACAGAAACAGTATTTAAAGTTCCAATGCTTAGGGTCTGGGACCGCTTTCGCGTTCCCTCGCCCCTTTATCTCATCTAGTAGGTACAGTCTACAAGGGGAAGAGGATTCTTAGCTTCCCGCCCCCTAATAATAATAATACAAATAATCATAATCATAATCATAATAACGATCAACATTGATAACAAATAAACATAAATAAATGCTCCGATAATTAAAACTAAATATCTATAGTCATCAAATCTATTTTTATTTTGTTTGTATTGTTCTCAATCTCCATGTTCCTAGTACTAGGAACTCATTATATAAATATATTTGTTTTCGTAGCATTTGTCCCTATTTTCTATTATAATACTTTATATAACTTTATCATAGTTCTGTCATAATATTCGGTGTAGTTTTGACAATATAGATTTTGTCTTCAATGTCCTTAGCATAAACCATTGGTAATGCTTATAATTACTATGCAATGGCATTCTGTTCCTGCATGGCCTTCAACTACAGCGTTCCATTAAGTATTGTGGCTTGTACTGGCAGGTAAATACAGTAAATAATAAATAATATAATCATGTTAATTTTAATTGGGGGATGGGCGTATTTATTTGCTCATTTATGCATATATTTATTATTTTTGTAGTTTCCTCCCTAGACCTCCATTAAGCTTAACAAAAAACCTAAGATAAATTTGCAAATTTTTCGATAGAAAAATTTCCCGGCCAAAGGCCGGTCCCTCTTATATTACAGGCTCACTATCGCTCGCCAGGATAAAATTGAAACCTAAATGACAGTCTTAACTAGACCTCCATCAAGCCTAAAAAAACACCTCTAAGATAAATTTTCACATTTTTCGATAGAAAAATGTCCCGGCCGAAGGCCAATCCCTCTTATATTACAGGCTCGCTATCGCTCGCCAGGATAAAATCGAAACCTAAATGACACGAAAAGTCTTAATATTGACATAATTGGGGCGAGAGTAACGATGTTGGTAAGGGTAGAAGTGAGGAACTGCTGCAGCAGTATCGGGATGTGTTAGATAAGGTTAGGATGAAGGGAGGGATCCCTGTAGTACATTGTATCCTACCCAGAAGAGGAGTTCCCAAGGAATGGACATCCAGGGCGATTGGTGTCAATTGCCGTTTGGAGAAATATTGTAAAGAAAAAGCAATACCATTCATTGATAACTGGGATAGTTTCTATGGGAGAGATGGGATGTACGCAAGGGATGGGGTTCATCTTTCACGGTTAGGGGTTTCTACATTAGCTAGTTCTTTAGATAGGGTGGTTGTGGGGTTTTGAACAGAAATATTGAGAGTGTAAATGAGAGGTAAAATGGAACAATTTTAGTGTCAGGCGAAAGCGATAAGGATATTCAGTCTCATGCTAAAAATTATGACTATATTGCTAATGATAGTAGTGATGGTGCAACGGAAGATGGAAATATCGTTAGAAATAAAGGTAAATTAGGTATAAAGAAAAGAAGTAAATTGAGAGTATATTACACAAACTGTAGGAGTCTATGTAACAAAATGAACGAACTTAGAGCCCTTGTTAGCAAAGAAAATATAGACCTAATGGCGCTAACTGAAACTTGGATTAATACAGAAACCAGGCATTTTATAGCAGAATTTGATATACCAGGATATAGTTTGTTTAAATATGACCGAACAAGTAAGAGGGGTGGCGGTATAGCAGTGTTTGTCAGGAGTACATTAAAAAGCTGTATTAAATCAGGTATTAGACTAAATAACGATAATGAAAGTGTTTGGGTAGAGGTTAACGAAGGTAGTGAGACCATAGGATATTAGGAAAGAAAAAAGAAATTATGAAATTAAGGTTGCCAATGACTCAAAAAATAATCCTAAAGCTTTTTACCAACTATATAAATCCAAGGTTAGAGATGTAATTGGTCCCCTTAAAACTTCGATAGGAGAAATGACAGAAAATGATTTAGAAATGTGCAGTACATTAAATAGTCAATTTCTTTCCGTTTTCACTAATGAAAATTTGGCACAGTTTCCAGAAGTCCGTAAGGTATATAGCGATAGTATAGAAAATAGGTTAAGTACGGTTACTATAAGTAGAAATTATGTGCTTAAGGACATTGACAGACTGAAACCTCATAAATCGCCTGGTCCTGATGAGGTATATGCTAGAGTATTAAAAGAATGTAGGGATGAGTTAAGTTACCCATTAACATTTGTATTTAACAAGTCATTAGAAACGGGTATAGTTCCAGAAGCTTGGAAGCTTGCAAACGTAGTTCCGATCTTCAAAAAAGGTGACAAATCAATAGCATCCAATTACCGTCCCATTAGTCTTACATCAATCATAGGAAAGCTACTAGAGTCAATTATTGCTAGTAAAATTAGAAACCACTTAGATACACTTAATTTAATAAATTCTTCTCAGCATGGATTCACTCCGGGACGTTCTTGCCTTACTACTTTTCTTAGTTTTTTCTCAGAGGTATATGAAGCAGTAGATAATGACAAGTCATATGATATATTATATTTAGATTTCAGTAAAGCTTTCGACAGAGTCCCCCATGAGAGATTGATGAGAAAGGTTGAGGCGCATGGAATAGGTGGGGCGTTGTTGGGATGGATTAGGTCATGGCTAATTGGTAGGAAGCAGAGATTCAGCATAAATGGTACGAAGTCAGAATAGGGAGCAGTCAAAAGTGGTGTCCCCCAGGGATCTCTATTAGGTCCTCTGTTGTTTGTTATACACATAAATGACCTTGATTTAGGTATAACTAGTAGGATAAGTAAATTTGCAGACGATACCAAAATGGGGAGAACAATTGATTCAGATAGAGATATAGAGTGCCACCTTACACGAATGGTCAGTAAATTGGCAGATGAAGTTTAACATTGACAAATGCAAGGTATTAAAAATAGGGAAGATGCATACAAATGTTAAATATAAACTAGCTAATATGGAATTAGAAAACTCGAATTGTGAGAAAGATCTAGGTGTGTTTGTTAGCAATGATTTGAAGCCTAGAAAACAGTGTATAAGCGTTCGAAACAAGGCAAACAGGATTCTCGGGTTCATCTCTAGGAGTGTGAGTAACAGAACTGCTGATGTTATCTTAAAACTTTACTTGTCATTAGTGAGACCCCATATGGATTATGCTGTTCAATTTTGGTGTCCTTATTACAGAATGGACATAGATTCATTGGAGAGAGTACAACGTAGAATGACAAAAATGATCCATAATATTAGAAATCTTCCGTATAAATAAAGGTTGAAGAAATTAGGCTTACATTCGTTAGAGAGACGCAGAGTTAGAGGGGATATGATAGAGGTGTTCAAGTGGGTTAGTGGGATTAACAAAGGGGACATGACAAATGTACTAAAGCTCAGTGATAGCGAAAGAACTCGTACCAATGGTTTCAAATTAGATAAATTTCGTTTCAGAAAAGATATAGGCAAATATTGGTTTGGTAACAGAGTTGTAGATGGGTGGAATGGACTACCAAGTGCTATAGTGGGATTAAAAACGGTAGGGAGCTTTAAGATAAAATTGGATAAGCATATGGACGAGAAGGGTTGGGTGTGAAGGGGCATCAGCCGGGTTGGGCCAATCAGTGCTCTGCAGACCCCTGTAATCCTGCGTTAATCTCTAACCGTTTTGGTAAGATGATCCTCAGGGTATTAGAGTGTTGAGCCTATAATTGGGCTTTGTAATTGGGGTTGTGTGGGACAGGGATCTGCCTTGCTTAGGCCAATCGGCTTTCTGCAGACTCTCATTTTCTTATGTTCTTATGAAAGGTCTTACAATCGCCCAACTACAGTAATGAGCCGAACGTCTTAAAATCTAGAAACTAATGGGGCTAAACATGAGGAAGAAGGGGGACCAGCAAAATTACCCATCAGTTTTGAGCCACTATCGTTACCGTGTATATACACACCACTTGGTGAAACAGCCAGACAATAACAGAACATATGGAGATTTTCCAATCCCCTTTTCTCTGGTCCTCGGTTAATGTCCGCTTCAATATAACATGTACTGTAAGGTGGTAAAGTACCATGTAATATATAATGGTGCCCTACATTATAGAGATGTAGGGTAGGGTAGATGTAGAGGATGTAGGGATCAGTCTTATCCCAGATTGTTTTCCACGCTTTAAGCATATGAATGGTAGTGAGGGTCCGGACGAAACCTTTGAACCACGATGAATCACCAGATCACAGACTTATAATATTGACTGAGAACACCTATGACTCGCCTTTTTTTATAATAAGCGTCTTCATTGACTCGAAATTCTGTACAGTACAACTACTGGCAAATGTTCGTTAGCTCTTGTGATTTTCTTTGTGCAAACATATCCAATTACATATATTTATTTATAAATGCATATTATGTATTCATTAATATATAGCTCTATTATGATCTGAACATCAATCAACATGGATATATTTGCATAAACAAAATCACAAGAACTCGCGAACATTTGTCAGTAGCTGTATTATCAACGACAAAAGTTCGCTCCTCTAACCAGCCACTGAGTGAATCCAAAACACCTGGGGGTCGAAAACGAAGCATTAATTTTGAAAGAAGAGCCATTTATACCCAATAAATGCTTCGTTTATCGACCCCCAGGTGATTTGGATTCACACAATGGCAGGTTGGGGGAACGAACTAAGACACAAATATATTTACAGTATATAGTTCATTTTTGCAGAACTATTTTCAGAAAATAGTCCTAATGGAAATTTAATAAATTAGTTTGGTATATAGTACTATATACCGATTATTTAGTAAAATTGTGAAAATATATTGCTTACCCATTTTATTCAGAAAGCATTATCCAGTCAGCAGCTTTCATTAGATAGCTCTTATATTCCAGATGTCTGAGTTAAATTAACAAAGTATAATATTACACACACACACACACGCACACATATACAATCTCTCTCTATCTTTCCTTCTTTCACCCCCACCCGTTTCTTCTCTCTCTCTCTCTCTCTCTCTCTCTCTCTCTCTCTCTCTCTCTCTCTCTCTCTCTCTCTCTCTCTCTCTCTCTCTCTCTCTCTCTCTCTCTCTCTCAAAGAAAGTCTTAACCCGACCCTCGTGTCAAAACCTCAAATTGTGAACGTCGACACATCTTTTGTGCTAATAAAGAATAATAAAGGTACAAAAATAATACTTGCGTTAATATACAGACCTCCAGCTCAATCAGTGCAAACTGACCGAGAAATTTACGAACAAATTGCAGATGTCAGTAACTCACAAGATACCGTAATTTTTGGCGACTTTAATTTACCTGTGACCAAGTGGGGCGATACGCTTACTTCACACTCCGGACATGACTTGTATACGAACTTGCAAGAGAGTTCGCTTTATCAATTTGTTCGAATGCCGACCCGTGGTAATAACGTTCTTGACATTGTACTTGCAACAAAAGAAGAATTGATAGAGAATTTGAATGTTGGTGATGAATTCAGTAACAGCGACCATCGTACGATAACTTTCACTTTAAAGTTTACTAGTAACGAACCAAATAGTAGCATTGAAAAAGTCCCTAATTTCAAGAAAGCAAACTTCCATAAACTTAGAGCTATGTTTAAAGAAACTGACTGGAGCTTTTTAATTAACAATAACGACATAAATACATCTTGGAAGTTATTCGAAACCACTTACCTAAAAGCAGTGCAAGACTGCATACCATCGAAAATACGGCGTCCAGGCCATAATAATAAGCCCAAATGGTGGAATAAAGATATTTCAAACTGCCTGCTTGCTAAAAAATTTGCTAATGATAGATTAAAATCCTCACAAAATGACGAAGAACGGGTGAAATTTGTAGAGCTACGACGCAAAGCCAAAAAGTTAATTAAGCAAAGTAAAAAGACCTTAGAGTTACATATTGCGAATCAAAGTAAAACAAACCCGAAAGAATTCTATAGTTATATCAGAAAGAAAAAAGTAGTTACTTCAACTGTTGGACCGTTAGTCGATGAAAAAGGAGAATACACCAAAGACGAAGTACAAATGAGTAATGCCCTCAATACCTTCTTTGCATCAGTTTTTACAACAGAAGACCTCAGTGATATCCCTACACCATCGCCGATTCAGATTGATAATTCAGATGTTCTAAGCAATATCACCGTTACAGAGAGAGAAGTATTGAATTGTTTAGATAAACTCAAGGTAAATAAAACGCCAGGACCTGATACAATCTCGCCTAGAGTTCTAAAGGAAGCTAAGAATGAGCTCTCCAAACCACTGACATTACTATTCAATAAATCCTTGCAGTCTGGAACTATGCCTGATCAGTGGAAGCTAGCCAAAGTAACACCGATATTCAAAAAAGGCAGCAAATCCCTACCCAGTAACTATCGTCCAATTAGCTTAACCTCAGTTGTATGTAAAATGCTAGAAACGGTCATACGAGACAGACTCGTAAATCACTTAGAGGAAAATAACATACTTAAAGATACTCAACACGGCTTTCGTAAAAAACGTTCCTGTTTAACAAACCTCTTAGACTTCTTCCACGATATCCTCAACCTCTACGATGAGAGTAAAGCTGTAGATATTATATACCTTGATTTTCAAAAGGCCTTTGACAAAGTTCCCTACAAACGTTTACTGCTAAAACTAAAAGCGCATGGAATACAAGACGGTGTGATGAAATGGATAGAAAATTGGCTCAGCAACAGAAAGCAAAGGGTAGTCATAAACGGTAAGGCATCTAAATGGACCAATGTAAGTAGCGGGGTACCCCAGGGATCGGTACTAGGACCAATTCTCTTTCTAATTTACATCAACGACATAGATGAGGGTCTCACCTGCACAATCTCAAAATTTGCTGACGATACAAAAATTGCAAATAGCGTACTCTCAAAAGAACAAGTTGACGATATGCAACACAATCTAGATAAATTGTCATGTTGGGCCCAAATTTGGCAAATGAGTTTCAATGCGGATAAATGTAAAGTACTACATGTCGGATACCTAAATGAGAAAGCAAACTATTCGATGAATGGCACTCAGCTTAAGAATGTAAACAGAGAAACTGATCTGGGAGTAACAATATCGAGTAACCTAAAACCGAGTCAACAATGTTCAGAAGTTGTTAAGAAGGCAAACAAAATAATTGGCTTTATAGGCAGGTCATTTGAGCATAAATCCAAAGAAGTTATCCTAACCCTTTACAATTCCTTAGTCCGCCCTCTTCTGGAATACTGCGTTCAATCCTGGTGCCCTTATTACCAAAAAAGATATAAACAAGCTAGAACGAGTTCAACGTAGAGTTACCAAAATGATACCTAGCCTAAAGAACAAACCATACGAAGAGCGTCTTAGAGAATTAAATCTATTTCCTTTAACCCAGCGCAGATTAAGAGGCGACTTAATTCAAGTGTTCAAAATCATCAAAGGCATCGACAATATGAACTGTAGTAAGTACTTCACTATCGACCAATCTAATTACACACGGGGAAACGGTTGCAAAATTATTGGTAAATCTTTTAACTCGCACGAATCTAAGAATTTCTTCTTCAATCGAGTTGTCAACTTGTGGAATGGGCTTCCCCGAGACGTTATAGACTGCAGCACCGTTGATTCATTTAAATTCCGCCTAGACAAATATCTCGCATCAAACCCGCGACTGACTGCGTTTGTAAATGAATAACTTTATCCTCCCCTCAGTTACTAACCCATATGTCCCCTACTAACTTCCTAGTCCTGCCACGTTAGTGGCAGGGCAGTAGTTCCCTTTCCAATGTTCCCTTACCCACTCTAAACCACTGTTTGGACACTTGATCCTCAATGTTTTGGAGGACAAGCAACCTAGAAGGGTCACTAGACCTGTTGTTGCTTGATTTCCTTTGTACTCCTTTGTACTCTCTCTCTCTCTCTCTCTAATATATATATATATATATTATATACAGTATATACACCGAATGCCTCCCAGAACCAATGTATTAACTAGCCACCCCAAACACGCCATATACGTGCTCCACTCCAAACGAGGTGCGAGTCACGGATAAAGTAATTGTTCATAAACCATATTAGCGTGGAACCCTCTTAACCGATGAACGAAACACCTGGGAGTACAGTGTTGTGCTGGGGTAAATGGTTGATTGGCTTTTTCATTGTGTTTATCGTTATTTATTTCCTGGGACTTCTTATATCCCTTTCAGTACACTATTACTGAGTACGGGTCTAAGGACGGCATGCAAAGGGTAATTAACTTTCACGCTTTTATGACGCAGAGGTTGCCAGATTAGCAATAAGAAATAGTTTTCTCACTCTTATAATTACTTCTCCAAAATTATTTTCTGCCCAAAGCGAACTCAAAGACAACTGCAGAGGTTGAAGTAACTAAACTAAAGGTTTCTAAATACCCCTGAAGGTAACAAAGGCTTTAAAGTATCCCTAATAGGCTCAAAATCGCGTCATAAGCGTGAAAGGGTTAAAGTGACCAAAATTATACTTTTTTTGTTTTTGTATATATGATTAAGGGAGACCAAAGGCAGAACTGCCTGTATCGGGTGCCTCCCCCAGAGTTGAAAGAGTGAACAGGGAAATTTACGTCATAGGAAGAGGGAAAGACTGATTCAGAGCTCGGCAGTTGAATAGAAGAAAGACAGAATACCTTTTTCACTCTTGGGTTGGAGAGTTGCACATAGTAGGGGTGGGATTGTGTTGCAAGACGGGTACTACGTATCCTACGTAGAGGAGGTGGTATACACTGGGAAAGCTCTGAGGATCATTGATTATTATAGGAGCGTTAGAATAGCGAGAGATGCAACATTGCGGCGAAGAGAGCGAGATTGCAGAGAGTTAGCGAGTGGGCGGGAGTTAATGATACGAAAAGTTTGCCTTTCTACTTTGTCTAGGAGTGTGGTGTGAGAGGATCCTCCCCACACATGTTAACAATACTCAATACAAGGACGCACTGTGCCCCTGTACAGAACAAGAAGCGGTGCAGAGGTAAAGAACCCCTTGAGGCGGTTGAGCACACCCAGCTTCTGGGAGGCTGCCTTAGCAAGACTGGTAATATGGTCCTTCGAAGTGAGAGCAGAAGAAAAAGTGACACCGAGAATATTGAGAGAAGATGAAGGATTGATATATGTAGTGTTGAATTGTAAAGGATAGTCCTCTGGGAGTTCTGAACGGGTAGTAAGATGAAAACAAAATGGGTTTTGGAAGCATTAAAGGCAACAAGGTTTTCTCTGCCCCAATTGGAAATAGTAGTTAGATCACAAGATAAGTGTTGCATGGCTTCATTACGTTTGTCTTTGAGGGATAAGTGTATTTCATAGTAAATAATATATATTATAAGAATACAAAGTTAAATCACAATCTAAGATACTGACCAGGCACAGTCTCCAAGGCCGTATAAACCCATGCGTATGTGCGTGCAGTCCTTAACTGAGCTGGGAGACTTAAAGGTGGGGGCTCATGGGTTGAGGTAAACATGGAATGATAATCGCCAAGCTGTACATAATTATCTTGCAAAATGCAATGGCACTGAAATAATTATTAACAATGGTATAAGGATTTTGCGGATCGTCTATACCGGGCCTGTGACGTCATAGTGACGTCACACCAGTATCCTTATCCTAGACTGGATGGTGGACTTATACTGGTGTGACGTCACAGGCCTGGTATAGACGATCCACAAAATCCTTTATACCATTGTTAATAATTATTTCAGTGCCATTGCATTTTGCAAGATATTTATGTACAGCTTGGCGATTATCATTCCATGTTTACCTCAAACCATGAGCCCCCACCTTTAAGACTAAAACAGATACATGAGCTTCGGTGTAGAAGTTTGATTTCACTTACATAGCATAGGTAAGAAAGAAGTCTATACTGTATATTATATATATATATATATATATATATATATATATATATATATATATAGGGAGACACAGACAGACAGACAGACAGACAGACTAGTAGCAAGGAAACATTCACAAGCTTTAGTTTCAAATGCAATAATAAATCAGTCAAGAAAATTGTAGCTACCACAGTGCTTGTCAAAAGCACTAAAAAGGTAAAAATACCATTACTGTAGCAGTTAGCATCGACTACAGTTATATAAAAAAAAAACGGATCTGAATATTAAAAAAAAAGTCAATTAAAATATGCAGCCACAATTAAAAGTTTGCCAAATGCATTTCTCCACTTCAATGGTTCATAATTGGCTTAAAATGTAGAACTGAGGTCGGTTAATTAGTTAGTTAAAATAGGATTTCAGAGGCTATCAATCCTTCCGAATTATTATGCAAGTCAAGAATAACGTCAGGACTAGTCTCTTTTCAAGAACCCCAGTCCCTTGTGTGAGGTCGGTGGTTCAACTGGTTTTAGAGATAGTTTTGGAACAAGGCCTCATTTGATCATTACACCACAGATATTTATTTATTAAGCTGTGTTCGTAGATTCGAATCTTATGAACTAGGAGGTTGGGATTCGCCTAGAATGAAGTTCCAAGATTTTATTATTTCATATCTAGCCATACCGAACCATTATGGAATCGTCTCGGTGAATCTGACATATTAGATGAGAATTTCAACTGGGAAGGTCTCGATCTAGTTTGGGTTTGAAATAATATACTTTTAGAGATATTTTGTTTTAATTTGTATTTGCATTATGGAAGGACATTATTCATCAATACGAGTCAATATTGTAGGAATTATGCATTTTTTATAAAGTAGCATTTTATTAGTTTCGTTCCTGTCACAACGAATTTCACCCTTCTAGATATGGACAAATGTGCCAGCATCGAAACTAATATGTCTACAATTTGAGAAGGGTCAGCCAGGGAATAGGTGTCGAAATTTACAACCCATTTGCTCTAGTCCTTTTATAGTTATAGAGGTTGGGGCTCATGATTTCTGGCCTACCTAATTGGAACAGGGTAAAGAATATATATAGTTCATTACTGTCATCATGCAATGTACAATCACGCTAATAAGTGATGTCTCGGCACCAAGTATTTTTTTTATCAATTATTGGTATCAGCAATATCTAAGCTTCATTTCTTCATATCGATTGAAATATACAAACTTGTTCCTACACTTAACCACCCTATTCAACATCTGACAGACATTAATACAGCGTAGAGCGAGCTAAACGTAATGACAGCTGGGACATGACGTATTAGGGCGACCGTACACGCAATACTCATACTTACGTCATTCAAGTAAACACAAATATATTTATTTGAAGAATGTTCCAATTACACCACTGTGACCAACAATTCACTTTAACAAAATCCGTATAAATATTTGAAGTTTGTGAGTTACTATCATCGAAAATTCTATTCTGTATTACAGCTTCCTTGCTGAATTTGACCAGTATATACGATACAAAATAGTAATGCTAACAGTTACTTAATGTATTTATTTTACGGTATCCATTTAGCAATAGTACTGGGAGTCTTGTGGCCATAAATATTAAGGTAAATATATTACTGTGTAGTGAATGGTTGAACTCTGACACAAAATTTGCCAATACAGTTTACAAAGAAATTAAAATAATCAACTAACTTCAATAGCTCGTGTAGTTGCCGAATATTCGTTCACACCCATTCTAGCAAAGTCATTGTCATCGTCATTATAATGCAATGTATTTATTGAATATATATATACCGGTATATATATATATATAATTAATTACATCTACAGTAAGTGCAACCATATCATCTTAAATTTAATTACCAAATTATTCATTACCTGTCTTGTTATTAGTCTAATTTAAAGCGTACTCTAGGGAGAGTGGGGTTGATAACTTTAGCTCTATTTAGTACGATGTTGTTTTGAACTTCACTAGATTTTCTCCATTAGTGTTGAACTGTTAAAGAAGTTTCACCCTATTATTTTGGTGATAAAAAGACGCTTCATCCCATTCAGGTGTCGATGTTTTTCTTCTAGGCGCGTGATAGCGAGCCAGTTGCTTAGAAGAAATCGTATTAAGGCTGGGACATTTACAGGTTTCTATAGAATGCTATACAAGTGTAGGTTGAAGGGTTTTTGGGTGGGTATTGTTTACATTGAAGGTAGTTTGGGAAGGCTTTTTGTATTTTTGTTTTTTGTATTTTTTTAGCCTAGGATATTAAAAGGGTAAAGACTATCTCAATTAACCCTTTGTGGTGATGGGCTGGTCTATCAGAGTGAGAACTGAGCAATCTCTGCCATACCCATAGCTTACTCAGACTGTTCCTTTTACTTATATACTTTCTAGATCTCGAGTGACGGCGTCTCTTCCGTGGATTGACCTCCAAATCTGCCAACCTCTAGGTTGGCAGATTTGAAAGCCAAAGCGTCACATTTTTCCTTTGCCCCTCAACTTTCTCTTCATAATTGCTGAGGGGCACAGGGCCCTGGGTGGGGCTTTGGTTTCCCGGGCGTTTCCGCACCCTCCTCAGCTCCCCGCCATGGAGTGGCTTTGGTCACCCAGGCTTTATTGTGGTAGGCAGGGAGGGTTCTGTGGGGGCGCTCGGTTATGGCCTTGGCCTTGCTCGGGGCCTTGGGGCTGTTCGGCCAGGCAGCCTGGGGAACAGCAACAGCAACAACAACAACAACAACAACAACAACAACCCTCTGACTTCCATAATTATACCCTTCCTAATCTGAACAAAATAGTCCAGTAATAACCAGGAAACAAACAAAATGCGTATTGTATCTTGAAAGGGTTAATTGAGGCGATATTGATTCAAACTACTCGTTTACGGTGATAGCGTTAACCCTTTCTGTACCGTTGCCGTCCTTTTAACTTTATTCTGGCTACTATTAGACGATTTTGTTTCAAATGGGCCTCCAGCAATTGATCACTTGCGAGTTTCCGGCTATAAGGAAGTTGGAGCTGTAAACCTCAATATACAACAGAAATGCAATAATTATGTAAGTTTCTGATGGATAAAAAGTATGTTGAAATGCGTTTTATGTATATATGAATATACTACAACCGTATTATAGCTGGTTATTCTGCTAAATATCGATGCCTAAGCCCCCAACTTCATTATAGAACGAAACTCGCAAGTGGTCAATTAACATGCTCCGAACTATCTCACTTAACCCCTTTTACTAACGCAGACCCCTCTTAAATTGCACAAAATCGTATAAATATAGCTAGCATATAAGTAAAAATAACGTCGCCGGTACATAAGACGTTAATAGTTGTTTACTGGTTACAATATCCTAATAGAATGATAGAGGCCACCTGAAAACCCCTAATTGTTGTTGAAAGCGGCATTTTAGGGTTTTCATTGTATTTGTTTATATTTTTCGGTTAACTTCTGCAGTGTAAATTATTGTTAATCTGTGTATCTCTCTTTGTCTTGGTTTATGAGTCATTTTGTTTGTTTCTCTCTTTTTGTCTGTCGATATTTCTGTCTGTAATAACTCGCTACATGAAAAAAAACAAAAAAAATAATATGCAAATCTCTACTAAGGTGTCTACTTTTATGCGTATCTATCTTAGTTTGTTTATATAGCTATAGGTATCTATCTATCTAGGGGGTGCAGGAGCGACCTTGGTGACCCTGGTCTCTGGGTATTCTCCTGGGTGACCTAGATGTGTGTGTATTTTGTCTGTGTTTGTTCGCTGTTTTGTCTTGTGTTTTGTGTTTTCCTGTTCTTGCTCTGTCTTGAGTCGGCCACCCCCAAGAAAAAAATAAATAAAAATAAATAAATAAAATAACAATAAAATTGAGGAAAATAAAAATAAAAAATAGGAAAAGTATCTATCTATATGCTCAGCATATAGATAGATAGAATCTATTTATAATTATATATTTATCTATATCTCTATGTTCAGGACTTATCTAAATACCCATCCACTTTCCTTCCACCCACACTAACTGCCTTCTTCAGTAATCTGTCTGCGTCCATGTTCTGTGTCATGTTTATCTGTTTTTGTTTTTTGGTGTCCCCATGTTACAATATAAATCCGAAATTTATATATGCACTTTATATAATTAATTGGTTCGTCCGCATTTGGAGTATTGTGTCCAGTTTTGGTCGCCATACTATAAAAAGGACATTGATAAAACTAGAGTACAATTGATGATTAACTAAAATGATTCCCCAATTAAGAAATAAACCATATGAAGAACGACTAAAAGAGTTGAACCTATTTTCATTGACAAAATAAGAGGGGACCTAATCCAAGTTTTTAAAATTATCAAAGGTCAAGACAACATGGATGCAAGGAAGTATTTCACACTAGATAACTCAAATTACACAAGTAATGGTTAGAAAAGTGTAAGAAATGCTTAATTCATATGAAGTGAAGCACTTGTGGTCAAGTTGTGGAATAAATTGACTATAAGCGTTGTAGAGTGCCATACAGTCCAGACCTTCAAATATCACCTTGTTAAATTAATATTTTGCCATAAATCCCCGACTAACTGCGTTTGTGCCCGAGTAATATGACCGTTCAGTATCGTACATAGTAATATAATTGTTTTCTGACTATAGTCATTCTGGAGCTGAAACCCTTCAGTTGATGGTTGTTGCAATCTTTTGTTTACAAGCAGCCTATTAAGGGCCCTTAAGTCTGTTGTTGCTTATCTTCCTTTGTATGTCTGTTCTTCTATCTGTCAGTCTGTTAGTTCAGTCGGTGTGTGTAGCTTGTTCTATGTTTGTCTGTTTGTCTTTATACTTGTCTCTATATTTATGGTTTGTTTCTCTGTTAACCTTTCTCCATCGACTGTCCTATCTCTTAATTTCCCGAATAGATACTCTTACGCACTAAACTAGCATTGCTGTCTATTAACCTGATTACCTGTGCATTATTGATGTATGTCAAGGTATCTATCAATACATCTCTGAATCGCTTATCAAATTTAGTAGTCTGTATACCTTCATTACTCTTTGGTTCTATAGCTTCCTTTAGTTCTCTGTACTGTTTGTTTTATGTATGATAGTTTCTGTATGACTGGAACTGTACTCTCTCTCACTCTCCATCTATCTGTCTATATGTATCCCCGTTTGTTTATCATTCCATCTATCCCCTGCTTGCTTATTTGTCTATCTAAATATCCCCCGTGTGCGTATCTATCTATATATCTATCTATCGCCAACCTAATCCCTGTTTATTTATCTATCCATCTAACTATTCATCTCCTTCCCCCCCACCCCCACCCCAGAGTGTGACCAACCCCGCGACTGCTGTGCCGTGATGTCCCTGGGCTTCAACTCCCGGAGCACCTTCCTTGTCACCCTCTCAGACACCGAGGACACCAATTACGAGGTCAGTCTACAGGTCCTATAGTACTGGTGGCCTTAACACCTTCTGTACCGGTGATGTCTTTTGTATGGTATGCTAGCTATATTTAGACAATTGTGTGCAGTTTTTGAAGGATCTACAGTAGTAAAAATGGGTAAGTGAGCTAGGTCGAAGCCTGTTAATTGCTGGGGGCCATTTTTAAACTGAATACAGTCATCGAACACTAGCCAGAAAGAAGCTAAATGGTCGGCACCGGTACAGAAGGGGTTAAAGTGCTTTAACATACTCCCAAACTGCCAAGAAACCAGCATTCCCGTGTTTCTGATGAACAGTCGTACATTGTCCGGCGGCGATCTTCAGCGTCCGGGCGCGTTCCTGTGTTATCGTGAACACTCCTGACATTTTTGGTTATGTTAGAAAAAATCGGGAGATACAGCCCGACCTTAGCTGTCGTAATTTGCAGGAGGGGGGAGGGAGGCAGTTTTTCTGTTGAGAGGCGGTCCGTTGGCTGTATCCTATTGTTGGGAGACATATATGAGGAGACTTATTGCATTGGCTAGAGGGTTTCCCAGGCTCAACCAACAATAAAATAGAAAAAAGTAAGATATACCGAATACAATAAATTAAAAGATCCGTAATAACATTCAGGTGCCAAAACATCAAAGTCAATTAAGAGTAACGAATAATTAGAGATATCGTTTATGGAACTCAAAACCCACGGCTATAAGCTACTACTCATCCACACAACGACAACATACACATACATGATGGGACACACACACACACACACACACACACACACACACACACACACACACACACACACACACACACACACACACACACACACACACACACACACACACACACACACACACACACACACACACACACACACACACACACACACACACACACACACACACACACACACACACACACATGGGAGATGGAATTCAATGCCAAAAAGTGTCACGTCTTAGAAATGAGGAAGAGTGACAGAAGACCAAATGGAAGTTATCTATCTATCTATTGCCTAACGCCGTGATCCTAGATGGGGTGGCCACGAACGAACCGCCCCCATGCACCTCTGTCCCCAGTCAGTCGACGACTCTCCTCCCAACCAGCACCGCCTTCCTTCATATATTTCCTCACTCCTTCGGTCTACCTCTCCCTCTCTGTCGTTCCACCTCGCTCTCATACACCCTCTTAGTCATTCTCTCGCTTCCCATACGTTCCATATGGCGGAACCATCTCAAGTTGTTCCTTTTCACACTTTCCAGCACATCTACCTCCACACCACACCTCCTTCGCCTGTCTATCCCTCCATGTAACTCCACACGCACTTCTCAAGTAACTCATTTCCACCGCTCTCACTCTTGGTCTGAGTCCCTTCCCGAAAGTCAATGCTTCGCTTCCGTTAGTTAGTGTCGGGATTACCACACTGTCACGCAAGGACTTCTTCACTTCCATACTGACCACCCTTTTCTTGTTACTGCTTTCAACGTTCCTACAACCCTCTTCCCCTGTTGCACCCTCTCCCGCACTTCTTCATCCATAGTCCCATCTTTACTCAACACACTGCCCAAATACTTAAGAGCTGACGATCTCCAAAGCCTGACCGTTCAAATTCACCTCACACTCTGTGACTTTACCCCTTTCGAAGACCATAACCTTGCTCTTCCCCGCATTTACCTTCAAATTCCGTTTTTCGCACACTGTTCCAAACTCATTTACCAGACCCTGTAACTCCCATTCATTATCGCTCATCAGAACTGTATCATCCGCAAACAGCAGTATAGGCAGCCTCCACAAATTTCCCTCCCTTTTCAGCGATACACCAACATCCACTGCTCTTCCCAGTATTTCTTTCATGACTCCATCCATATATACAGTAAACAACCACGGGGACATCACACACCCCTGTTTCAGTAGGTTCAGATCTTAAATATGTTATGACAATATGAAACTATGTTCGAGTAAATCTCAATGTGCCTTGAAGAGAGACCCTCTCAAAAGGCTCAGCCAATATATTTTATTATTGTTGTTGTTGTTCCCTAAGGTGCCTGGCCGAACAGCCCCGAGTCCTTAAGGAAGGCCATGGCCGCTGTCCCACAGAGCTCTCAAATAGTGTAAATTGTGTTTTTGGCGTAAGTGGTTGTGTGAAATGCAGTCTTCTATGATGTGTTTTATGGTATGGGGTGCTGTGTTACAACCCAGGCAGGTGACGACGACGGAGTCATCCAGTCTCTTCTGATAGCTCAGAAGAGCTGGATGGTGTCCGCATCTCAGCCTGGCCAGGTGGACTCTGTCCTCGCGAGGAAGGGAGGATTCAGAAGGATGGATTTCGGGAGGTCGTGCTTGCAGCTGCGTGTTGTCTATGAGTGAGTGGATGGAACGGCGAGTGATATGAGTATGGATGTGCTTCCGGAAGTTGGTTTGGGGTGGGCAGGGAGGGAGAGAGAGAAGACAGTATTTGTGTGTGATAGCGTGTGCTGGGTGTTGTTTTGATATTTCTTGGTGTCTGTGGGTGTGTTGCCATGTAGTGTAGTGGGTGGTGTTGATTCGTGGAGGCTGCTGCCAGGAATTGAATGCCTCTCATGTCTAGATGATCTTTTACTTTTAGGACTTTGGTTTCTTGATGTAGGTGATCTGTGGGTGTAGTAGCTGTGCATCCTGTGATGATTTTAAGGGCTTTATTTTGAATAGTCTGTAAGGTCTTATGATGTGTTTCAGCTAGGTTAGAAGCCCAGGCCGGGCTTGCGTATTCCATAACTGATCTTATGTATTGTTTGTAGACTGTGGTGGTGGTTTCTTTGTTGTGTCCAAATTTTGTGTGGGCAAGTGATCCGAGGGCGTTTAGTCTGGGTGTCAGTTTCTTTTTCGTGTTTGTGGTGTGCTGTTTGAATGTCATTTGGGTGTCGTATGTTACTCCTAGGATTTTGGGTGTGTGTGTGTGTGTTAGGGGTGTGTTGTTTATGTTGAGTCCCGGGACGTAATCGTGCTCTCCTGTCCAGCTTGTGAGAGTTGCAGTGGATTTAGCTGGGGCTAAATTGAGTCTGTTTATAGTGCACCATTCATGTAATGTGTCAAGATAGTCTTGAAGGAGTCTTGTTGCTGTGTCTGGGTTTTGGTGCGTGCTTGTGAGTGTTATGTCGTCTGCGTAGGAGGCTATGGTTATTTGGGGTGAATTTGGTTTATTTATATCATGCATGTACAGATTGAAGAGTGTGGGTGACAGGACGGATCCTTGCGGGACTCCGTTTGGGAAATTTCTAATGCTAGATGATTGTAAATCCTTATTGTAAATACTTCTGGCTAAATAAAATATTTCAATTTCAAAACCCAACACTCAGGTCAAAGAACTCGCTCTGCTCATTCTCCACACCTACTGCCACCTTTGCACCCTCATACATGCTCTTCACTGCTTTCAGCAACTTGCCATCTACTCCGTATATTCTAAGTACTTAACACATGCCTTCTCTATCCACTCTGTCAGAGGCCTTCTCCAAGTCCATAAAGTCAACATACACCTTTTGTTGCTTCTCCAGATATTTCTCCACAACACAATTCAGGGTAAATATCTGATCTGTACATCCTCTTCCCTTCCTAAAACCTCCCTGCTCGTCGCCTACCCATTTTTCCGTTCTCACTCTCTCAATCACTACCCTACTGTACACCTTCCCTACTACGCTTAAAAGACATATTCCTCGGTGGTTACCACACACTCCTCTTTCCCCTTATATAGGGGGACTATTATGCCAGTCTTCCAGTCATTGGGTGCATTCCCCTTCTCCCATGCTAGTTTGCAAATTTTCCATACCCATTCGATCACTATCTCACCACCATACCTCAACATTTCCCCACACACTCCATCTGTTCCTGGTGCTTTCCCCAACTTCACTCTTTTCATAGCTTCCCACACTTCTGACCTCCTGATCCCCACCTCCTCCTCCTCTACTTCTCCTCTTCTCACTCCCATACCATATCCAACTATGTTTGCTGGCTCTTCATTCCTTACATTTAGCAACTCATTGAAGTACTCCCTCCATCTTTCGACTCTCTTGCTTCTCGGCTAGCATTCTCGCATTCTTATCTTTCACACCCTTACTGATTCCCTTGCTATCTTCCCTAACTTTCTTGACTTCTTTCCAGAACAGTTTCTTACACTCTGATTCCTTCCAAATTCCTCATCTACTCTTCTCTTACTTTCCTTCACTATTCTCTTCACCACTCTTCACCACTCTCTTTCTCTCCACGTACCTCGCTCGTTTCTGCCTCTCCAAATCTTCATTCCCTGTACTACCCAACCACTCTCTATACGCTTTCTTCTTGTCTTCCACAGCTATTTTTACCTCTTCTGTCCACCATGCTGTACCTTTCACTCCCCTCCCTCTTCTCCTTACTTCACACACCTCCTCACATGCTGTACAGATCTCTTCCTTAAACACCTTGCTTATCTCCTCCATATCTTCCAGGTCGAACCCACCTAGTCGTCTTTCTACTGCTCTCCTGTACTCTTCCCTGATTTCCTCCTCCTGTAGCCTCTTCACCATTCCACCTTCCTCTCGCCTCCCTCCAGCTCTCCTCACCCACTTCTTTTGTATCCTAACCTTAGCTACTACTACATATTGATCAGACTCCCTCCAATACCCCTATACACCCCAGCATCCATCACAGATTTCTTCATTCTTTCATCCACACATATATAATAAATCAGTTACTTTCGTTCCACCACTGTCTTATCCTTCATCGGCCACACCACTTTCCATGTGTACCTGTGTATCATTCTGTGTCGGAAGAAGGTGTTTGCTATCCACAACCTCCTCCCCACACATAAGTCCACAAGTGCACTACCATTCCCATTCACCTCTGACGGTACCCCCCACCCTCCCACCACTCCATCAACTTTCCTATCACCCACCTTACCATTCATATCCCTAATCAGAAATATTCTTTCGTCCTTGTCAAACTTATCCAGGCACGCCTCCACATTCACCCAGAACTCTCTTTCTCTCTTACAAGTTTATCCCCTGTCGGAGCATACACACACACAATCACCCACGTTTGTATTCCTACTTTTATTCTCACCCACACAATCCTTGAACCCACAGACCCATATTCTCTTACACACTCCTTCCATTTGTTACTTACAAACAAACACACACCTTCTCTCGCTGCTCACTCACTCACTCCAGCACACACCCATTCCACACTCCCACTCTCTCACATCTGTACCCTTCCATTTGGTCTCCGTCATTCCACATACATCCAGCCTGGCATTCACTAACACTTCCAGTGCCTCTCTCTCTTTTGTGCCATCATTCATGCCACTCACGTTCCATGTACCTATTCTCAGAATGTCCGTAAGCTTGTCCATAGTCGGTCGGGGTTCGTCAACACAGGGTCCGTCTGCATCCGAGGCTGTTTGTTCGTTTATCGTTGCTACGTATTTTTTTCCGGGTGGGGGTCGCAAGCTACAGGATAGAATAACAAATGTTGAGCTGAGGAGACTTTTAGGGATAAAGAGTATTAGCGAGGTGATGCGTACAAGTAGACTGGGATGGTATGGACATGTGGAGAGAATGGATGAACAAAATTGGGTGAAAAAATGCAGGTCTGTGATTGTGGAGGGAGCTGCACCAAGGGGTGGACCGAGGAAGACCTGGGATCGGACTATATGTGCCGATCTCAAATCCAAGAACTTGACAAGTGAAGCAGCCCTTAACAGGGTTGCCTGGAATGCCGCCATTAGGACAAGAGACTGAAACTGCACGTATGTGTGGAACACTCAGTCTTATAATTTTATGTATGTATGTAAGCCCACCGGCCCAACCACTTTAGTCGCCTTTTATGACACGCAGAAGGCACGTGGGGCATATTCTAATCCCTTACCCCCAAGGGCTAGTCTTTCGTTATACGTTAGGAAATGAGGAAATCAGCAAGGCAAGCATGGAAAAGGACCTAGGAGTGATTATCCAAAACAAATTATCCCCGAGAAGCATATCAATCATATAGTTGGAGCAACATATACAGTAGATTAATAGCAAATATGAGAGTAGTATTAAATTATTTGGATGAAAGCATGCTAACCCAGCTAATCACATCCATGATCAGACCTAGATCGGAATATGCAGCGGTAGTATGGTCCCCCCACCTAAAAAAAAACACACCACACAATCAAATTGGAGAAAGTACAACGAATAGCAACCAAACTGATCCCATAACTAAAGAACCTACCCTGAAAGACTAGAAACATTAGGGATTCCCACGCTAGAGTAGAGAAGAGTTCGAGGAGACCTGATAGCAATGTATAGATGCATGAGAGGGTTCGAGAGACTCGATAAGGAGGATTTGATTAGCCTGGACGATGGAAGAACCATAGGGCATGTATATAAAATAAGAAAGGAGAGATGAAAGTCCAATGTGAAAAAGATTAGCTTTCCGTATAGAACGATGGATAGGTGGAACAACTTGAGTGTGGAGATTGTAGAAGCAAGCAATATCCACGACTTTAAAAGTAAACAGGATAGGCAATAGAAACTGAGACAGAACACGAGTGCAGCTCAATTCCTGTAAACTACAAATAGGTGAAGTCGGTGAATACACACACACACTGCACACATATACACGTACAGTCACTTACTGACCCCCGCACACGTATATACTCAGGCAGTCTCTGACGCACACACAAGGCACACGTATACTGTATACATACTGTACAGACACTCCCTGACCCCCCACCCGCCCCCACTCACACATACAGTATACACAGACAGGCACTAACTAACACTCGTACACACAAACACACCGATACACACACTCACAAAATACCGACACACACACATGCACCAACATACTCACACCCCCACACACACGAACACACAAACACTCCCAGTCGGGGTTGTTGGGTTGTGGGGAGGTTGTTGTCTGCCTGTCGATTTGTGCTTTGTTCAAATTTATGTTCTGTCTATTCAGATTTTTGGTCTACAAGTCGTCATGCTGACGTGTGTGTCGGCCCATTGGCGGGGTCTTACGGGTGTCTTACGGTATATGGTAGTTTTACATACAGATAGCTGTTATCCCACACCACTGTCGTCCGGTTGTCTTGCATAACATTTACATGACAATCCAATATCGCTGTCGCCGCACAACATTGTCGTTCGGCTGAGTGGGTGGGATAGGTGAGGATGATTGGGAATAGAAGGGAATGGGTGGAGGTGAGTGGGAATGGAAGGGAATGGGTGAGAATGACTAGGAAAGGGGAATGAGTGGGAATATAATAGAATGAGTGGGAATATAATAGAATGAGTGGAAATGGGTGGGAATAGAAGGGAATGGGTGAAGACGAGTGGCAATAGAAGGGAATGGGTGAAGACGAGTGGCAATAGAAGGGAATGGGTAGAGATGAGTGGGAATAGAAGGGAATAATTGGGAATGGGAATGGGTGAGAATGAGTAGGAATAGAAGGGAATGGGTGGAGATGAGTGGGACGTACTTAGTCATATATATTGGTTTACTTGATTTGATTACAATTAGGAAAGGTCAGTGAGAGTCTGGTTAATTAATATATGTTTTACCCCTTCGATTGCTAGTGATCCTTCCTAAGCTGTATAAAACCGTCAAAATAAGCTAAACAAAAATAACGGGCTATAATCTCCAAGGGTTAACCCTTTGAGTACCAGCGACGCGTGTTCTATTATATTCTAGCTATATGTAGACGAGATTATGCAGCTGAGTAAGGAACTGTGGTAGCTATAAGGGTTGGTTGAGATAGTTTGAAGCCCTATTATAGCTAGAGGTCCTCCCTATGCTGAATAAGATCGTCTAATAGTTGCCAGAATGTGATGAAAAGGACCTCCCTGGTACTGATTGAGTAAAGGGAACTCAGACGGTATTGTGGAGCATAATTTACTGGTTCGGCTAAATGGTTTAAGGAGGGGGTTTAGTTTGCTCTCTAAACCTCTATCAAGCTTTAAAAAAAAACCCACAAGACCCCCTTCGATATAAATTTGTACATTTTTCGGTAGAAAAATGTCCCGGCCGAAGGCCGATACCTCTTCAAATACAGGCTCGCTATCGCTCGCCAGGAAACAATCGACACCTAAATGGCACGAAGGGTCTTATTATTGGCAAAGAAATAGGGCAAAAGGTTTGAAAATCGCCAAACTAATGGGGCGATTGTTTTGAAATCTCATAACTAATAGGGCTAAACATGAGGGAGGAGGAGGACTCGAAAAAACAACTGCCTCCCCTTAACCGTACCAATTATTACTACCATACATAAAATCCCGAAGTAGTTTCTTAGCTAATGTGGTCAACTGTACACTCGCCCGCATAAAAACCTGGTCCACTATACTATATGACATAATATATACTTGGAGCAATAACGGGTTAACTGTTACAATATATAATCATCAGCGTCTCGAAATTGGTTGCTGAAATTCTTACCATCTTTCAGTAGAGGTGATTGTACAGTCGGCCAATTGACCACTTCCGAATCCCGGTTCCTCTTACATTTACAGGCTCACTTTCGTTCACCAAGAAAAAATCGATACCTAAATGGCACGAATGGTCTATATATTGACAAAGAAATGGGGCGAAAGTTCGTAAAATCGCCAAACTAATGGAACTAACTTCTCAAAATCTCAACGCTAATGGAGTGAACATGAGGGAGAAAAAGCAACTATACCTCCTGCTTAAGTGATGTCTCGGCACCAAGTATATATTGATCAATAATTGCTATCAGCAATATCTAAGCTTGATTTCTTCTTTTTGAATGAGATATACAAGCATGTTCCTACACTTACACACCCTATTGAACATCTGGCAGACATTAATACTGCACAAAACAGGCCAAACATAATGACAGCTGAGACATTACTGAATAGCGCTACCGTACATTTATTTTATTTTTTATTTATTTATTTTGTTATCTACACCAAATAGATTCGGACAATAACCTAGTTAGCATTTGAGGACGCTGTTCTTCCTCTTATTCCGACTATCAGTAGACGAAATTGGGTAACCCTTTCTGTACCGGTGGAATCCTGTTCATTATATTCTGGGAACTAATAGACAATTTTATTCAGTTTAGGAAGGGTGTCTACCAATTAAAAGGCAACACACACACCATCTCTACTTCTTTTAGCCACCATATATAATTCCTAAGCCCCAGAACATCGTCTAAATGTAGCTAGGAGTTAAGTTTAGGACGGAATATTCGAAGTCGGAGGGCTAATCGATATAAACTTTACCTTTGATTCAGGGCTTTCCAAATCTGAATCTTTTACTCATTGATTGAATGAAATGGAAAAAGGCGTCCTAATACTTGAAGTATTAATATAAAGTACACCCACACCACACCCACACACACACTAAAGAACACACATACACACACACACACACACACACGCACACTTAGCTACATAAAAACTATAACGTGCTAGATGATATATTGTGGCCTCTAGTAAAAACTGACCACGGATTTTGCTTGCTTGCAGAGAATGATAGAAGGTCGAGATTGTCTTATAAGTCCGTATTTCTCTTTATATAGTAGTCCACCTGCCCGGGTATCTATCTATCTATCTCTCTCTCTCTCTCTCTCTCTCTCTCCGTCGCGCTCCTTCTCTCTCGTCCTCTCTCATCCTCTCTCTCTCTCGTCTCTCTCTCTCTCTCATCTCTCGACCTCGCTCGTCTCTCTCTCTCTCATCCCTCTCTCTCCCCCTCTCCGTCCTCTCCTCCACTCGTCTCTCCTCTCCTCTCTCTCTCTCCCTCTCTCACTCTCCTCTCTCTCCTCTCTCTCTCTCTCTCCCCTCCGGCTCTCTCTCTCTCTCCTCCTCTCTCTCCTCCCTCTCTCTCTTCTCTCCTCCTCTCCTCTCATCTCTCCTCATCCCTCCCCTCTCTCTCTCCCTCCTCCGCCCTCTCCATCTCATCTCTCTCAATATCCTCTCTCTCCTCTCTCTCTCTCTCTCCTCTCTCTCTCTCTCGCTTAATCTCATTTTTCTCTCCCCTCTCTCTCCCTCTTCTCATCCTCCCTCATCTCCTCTCATCTTCCTCTCCTCTCTCTCTCTCTCTCATCCTGCGCTCTCTCCTCTCTCTCCATCTCTCCCATCTCGCTCAATCTGTAGAAAAACAAAGAGAATCCTCTCCTCTCCGTCTCGCTCATCTCTCTCCTCTCTCTCTCTCTCTCCTCTCTCTCCTCTCTCTCTCTCTCTCTCTCTCTCTCTCTCCTCTCTCGCTCAGTCTCTCTCCACCTCTCCCTCTTCTCTCCTCTCTCACTCCCATCGCTCCCTCTCCTCCTCTCCTCCCTCTCTCTCATCCATCTCTCTCTCTCTCCCTTCTCCTCCTCTCCCTCTCTTCTCCATCATCCTCCTCCTCTCCTCCCTCATCCTCTCCTCGCTCAGTCTCTCGCCTCTCTCTCCGCCTGTCCTCTCTCTCTCCTCTCTCCTCTCCTCGGTGTCCTCTCGCTCCTCTCTCACTCTCTCTCCTCGTCCTCTCCCTCCTCATCTCTCCTCTCCCCTCCTCTCCCCTCCTCCTCTCTTCTCTTCTCCTTCTCTCTCTCTCTCCTCTCTCGAATCTCTCTATCTCTCTCCATCTCCTTCCTCCTTCTCTCTCTCTCTCTCTCTCTCTCGTTCGCTCTCATTCGTTCTCTCTCCTCTCTCTCTCATCTCTCGTCCCTCGTCTCTCACTCATCCCTCTCCTCTCCTCTCGCCTCCTCTCCTCTCTCTCTCTCTTCTCCCGCTCGCTCTCTCTCTCTCTCTCTCTCTCTCTCCATTTTCCTCTCTCTCTCTCTCCTCTCCCTCTCTCCCTCTCTCCTCCTCCTCTCCTCTCTCTCCCTCTCTCTCCTCCAGCTTCTCCTCTCCCTTCTCCCCATCTCTCTCGATCACTCTCTCTCTCCTCATCTCTCTCTCTAGTCTCTCCTCTCTCCCTCTCTCTTCCTCTCCTCTCTCCCCATCGCTCTCTCTCTCTCCCTCATCCTCTCTCTCTCTCTCCTCCTCTCCTCTCCTCCTCTTCTCTCTCCTCCTCTCTCATCTCACGTCTTCCTCCTCTCTCCCCTCCTTCTCCGCTCTCTCCTCTCATCTCTCTCGTGTCTCCCTCAGCCTCTCTCATCCTCTCTCTCTCTCACTCATCACCCTCTCTCGCTCCTCTCTCTCCCTCTCTCTCTCATCCCTCATCTCTCCTCTCTCTCTCTCTTCTCGCACCCTCTCTCCTCTCTCCTCTCCTCTCATCTCTCCCTCTCTCTCTCTCCTCGCTCTCTCTCGTTCTCTCTCTCTCATCCTCTCAACTCTCTCTCTCATTCTCTCTCCTCTCCCGGTCTCCCTCTTCTCTCCTCTCTCTCTCCTCCCCCTCTTCCTCTCGTCTCACTCCGCTCTCTTCCTCTCTCTCTCCTCCTCCCTCTCTCTCCCTCGTCTCTCCTCGCCTCTCTCCCCTCTCTCTCCTCATCTCACTCTCTCCTCTCTCCATCCCTCTCCACCTCTCTTCCCTTCTACCCTCTCTCTCTCTCTCCTCCTCTCTCCTCCTCTCTCTCTCTCTCTCCTCCTCTCTCCCCTCCCTTCTTCACTCTCTCTTCTCTAACCGCTCTCCTCTTCTCTCTCTCTCTCCTCATGGTCTCTCCTCTCCCCTCCCCTATCTCCACCTCCTCTCCTCATCCTCTCTCTCACTCTCTCTCTCGTGCTCCTCTCTCTCCCGCCCTCTCTCTCGCTCTCTTCTCCTCTCGCATCCTCCTCTCTCTCTCTCTCGTCTGACTCCTCTCCCCCCCCCTCTCTCTCTCTCCCCACCCTCTCCTCTCTCTCGGCTCTCCATCTCCTCCCCCTCTCTCTTCTCACTCTCCTCCTCCCTCCTCTCCACTCAATCTCCTCCACTCTCTCTCCTCTTTTCGATTAGCCCTCTCTCTCCCTCTCCTCTCTTTTCCTCCCGGCTCCACTACCGCTCTCTCTCTCCGGATCACATTCCCTTCCCAACCTCCTCTCTCTCCTCCTCTCGATCCCTCTTCACCCTGCCATCCTCACCGGCTCCCCCTCTCTCTCGTTCTCTTCTCCTCACTCCTCACTCTCTCTCTCTCTCTCTCTCTTGCCACTATTATGCAGCGTATAAGCTCAGTTGTGGGCGCTTTCAACAGGGGTCACGCATTGATAGACGGCGGATATTGATCATAGCAAAAGCACAATTCACAAGCTTTATTCATTTAATCACTAGTTACACTTAGGAGCGACTCAGGCAGTCTTCCTATAATGAATACTGACGTTATAGACGAAGCGATATATATATAACAACCAATATTGCTATTACCTATTCTAAATATCTGATCAGAGAGAAGGCACAGGGCTGGTGAACAATGGTGTTAATAGGCTCTAGTAAAACAAGGACTTCTAGCAAGTAGCTTGGGTCACCTTCATTGTGGTAGCCCTGGGAAAAGATCAAGGGTAAAACTGGAATCCAGAACAGGGGGTACTTTTCCGATTATATTCGGGATAGTTGAAGGATGAGTATCACAAATGAGTTATAATAGTCAATGGATAAAGAGATGTCTATATATAGACTTATTTGAAAGAGGTAAACTATATGTTAGGATTTCTGTCATATATATATATATATAATAAATTATATATATATATATATATATATATATATATATATATATATATATATATATATATATATATATATATATATATATATATATATAGTATATATATATATATATATAGTATATATATACTGTATATACAGTATATATATATATATATATATACCGGTATTTTTTTATTTTTGTTTTCTATGTGAATGAGGGAGACAAAAGGGATAACTGCCAGCAGCGAGTGCCTCCCCCAGAGTTGAAAGAGTGACAGGTCCAAAATCTAGGGACGTTCGAGCTAAAATGCCTGGACACACGGAGTTTGAAGCAATTTAAGTCATAGGAAGAGGGAAAGACTGATTCTGGGAGAGAGTTCCAGAGCTCTGCACAGAGTAGGGGAGGGATTGTGTTGCAAGGCGGGTACTACGTACCCTACGTAATGGAGGTGGTATACAATGGGAAAGCTCCGAGGAACACTGATTATTGTAGTAGCGATAAAATAGCGAGAGAGATGTAACATTGCGGCGAAGAAAGAAAGATTGCAGAGAGTTGGTGAGAGGATGGGAGTTAATAATACGAAAGGCTTTCCTTTCTACTTTGTCTAGGAGTGCGGTGTGAGAGAATCCTCCCCACACATGTGAACAATACTCAATACAAGGACGCACTGTGCCCCTGTACAGAGCAAGA
>CM064485.1:49096625-49156625 GCA_032716605.1 Paralithodes platypus
CTGCGCCGGGGTAAAGAACCCCTTGAGGCGGTTGAGCACACCCAGCTTCTGGGAGGCTGCCTTAACAAGACTGGTAATATGGTCCTTCCAAGTGAAAGCAGAAGAAAAAGAGAGAAGATAAAGGATTGATTTTTGTATTGTTGAAGAATAAAGGATAGTCCTCTGGAGGTTCCTGATGGGTAGTAAGATGTATAAATTGAGTCTTGGAAGCATTAAATGCAACAAAGTTTTCTCTAACCCAATTGGAAATAGTAGCTAGATCAGAAGGAAAGTGTTTTATGGCTTCATAATGTTCGTTTTTGAGAGACTGCTGGCTGGGGCGTTCTGGAAAACTAATAGAGTGGTGTAAGGTAGAGTCGTCTGTATATGAATGAATGGGACTGGATGTACAGTTGAGAAGATAATTTATGAAAATTAGAAAGATAATAGGAGATAGGACAGAACCCTGAGGAATTCCGGAGTTGATAGGATGAGGAAGTGAGCGATGGCTGTCCTCAACTGGAGCTATGGAATGGCCGGAAAGGAAATTAGAGACAAAGGTACAGATGGAGGGATAGAAACCGAAGGAGGGAGGTTTGGATATTAAAGATTTGTGCAAGGCTCTATCGAAGGCCTTCGATATGTCTAGTGCAACAGAAAAAGTCTCTCTGAAGTCCCGAAAGTTGGATGACCAAGAGTTAGTAAGATATGAAAGAAGATCACCAGTAGAGCGACCCTTAAGGAAGCCATACTGGCGATCTGAGAGCAGATTATGAGAAGAGAAATGCTTTAGAAATTTGGAAGCAAGAATAGTTTAAAAAACATTAGAGATACAAGAGATGAGACCAATTGGAAGACAGTTGGAGGGTTGAGAGCGGTCACCCTTCTTTGGGACAGGTTGAATGAGAGCAAACTTCCAGCAAGAAAGGAAGACGTTAGAAGAGAGACAGAGACTAAAGAGTTTGCCTAGGCAGGGGGTCAGCACGGGTTTTTAGTACAGCAGGATGAAAACCGTCCGGGCCGTACGCCTTCTTAGTATTAAGCCCAGAGAGGGTAGAAAGTACATCTTTAGAAGAGATTAGGATATTAGGCATAAATAGGGGAGAGGGGGAAGGAGAGGGAGGAATAGCACCGGAATTATCCAAGGTGAAGTTTCTAGCAAAGGTTTGAGCGAAGAGTTCAGCTTTGTCAGAGGAAAAAGTTATGGTTGTGCCATCAGAGTGGAAAAGGGGAGGGAAGGACAAGGAAGAAAAGTTGTTGGAGAGGTTTTTGGTTAGATGCCAGAAAGCTTGGGAAAAGCTAGAGTTGGATAGTTCAGTGCATTTATTATTGATGAAAGTGCTTGGCAAGTCGAAGAACATATTTGGCTTGATTCCGGGCAGAAACATAGGAAGAATGAGATTCTTGAGTTTTAAGGCGTCGGTACCGTTTGAATGCTTCCTCCTTGTTGTGGACAGCAGTAGAACAAGTGTGAGTAAACCAAGATTGTTTTGCATTATCTGAGAGAAAGACAGTGGAATGTACGCTTCCATGCCCGAGAGGATTACCTCGGTAATGCGTTCAGCACTCTCCGAGGGTCCTCGGCCACGGAAGCAGAAGTCATTCCATGGGAAATCAAAGATGTACTGCCGGAGAGCCTCCCAGTCGGCAGCACCAAAGTGTCACAAGCGCCACCGGCTGGGAGGATCGGATGGCTGTACTGAAGAGATAGGACAGGTGACTGAGATAAGTTTATGGTCGGAGGAGCCCAAAGGAGAGAAAAGATTGACAGTATGAAAAGAAGGGTTAGAAGTCAGAAATAAGTCAAGAATGTTGGGGTGATCTCCGAAGCGATCCGGGATAATGGTGAGTTGCTGGACCAGCTGCTCTAGGTCATTTATGATAGAGAAGACGTAGGCTTGTTCACCAGGTTGGTCAGTAGTGTGAGAGGAGAACAATTGGCGGTGGTGAACGTTGAAATCTCCTAAGATGGAGATTTCAGAGAAGGGAGAGATTGATAGTCAAAGAATTTGGGAGAGTCGGTAGAATTAGGGGAAAGATAGACAGCACAGAAATATTTAGTATGAGAATGACAGGATAGTTTGAGCCATAAAATTGAGAATTCAGAAGAGTCTAAATCGGGAACACGAGAGCAAGTGAGTTTGTTGTGCACGTATGCACAACATCCGCCTTTTGCTTTGAAACTAGGATAGAGAAAGTAGGAGGATACAGAGAAGGGGCTGCTGGAAGTTATCTCGGATACCTGGGTTTCGGTGAGGAAAAGAAGATCAGGTTTGTAGGAGGAGAGATGGTGGTCGACAGAGTGAAAATTAGAGGAAAGGCTGCGAATATTGCAAAAGTTAATAGTAAGAGTGACAGGCCGTGGTCCAGATCATTTTGAGGGGTCGTCAGGGGAAGGTCGGGCATGTGTGGGGGCATTTATGGTCCCCCCCCCCCCCCCTGGGGACTCCGAGGCTAGGCCTGTGTTCATCATTTGAAATAATAATTTTGAAGGAGGAAGTGAGGTGTGCATGTTAAGTGTAGTGAAGTAGATAGGAGGAGGAGGTGTTTGTGAGAGCATGCTGGACTACTCTGTGTAAGTGAGGCACAAAGAAAATCAGTAAGAGAGGCCAAGCAAATGAAACAGGAGTTCCAGTGATTCCTTATCAAATACCTACAGCCTCTCCTGGGTATAGCCCTGTTCGATTGGTGCCTACAATCTACCCCCATGACAATAAATGGCACGCAAGGTCTTAATATTGACAAATAAATGGGGTGAAAGGTCGTAAAATAGCTAAACTAATTGGGCAAACTTCTTAAAATCTCATAATCAATGGGGGAGAAGGGGGTCCAGAAAAATCGACCATCTTCCCTCATAACACTATACACATTTCTGTAGCCCTATACAGTTTCTGTAGCCCTATACAGTTTCTGTAGCCCTATACAGTTTCTGTAGCCCTATACAGTTTCTGTAGCCCTATACAGTTTCTGTAGCCCTATACAGTTTCTGTAGCCCTATACAGTTTCTGTAGCCCTATACAGTTTCTGTAGCCCTATACAGTTTCTGTAGCCCTATACAGTTTTGTTAGAATGCAAGTCATTTTCTTATTATACGGTACTCGGACCGGTGACGCCTTTAGTTTGACCAACTATTCATTAAAGGGGGATGGGCGTATTTATTTGTTAATTTATATATATTTTTTATACATTTTAGTTTCCTCCCTAGAACTCCAAGCTTTAAAAATACATCTCAAGAGCCTCCTTCAAGATAAATAGGTAAATTTTTCGGAAAAAGGTTCCGGCCAAAGGCCGGTTCCTCTTAAATTACAGGCTCGCTATCGCTCGCCAGGAAAAAATCGACACCTTAATGACACGAAAGTATTAATATTGACGAAGAAATAGGGTTAAAGGTCTTAAAATCGCCAAACTAATTAGTCGAACGTCATATAATATGAAAAATAATGTGGCTAAACATGAGGAAGAAGAACGCCCAGAAAAACGACCCATCTCCATTTAAATAACTATTCACATCGTAGCAACTATAATGTGCTATGGTAATGTAGTAGTGGTGTAATTTGGTGTTCAATAGGCAGGATATATATACCAGGACCAGGAGTCTTATAGGAGGTGTATAAGAGTTGTATAGGTGTTGTATAAGAGTTGTATAGGTGTTGTATTAGGGTAGCATAGGTGTTTTATAAGAGTTGTGTAGGAGTTGTATAAGTGTTGTATAAGAGTTGTGTAGGAGTTGTATAAGTGTTGTATAAGAGTTGTATAGGTGTTGTATTAGGGTAGCATAGGTGTTTTATAAGAGTTCTGTAGGAGTTGTATAAGTGTTGTATAAGAGTTGTGTAGGAGTTGTATAAGTGTTGTATAAGAGTTGTATAGGTGTTGTATTAGGGTAGCATAGGTGTTTTATAAGAGTTGTGTAGGAGTTGTATAAGTGTTGTATAAGAGTTGTGTAGGAGTTGTATAAGTGTTGTATAAGAGTTGTATAGGTGTTGTATTAGGGTAGCATAGGTGTTTTATAAGAGTTGTGTAGGAGTTGTATAAGTGTTGTATAAGAGTTGTGTAGGAGTTGTATAAGTGTTGTATAAGAGTTGTATAGGTGTTGTATTAGGGTAGCATAGGTGTTTTATAAGAGTTGTGTAGGAGTTGTATAAGTGTTGTATAAGAGTTGTATAGGTGTTGTATTAGGGTAGCATAGGTGTTTTATAAGAGTTGTGTAGGAGTTGTATAAGTGTTGTATTAGGGTAGTATAGGTGTTGTATTAGGGTAGTATAGGTGTTTTATAAGAGTTGTGTAGGAGTTGTATAAGAGTTGTATAGGTGTTGTATTAGGGTAGTATAGGTGTTTTATAAGAGTTGTGTAGGAGTTTTATAAGAGTTGTATAGGTGTTGTATAAGAGATGTTGTGACGTCTACCAGCGTGGGCAGAATCGCCTCTCGTTAGCCACTAGCGCTCGCCAGGGACATCGAAATGGGCTACAGTTATCCGAGAATGTTGTTCTTTCTTTCCTTGTGCTCGCATTGTCACAGACTGTCCAGTGGTGGTCTTTGTTTTCGTCTGTGACAACGGGAAGTATTTTATATCATTAATAGAATATAAGATGCATTGTGTAAAGTTAAGGAGAAAGAGCGATAGAGGCAGCGTGGTAGTAGTATGTGCGTGTGTATGCATGTGCTGCCTCCCTCGCTCCGAGGAGTTTTCCCGCTCGCGCGCGGGCTTTCCCGTGCCCTTGATTGGCTGGCGGATTCTGGCACGTTCTAGGGGCCTGCTGCCTTGTGACGTCTCGGCCCTGTGATTGGCCGACCATCGCGCCCTTGCGGGCTCCTGTGTAACTAACCTCCTCCATGAGGGTTCCCAGGAGCTGTTCTCCTCAGGACAGGCTAGGCACGCGTGCTTCTAACATCCCTTTGCATACTCTCTCCCGATCACCCCCTTTACCACTGTCTCTCTCTCTGACCTTCTTCTTTTCCATTGCTTCTCACCTTTATTCAATTACTTGTCCCCTTGGGTTCTGCATACGGTTTCCATAGCCGGCCCATTGTATTGTATGCGCCGTCCTCTGAGATATTTACATGTACTTAGAATAGGTTTTGAGGGTTCTTAGTTAGTAGAGGTTGGGAACTTAGTGTGTCTCCATTATTGATTTAGTGTTTCTGCTCTTTTATTTAATGCTAGACTGGGATAAGGTAACTGTAGTCGTTGTCTCCGATGTGTGTATGGTTTGCTTATACCTACACGACTTCGACCGGTCCTGTGGTAGCCTGTGTTGTCTTTTCGCTTGCGTCCTTTGCGAGTGCAGCATTGTGTTGACTGAGGGTTTTGGCCTGTTCCAGTTCCACACTTTGCTGCCTCTTTGCTTGTCTTTAGAGGGTTGCCAGGATAGAACCAGATACTTGTGATTTGGATCTATCAAGAGAGCACCCTAGTCAATTAACGTAACTTAAAGGATGCAGTCTTAAGGACATCGCTAGGCTACGAGCCTGTCTTGCTCAACCACAGTTCCTTACCTAGCGTATTCCAGCTAGACATTATTAACCCGTGGAGCCGGCTAGTTTTGTAATGTTTGTTCACCAGAACCCGGCCGGTTTTCAAAAAATTGTTTTATTCCAGAAACAATAGCGAATGGGTTAGGAATGAAGGAAAAACCACGAAAAACCGCTCAAAAGCTTAAAGAATGGTCCTACAGAGCCCCCGAAAACGTATTTTACAAGAGTTAAAAATTGAAGGCAATTACCCCAAAAAAACAGGTTATTGCGTGCTCACGCGCACGCACGTGGACTTTGAGAGTTTTCAACCATCGGCACGGTTGCGTGGGATACGTACACAGTTCCCATACAAATCTGAGCCCTCTTGAGTGGCTACACCTGAGGTTACGGTCGGCGCAATTAGGGTGACGCGTCAGACGCGTCGCTGGGGCTGTGCGCTACATACATCGCCGACGCGTCAGACGCGTCGCTGGGGCTGTACGGGTTAATAGAGTAGACACTTATTAGTATTTAATATAAGCTCTTTGATATGTACGCATTATTATTCACAGCATTTATTAGTCTAGGTTGTTGTTGAGTTGCACAACCATAGCAGACTGTTTCGTTGATGAGGAAGTACTTCTTTTAGTGTCGAGCATTGCTACTGTTGCGCATTTATAGTATTCTCGTGTCAGTTAACATTATATGTCCTATCTTTTAGTGTATTCAGTTTATACGTGTGGTGTCCTGCCTCCTGCCTTTATATAGTTTAAGATAGAGCATCTTATAAGCATCAGACTTTCTTCAGAAGTTTCCAGGTCTATGCTGTAGGACTATACTTCACTTTCTTTCAGATAGGAGTGAAGAGTTTATTGTTATTTAAAGTAACTGTATTGAAGCATCTTTTTATTGTATTAAATCTTGCAGTGATTTAATTGATCTTTCCATAGATTCCTTTTTATGCTTTTTAACGTAACTTGCATCTTGTTTGTTATCAGGCTATACCAGTGTGGGTTAGCCTGAAGTAGAGTACATTTATGCCCAGTTAAGGATACCCCGTTATAGCAGATTAACTCTGGAGGGTATAGGTGTTTTTGTTCGCCGGCATATAAGTTCGAGGGTTTGGATCTAGCGTACGTACCGTTGTTGCATAGTGCCCTATTACTAATCCAATCTTTAAGTGCCCTTGTTTTATTTGTAGCCCCGGTTGTATAAGAGTTGTATAAGAGTTGTATAAGAGTTGTATAAGAGTTGTATAAGAGTTGTATAAGAGTTGTATAAGAGTTGTATAAGAGTTGCATAAGAGTTGCACTGGAGTCTTGCAGGTGTTCTATAGGAGTCGTATCACCTTGCCACGCCTTGGTCACCAGTTCACTACTGTAATTAGTTATCTACACTGACAAATATGGATTTATGGAAAGTATGGAGAGGGTAATAATATTATTAAAGTTTACTAAATAATATACCCTTATACAAATATATTGGTTGTAACAAACTCCTCTTATATAAAGGTAAATCACTATTACTATTCCCAATAATACTACAGTAAATATATTTTTATACATGACTTTATACAATGTAGCATGGCTTACACGCACATTTCCTCACATGCATACCCACTCAATCACACACACACACACACACACACACACACACACACACACACACACACACACACACACACACACACACACACACACACACACACACACACACACACACACACACACACCCACCACCAGCGGTAGTGTGCTTATCGGTACACACGTTAATTTTGCATGCTTACGAGTACATTTTTCGATTTTTAAACCTAAATATAACTATCTAGATCAAACTTAACCTAATCTAACCTACCTAACCTATCCGAAAACACTCCATTTCAACGTATTTTAAAGAGGTGTCGCCCTATACCTCATGTACCGGTACCTATACCTCATGTACCGGTACCTATACCTCATGTACCGGTACCTATACCTCATGTACCGGTACCTATACCTCATGTACCGGTACCTATACCTCATGTACCGGTACCTATACCTCATGTACCGGTACCTACATATTTCGTCAATGTTGTACCTTTAAACACACCACCGCTTGTCCACACACCCGCACATTTGTTCGTCATCTTGGTTCTGGGTCCTTGTGAATTAAACATTTAAAGGCATATGTTATCACCACAAAAGTTAACCCATTCTGTACCGGTGACGTTTTTTCATTGTATTCTGGTTACCATTGGATGATTTTATTCAGGATAGGAAGGACGTCTATCCTTTAAAAGGTTACAGGCTATCTTAATTAATCCTTTTAGCTACCATATATCTCTCCTAAGCTAAATAAAATCGTATAATGGAGCTGAAATTCAATGAAAAACACGTCTCTGGTACTGCAAGGGTAAAAGTATCATCAGAATACCCACCTTTTCAATTGTATTCTAACTGTATTATATTAGATACCTCCAACCTATGTTACTGATTTTCGAATATAATCTTGTACGGACAGAGCCGAATGGGTGTATGAGAGAGTGGTTAACCCATTCAGTATCGGTAATGTTTTTTTATTATATTATCTATTTTTTCTTTCTTTATCAATTTCACCCCAACACCAAACACCTCCAATGAAATTAATGAAAGCGTATATGTGATCCACCGGGATTCGAACCTGGGTTATCACACACATATTTTTAAATACTCTAACCATTACACCAAGACGGTTAATGGTGTATACACCAGCCTACGACTTATTATCCATTCTCGAATACTGGATATTAATCTAATCATGTACATATTCCCAACCGCGCTATGGTAGCCTAATGTTTAAGCGAGAGGAAAGAATGGGGCACAGATCATATAGACCGGCCTCGCTACGAAATATCCCTGAACCTACTGATAGTATTTGTTTTTACTAATTTCACCCCAACACCAAACGCCTCCAATGAAATTAATGAAAGTATGTGATTTTATGGATTTGGAAAAAGCGTATGATCGTATGGACCGTGAAGCAATGGGGAAGGTGTTAAGGATTTATGAAATTGGAGGAAATTTGTTAAAAACAGTTGAGTAGGAAATAATGAGTTGAGTGAATGGTTTGAGGTAAATGTAGGTTTGCGACAGGGTTGTGTAATGTCACCATAGCTGTTTAATATATTTATGGATGGTGTGGTGAGGGAGGTGAAAATGAGAGCTATGGGAAAAGGATTGGGTTTAGTAGGAAAGAATGGTAGAGATTGGGAGTTGAATCAGTTGCTGTTCGCTGATGACACAGCGTTGGTGGCGGATTCTGAGGAGAAACTGCAGTGGGTAGTCAAAGAGTTTGGTGTGGTTTGTGGGAGGAGGAAACTGAAGGTGAACGTCAATAAAAGTAAAGTCATGGTGTGTAATAGGGGTCGTAGGGTGAATCTAGATATGAGGCTGGATAGGGAAATATTAGAACAAGTAGAGTGTTTTAAATATCTAGGAGGAACGATAAGCAGGAGTGGAGGTATGGAAATGGAGGTAAAATAGAGTGTGTGAAGGAAGGAAGGTTTTCGGAGCAATGGGAAGTATGTGGAAGACGAGAAATCTCTGAATGAAATTAAAAAGTGCAATGTATCAAGGAACTGTTGTGCCAACAGTGATGTATGGGGCTGAGACATGGGCTCTGAAGGAAAAGGAGAGAAGAAAGCTGGATGTGATGGAGATGACCTGCTTGAGGAGTATATGTGGAGTTACTCGTAGAGACAGATTGAGGAATGAAGAGATACGTAGGAGAGCAGGGCAGCAGGATGATTTGTCATCCAGAGTGGACAGAAGGGTGCTGAGCTGGTATGGTCATGTTAAACGAATGGAAGATGAAAGGCTTACAAAGAGAATATGCGAGTCAGATACAAGGGGAGATAGAAGGGCAGGAAGACCCCCATTGAGATGGAGAGACTGTGTAAGACAAGCTTTGGATGATAGAGGAATGACTATAGAAAAGGCAGGGGAAGTGGTCATAAACAGGAATGAATGGAGAATGCTATTGAATAGATGAGTGAACACGTGGTCATTTTGGGGAAGGGGTTGGGCGCAAGTTGGACTAGATAATAGTCCATATGGCACCTGGCCCTGGGAGACGGTTTATATGAAGGGTGCGCCTGGAAGTGTGGTGGGCGGGTTTGTGGTGCATTCTGCCTGCCGAGATTGAAACCTCTCCGGGTGGGTCGGGGGCCGATGAAGTACTGGAAGGACCTTGGTTACCCTGGTCTCTGGGTCTTCTCCTGGATGACTTAAATGTGTGTGAATTTGTATTTTGTTTTTGTGTGTTCATTGTTTTCTGTTGTGTTGTCCCTATTCAAGCTCTGTCTTAAGTTCCCCCCCCCCCCTCCCCAAACAAAAATAGGAAAAGTGGGGATCGGGCCTGAGTATATACATACATATATGTGATTCACCGGGATTCGAACCTGGGTTATTGCACACAGATTTGTAAACACTAACCATTACACCACCAAGATGGTAAAAGGTTTATGCACAAATATTAGATTTTATTCAGCTTAGGAAGGACGTCTACCCATGAAAAGGCGACATATTATCCCAGTTAATTCTTTTAGCACCTTATATCCTTCCTAAGCATCATAATATCGTCTAAATGTAGCTAAAATCAAATATATAATAAGTCTCTAGTACAGAAAGGGTTAACTTGACCAGACCACAGGTATATATGTAAGCTATTATAATTGTTTTAAGGAAATTTAAAACATATGAAATATATATATATATATATATATATATATATATATATATATATATATATACATATATACAGAGAGAGAGTGAGAGATGGAGATGCTTACAGTACTGATATGTTTTTGGACAAAAACAAATTAAGTAATGGGCGCTCGTCTGTAAATAGCCTATCAAATGGATTACTTGAACATTGGGTTGGGGTGGGACCTATTGTTCTACAGTATGTATATATAAAGTACCAGTATTAGCAATAACAGTAGTAGAAATAGTATTATTATTATAGTAGATATCTTAATGTATATATGTGCTTGTGTGTGAGTATGGTGATTACAGTACACTCAAGGAAGTAATACAATCTTTACACTGGTCAGCATTATATTCGTGTGAACGGAATAAATCGGGTGTCAAATACGTCTAGTTTATTACAAGACATCGACCCACTTCCAGAATGTTTAGAGCTTTAGTGTAAATAATGTTTTTTCCTCGGGTGTACGTGCGTGTGTTGCTGTGTGCCTGTGTCAATCTGCGTGAGCGTGTGTGAGTGCTTGCAGCCAAGACCAATAGTACTTGGTATACTATTGGTCTTGCTTGCAGCAACACAGACTGGAGCGTGACCGGGAAAAAAACAACGTTGGATCACACTAGCGATTTTATTTTATTTAATATATTTTATTTTATTTATAAATATATATATATATATATATTTTTTTTTTTTGGCAAATCCAATCTAGCAGCTTTTGAGTTATCTGGTGCGACGTATTGGGGGTTATTATGATGCTTTTATTGATTACTATTGAAAGGCTTAATTGCGTTTGTACCATTTCCGAGCAAAGTATGTTAATTTGCCCCCTAAACAGAGAACATCGCCTCCCAGATCCAAACCCCCCCTCTCTTCCCCATACAAAAATATGTAAATAACTATATATTTATAATTATATATATATAATATATATATATATATATATATATATATATATATTATATATATATATATATATATATATATATATATATATATATATATATATATATAATATATATTTATAATAACACTCTTCAAGCTTAAATCCTTCTGTACCAGCGATTTCTTTCAATTTTGTCTTAGCAATATTTAGACGATCACGTGCAATTTAAGAAGGATCTGTGGGAATAAAATAGGTTAAGTTTGATAGTTCGAAGCCTGTTAATTGCTAGAGACTCCTTATAAACTGAATAAAATCGTCCAATAGTAGCCAGCATAAAGTTAAAAGGACGGCACCTGTACATAAGGGGTTAGTATGTACAGCTATTGACAACATTTCGTGAGCTCTTTCAAATTTTTTATGTACAAATATTAATTGAGATTGATGTTCAGATCAAATATATATTAATAAAATATAATGCATTTATTGATATTTATATAGCTGATTTGATTTGAACAACTATCTGAAAATATTTATTTGCATAGGAAATTCGCAAGAGCTTAGGGTGTAGTTATTTTTTTTTTTTGGGGGGGGGGGGGGGGGTGTACATTTTTCGGCCGGGATCTCCTAAAACAGACTAACGAGGAGGAGCGTCTTACAATGGCCTAACTAATGAGGTGAAATGTCTTACAATCTTGAAATGAATAGTGTGAAACAGGGAAGGCCCCGGGGCCCCCAAAATATAACTTGCCATGCACCAGGTTGGGTTAAGGGGGAATGGTCGTATTTATTTGCATATTTATTTATATTTATTTTTATGTTTTTAAGTTTCCTTCCTAGACCTGTATCAAATTAAAAAAAAATCAAAAAATCTCCAAGATCCCCTTTCAACATATGTGTACATTTTTCGGTAGAAAAATTCCCTCCTAATGTACCTCCTAAATTACAGACTCGCTATCGCTCGCCATGAAAAAAAATCGTCAAATTAATGGAACGAACATCTTAAAATCTGAAAAAAGTAAAGGGGTAAAACATGAGAGAAGGGGGGCCAGAAAAAACAAACTACCTCCCCCTTATGGCTCAAAAAACAAACTACCTCCCCCTTATGGCTCAAAAAACAAACTACCTCCCCCTTATGGCTCAAAAAACAAACTACCTCCCCCTTATGGCTCAAAAAACAAACTACCTCCCCCTTACATACATACATACACAACATTCCAAGACTGAGCGTTCCACACACAAGTGCAGTTTCAGTCTCTTGTCCTAATGGCGGCGTTCCAGGCAACCCTGTTAAGGGCTGCTTCACTTGTCAAGTTCTTGGATTTGAGATCGGCGCGTATAGTCCGATCCCAGGTCTTCCTCGGTCCACCCCTTGGTGCAGCTCCCTCCACAATCACAGACCTGCATTTTGTCACCCAATTGTGTTCATCCTTATGGCTCAAAAACAACCACCTCCCCCTTATGGCTCAAAAAACAACCACTTACCCCTTATGGCTAAAAAAACAACCACCTACCCCTTATGGCTAAAAAAACAACCACCTCCCCCTTATGGCTAAAAAAACAACCACCTCCCCCTTATGGCTCAAAAAACAACCACCTCCCCCTTATGGCTAAAAAAACAACCACCTCCCCCTTATGGCTCAAAAAACAACCACCTCCCCCTTATGGCTCAAAAAACAACCACCTCCCCCTTATGGCTAAAAAAACAACCACTTACCCCTTATGGCTAAAAAAACAACCACCTCCCCCTTATGGCTAAAAAAACAACCACCTCCCCCTTATGGCTCAAAAAACAACCACCTCCCCCTTATGGCTCAAAAAACAACCACTTACCCCTTATGGCTAAAAAAACAACCACCTCCCCCTTATGGCTCAAAAAACAACCACCTCCCCCTTATGGCTCAAAAAACAACCACCTACCCCTTATGGGTCAAAAACAACCACCTCCCCCTTATGGCTAAAAAAACAACCACCTCCCCCTTATGGCTCAAAAAACAACCACCTCCCCCTTATGGCTCAAAAAACAACCACCTCCCCCTTATGGCTAAAAAAACAACCACCTCCCCCTTATGGCTCAAAAAACAACCACCTCCCCCTTATGGCTAAAAAAACAACCATCTCCCCCTTATGGCTAAAAAAACAACCACCTCTCCCTTATGGCTAAAAAAAACAACCACCTCCCCCTTATGGCTAAAAAAACAACCACCTCTCCCTTATGGCTAAAAAAACAACCACCTCCCCCTTATGGCTCAAAAAACAAACCACCTCCCCCTTATGGCTAAAAAAACAACCACCTCCCCCTTATGGCTCAAAAAACAACCACCTCCCCCTTATGGCTAAAAAAACAACCACTTCCCCCTTATGGCTCAAAAAACAACCACCTCCCCCTTATGGCTAAAAAAACAACCACCTCCCCCTTACGGCTAAAAAAACAACCACTTCCCCCTTATGGCTAAAAAAACAACCACCTCCCCCTTATGGCTAAAAAAACAACCACCTCCCCCTTATGGCTAAAAAAACAACCACCTCTCCCTTATGGCTAAAAAAAAAAAAAAAAAAAAAAATACGATGCGTGTTCCAAGGTCCACTCGTTTGTTGTACCCTTAAGGAAGCCCACCTCGCTTTTCTTTTCTTTTTTCTCTCCCTCTCTTTTCATTGTATCCATTCGGCCCCATTCAGCCTACTGTTTTAAGACGCTTACCCCATCCAGGTATCAATATTTTCCTGGCGAGCGGTAGCGAGCCAGCATATATATACTTGTGTTTTGACACCAAGCTAAATTTGTACATTTTTCGATAGAAAAATGTCTCCGGCGAAGCTGGATTTCTTCATACATTGGTGGCACGCTATCGCTCGGCAGGAAGAAATCGACACCTGGATGGGGATAAACGTCTTAAAACAGTTGACTGAATGGGGCCGAATGCATACAAGCCAGAGAAAAGGAGAGAAAGAGAAAACAAGTAGGTGACCCCCCTTAACCCCTTCCGTACCGGCGACGTCTTTTTTTACTTTATTCAGGCTATTAACAGGCTTCGACCTATCTTAATTAACCCGTTTGAATACCACAGACCCTTCGTAAGCTGCACAGTTGTCTAATTCTACCTTGAATAATCTAATATATTAATTTCACTCCCAACACCAAACACACCCCAATGAAATTAATGAAAGCATGTGATCTTCCCGGGATTGGAACCGGGGTTACCACATACAGATCTTAATCACTCTAACCATTACACCATCAAGACAGTTAAAGGTTAAGTACATGACTAAGATTATATATCCATTTATCGAATACTGGAAAAAGACGGCGCTGGTACAGAAAGGGTTAAGGGGGGTGACCTGCTTTGTGTTATTTCTGTCCTTTTCTCTCTTTCTCCGGCTTGTATCCATTCGGCCCCATTCAGCCAACTATTTTAAGAAGTTTATCCTCATCTAGGTGTCGATTTCTTCCTGGCGAGCGATAGCGAGCCAGCATTATATGAAGAAATCCGGCTTCGCCGGAGAAATTTTTCTATCGAAAAATGTACAAATTTAGCCTGCTGTCAAACAAAAATAAAAAATATGCTGGCTCGCTACCGCTCACCAGTAAAAAATTGACACCTGGATGGGGATAAGCGTCTTAAAACAGTAGGCTGAATGGGGCCAAATGGATACAAGCCAGAGAAAGATAGAAAAGGACAGAACAAAAACAGGTCACCCCCCTTATCAAACCAAAATACGATGCGTGTTCCAAGCTCCGCCGGATTTATGTCCCCTCGACCCCTTCTGTACCGGCGACGTCTTTTTTTATGCGATTTCACCTACATTTAGACGATTTTATGAAGTTTAGGAATGATATATCGTAAATAAAAGGATTAATTATGATGATAGTATGTAGCCTTTTAAGGAGGGTTAATGAGTAAAAGGCCTTCCTAAGCTGTAAACAATCGTCTAATAGTCACCAGAATATAATGCAAAGTACATGATCGGTACAGAATGGGTTAACAGATGGTGACCCGGTGTTGAAACCTTAGCCTAGAGAGACAAAGGACCCAACTGGATATCTTAAGTTATCGTTATATCTTTTTTTTTTCCCATTATTTTTTTCCTTTAAGGGGGGTGACCTATTTTTGTTCTGTCCTTTCCTATCTTTCTCTGGCTTGTATCCATTTGGCCCAATTCAGCCTACTGTTTTAAGACGTTTATCCCCATCCAGGTGTCATTTTTTTACTGGTGAACGGTAGCGAGCCAGCATATTTTTTAAATGTTCTTGACAGCAGGCTAAATTCGTACATTTTTCTATAGAAAAATGTCTCCGGCGAAGCCGGACTTCTTCATATAATGCTAGCTCGCTATTGCTCGCCAGGAAGAAATCTACACCAAGATGGGGTTAAACGTCTTAAAATAGTTGGCTGAATGGGGTCGAATGGATACAAGCCAGAGGAAGAGAGAAAAGGAGAGAAATAAAAAAAGCAGGTCACCCCCCTTAAGAGAGATGGATAATTTTTTGGTCTATTAATTCATATGTTCCTTTATTTCTTAGTTTCCTCGCTAGACCTCCATCAAGCTTTGAAAAAAAAAAATAGATAAATCTGTCGCGGCCGAAGGCCGATTCCTCTTAAGATTTCAGACTCGCTATCGCTCGCCAGATAACAAATCGACACCTAAATGGCACGAAAAGTTTTAAATTTGACAACGAAATTGGGCGGAAGGTGTTAAAATCGCCAAACTATTGGGTCAAGCGTCTTAAAATCTCAAAACTAATGGGGATAAGCATGAGGAAGAAAGGAGACCAGAAAAACCAGCCCCCCTCCCCTTAACCGATGGTCGCCCGGGTGTTGAAACCTTAGACTAGAGAGACAAAGGACTTTAAATATTTTTTTGTTCCCGATTTTTTTTTTCCATTTAAGGGGGTAGTGCTTGTTTTTTGGTGTATGTAGTTATTTTAATATATTTTTGAGTTTCCTCGCTAGACCTCCATGAAGCTTTAATAATACACCCACTAGACGCCCTTCCAAGATAAATATGTACATTTTCGGTGGAAAAATGTCCTGGCCTAAGGCCGGTTCCTTCTAAAATTACAGGCTCGCTATCGCTCGCCAAGAAAATAATCGACATCTAAATGGCACGAAGGGTCTTAATATTGACACAAATGAGGCAAAAAGTTTCATAATCGCCAAAGTAATGGAACGATTGTCTTAATCCTCTCCGATATATGACGCGATTCTGAGCCTATTTGGGATACTGTAAAACTGTTGTTACCATCAGGGGTATTTAGAAACCTTTAGTTTAGTTACTTCAACCTCTGCAGTTGTCTTTGAGTTAGCTGTGGGCAGAAAATTAATTTTGGAGAGGTAATTATAAGAGTGAGAGAACTCGGTCTTATTGCTAATCTGGCAACCTCTGCGTCATATGAGTATGAAGGGGTTAAAATCACAAAACTAATATGCTAAACATGAGGGAGAAGGGGGTCCAGAAAAAGCGACTACGTCCCCCTTAACCCGGGAGCTGCGGGGAGACTCTTAAGAGTTCCCCCGGCGCACTGCGGGGAGACTCTTAAGAGTCAGAGAAAATAAAAATCAACTTTTGACATCGAAAAAAAAATATTTTTTTATATTTTTTTTTTTTATTTTTTATTTTTTATTTTTTTTTTGGCCCCTGGGCCATGCAAAATCTCAGTCCTCTACCTCCCCTCCTTCCCCACTTTCCTCCTCTCCTTCAGTTATCACCTATTTTCCCTGTTATTCCCTTATTCTGAGGTATATTTTCGTGCTAACATTAGAAATCCGATTGGAGGGTGTGGTCATCACTGATAGCAAGCGAGTGCAAGAGAGAGAGAGAGAGTATCGATCGACTGTGTCTCAGTGGCCTTGGGGGAAATTGGCGGGAAAGCAGATTGCCTCACCCATACATTATACAACTCGCGGGCTATATCTCCGATTTTGACCATCCAAACGCTGTTTTCACTCGTTTTATTGTTGTTTCAGGTTAATACCTTATAATCAACCCATAATAGGCGCATATGGATAAGTATTAATGCTATTAATGGCACAATGAATATTTTAGTGGCGGAAACACCTCAAATACGTCAGCACAGGGGGACGTTTCCAATTACCCCCATGCGCACTTCAGAGGTTAAGGGTGTATATTTTGGTGAGAACATAAAACCGTGGTAGAAGGAACGAGAACAGATGAGTCAATATACCGACACGTGTAGTATAACAAAGAAAATCTATATCTATATTTTATATTGATTATATATATATATATATATATATATATATATATACGGTATATATATATATTTTTTTTTATTTTTTTTTTTATTTTTTTTTTTTTTGAGGGTGTACATTTTTCGGCCGGGATCTCCTAAGGCACACGAAGGTGGAGGAGCGCATGCCATGACTTCAGTACTAGACATGCTATACTCGGTGTTAACGACTCGGGATAAAATTACTTTCATCTAGAGTTTTATACATATCATTTTTAGGTCATGAATACCTATCTATTGAAATATTAACAAGACTATTTTTCAGATGCTTGCCATATATCTGTGTAAGCCTAATAAACATGTGTTTTTATTCATCATAAATATTTTGTATGCTGGACAATGTACTGAATAGAAATTGAGATTAATGTGTCTAACAATAATTACTATAGCCATGAGTGATATTGAGAGTAATGTGTCTAACAATATTTACTATAGACATGAGTGATATTGAGAGTAATGTGTCTAACAATAATTACTATAGACATGAGTGATATTGAGAGTAATGTGTCTAACAATAATTACTATAGACATGAGTGATATTGAGAGTAATGTGTCTAACAATATTACTATAGACATGAGTGATATTGAGAGTAATGTGTCTAACAATAACTACTATAGACATGAGTGATATTGAGAGTAATGTGTCTAACAATAATTACTATAGACATGAGTGATATTGAGAGTAATGTGTCTAACAATAACTACTATAGACATGAGTGATATTGAGAGTAATGTGTCTAACAATAACTACTATAGACATGAGTGATATTGAGAGTAATGTGTCTAACAATAATTACTATAGACATGAGTGATATTGAGAGTAATGTGTCTAACAATAATTACTATAGACATGAGTGATATTGAGAGTAATGTGTCTAACAATAATTACTATAGACATGAGTGATATTGAGAGTAATGTGTCTAACAATAATTACTATAGACATGAGTGATATTGAGAGTAATGTGTCTAACAATAATTACTATAGACATGAGTGATATTGAGAGTAATGTGTCTAACAATAACTACTATAGACATGAGTGATATTGAGAGTAATGTGTCTAACAATAACTACTATAGACATGAGTGATATTGAGAGTAATGTGTCTAACAATAATTACTATAGACGTGAGTGATATTGAGAGTAATGTGTCTAACAATAATTACTATAGACATGAGTGATATTGAGAGTAATGTGTCTAACAATAATGACTATAGACATGAGTGATATTGAGAGTAATGTGTCTAACAATAATTACTATAGACATGAGTGATATTGAGAGTAATGTGTCTAACAATAATTACTATAGACATGAGTGATATTGAGAGTAATGTGTCTAACAATAATTACTATAGACATGAGTGATATTGAGAGTAATGTGTCTAACAATAATTACTATAGACATGAGTGATATTGAGAGTAATGTGTCTAACAATAATTACTATAGACATGAGTGATATTGAGAGTAATGTGTCTAACAATAATTACTATAGACATGAGTGATATTGAGAGTAATGTGTCTAACAATAATTACTATAGACATGAGTGATATTGAGAGTAATGTGTCTAACAATAATTACTATAGACATGAGTGATATTGAGAGTAATGTGTCTAACAATAATTACTATAGACATGAGTGATATTGAGAGTAATGTGTCTAACAATAATTACTATAGACATGAGTGATATTGAGAGTAATGTGTCTAACAATAATTACTATAGACGTGAGTGATATTGAGAGTAATGTGTCTAACAATAATTACTATAGACATGAGTGATATTGAGAGTAATGTGTCTAACAATAATTACTATAGACATGAGTGATATTGAGAGAAATGTGTCTAGCAATAATTACTGTAGACATGAGTGATATTGAGAGTAATGTGTCTAACAATAATTACTATAGACGTGAGTGATATTGAGAGTAATGTGTCTAACAATAATTACTATAGACGTGAGTGATATTGAGAGTAATGTGTCTAACAATAATTACTATAGACATGAGTGATATTGAGAGTAATGTGTCTAACAATAACTACTATAGACATGAGTGATATTGAGAGTAATGTGTCTAACAATAATTACTATAGACATGAGTGATATTGAGAGTAATGTGTCTAACAATAATTACTATAGACATGAGTGATATTGAGAGTAATGTGTCTAAAAATAATTACTATAGACATGAGTGATATTGAGAGTAATGTGTCTAACAATAATTACTATAGACATGAGTGATATTGAGAGTAATGTGTCTAACAATAACTACTATAGACATGAGTGATATTGAGAGTAATGTGTCTAACAATAATTACTATAGACATGAGTGATATTTTGATGACTGCCATTTATAGATTTTGACTCACAGGATGGCAACAGATTTATATAGGGTGAATTTGAAAGGGCAGGAACGTAGCAGACTAAGTTTTTTCCGGTCCCTCACTGGAGGGCAAATTAAGGCGGGTGACCTGCCTTTTTTCTCTCATTCTCTGGGTTGTATCCATTCGGACCCATTCAGCCTACTGTTTTAAGACTTATCCTCATCCAGGTGTCGATTTTAATCTGGCGAGTGGTAGCGAGCCAGCATATTATTCAAAATGTTTTGACAGCAGACTAAATTTGTACATTTTTCGATAGAAAAATGGATACAAGCCAGAGAAAGAGAGAAATTTAAAAGGAGAGAAAACAAGCAGGTCACCCCCCTTAATGTAACACCCTGAGGTTTGCTGACCCTGTGAGGGGAGTTGGGAGGGGGGAGTGTAAAGAGTGATGTAGTGGCTTGGGTGATGGTGAGGCAGCTCTCTTTACTCCCAACAATAATAACATATTGTTATTATGTTATTATGGCGATTCACCAACTTCATATCCACGTGATCCGTTTAAGACAAATAACATCTATAAAAGTCGATATGCATTAGACAAATTTATTAAGCTAAAGAAAGATATTTCAGAACAAAATTAAGGGGGGATGGGCCGGTCTTCTGGGCCCCCTTCTCCCTCGTGTTTAGCCCCATTTGTTTTTGAGATTTTATTACATTCGACTTATTAGTTTGGTGAATTTAACAACTTTCACCCCATTTCGTTGTTAATGTTAAGACCTTTCGTGCCGTTAGGTGTCGATTTTATCCTGGCGAGCGTCAGCGAGCCTGAAATTTTAAGAGGAACCGACCTTCGGCCGGGAAATATTTGTACCGAAAAATGTACACATTTATCTTGAAGGGGGGTCTAGGGGGTGTTTTTTTTAAGCTTGATGGAGGGCTAGCGAGTACAAAAAAAAATATATATATATATATATATATATATATATATATATATATATATATATATATATATATATATATATATATATATATAATATTATATATATATATGAACATATAAATTAATAGACCAAAAAACAAGCCACTATCCCCCTAATGGAGAAAGCGCTGGTGTCATTCCACCATAGTTCAAAATACCTTGCATACCATTAGTGTTTTGCACAACTTATTCCGGCTATGTTTAGACGATTTCATTCAGCTTGGGAAGAATTTGTGGGAGCTGGAGAGTTGAAGTATTGTTGCTATGCAATATTTCCATATTGTTGTATAATTCGTAATAGTTTAAGTCGATATTTCAAAGCCATTTGATATTTTTTTAGATCCTTCTAATGTTGAATTTTTAAGCCAGCGTGTATTTATTCATTTATAGGGTCAAGTGATAATGAACGACCGTCAGAAATATTTCCACTTAGAAAATGTTGATCAAGATGGTGATCCTTCTTTTCCTAGTAACCTTATTTTTATTATATACTATATTATAGGTTTGATTCCCAAAGGGAAGTAGAGAAAACCTAATATTTAGTAGGGGCCCCGGAATCATTGACGATGTTGTCTATTAATATAATAGTCTCCATTCAACATCCACGTTAGTCGTTTGAATCAACCGCCTCAAGGAAGAATAAGAGTCATCTTCATAAGTGCAACGCTATTTCTCTTATGGAATCGTCACAGATCGGGTACCCACTACGAAAAAACTTTGTAAAATAAGAACCAAAAAAGGGAAAATAATTCCCATCTTAACACTGTTAATCACAAGCTTCCCACATTCGGTGGATTTTCTTGCGTTGTGGCTTTTTGCCGCCTCTCGCCAAGCGCAAAGATTCGGCCTTCAATGATATATCAAGATAACTCAAATATATCAACGAATGGGAAGGGGATGGCTGGGAGGGATGTCTTCGTCAATGATTCCGGGGCCCCTACTAAATATTAGGTTTTCTCTACTTCCCTTTGGGAATCAAACCTATAATTTAATAGTGGCCCCTCCATCATTGACGATGTTGCCTGAATTCTAAGACTGGAAGGGGACATTCGTAGTATTAAAAAGTCCTCTTAACCGTATGGTTAAGTCAAGAAACCTCATAACAGGAAAAGCTATTTGTATATTATGTAGTTGTGCTTACAACATATTTAAAAAATATTGAAAGAGTGAGAGCAGGGCGTTGCTTCAAAGAAGCCTGCTCTCAACAACAGAGTCCTCCTTGAGGCGTTTGTTGTATTGGGTGAGAGTTCACAGCTTAACTCTTCATTCCCTTGGGCCGGAACCTTATGCTGAGCTCAGCTCGGTTCCCGGCGTAGTCATATTGACAATTATCAAGCCTACTGAAACTAGTGTAGCTAGCCAGGAACATACCTGAAAATAATATACACAGTAGGGCAAATAATTCTTTATTATTCATAAAAACAACCCAAGTCCCTTCGGACCTATTGTAATCTAGTGCAACTAGTTTTGAAAACATAAAACTTTCTTTTATTAATCATCATAAAACTTAAGTTTAAATTAAGCAGTTTCTCAATCGAGCAAAATGAGTTTTTATCTCAATTTTGGGCATAGCCTGGTGTAAACAGCATCCAGGTTTGACCCTTAAACTTAAACATCTTGAGTTTAATTTTAAGCAATCAAGCAACCTGAGCTTCTAAGCTCATAACTCATTTTGGGCACAGCCTGGCGTAAACCGCATCCAGGCTTGTCCCTAAACCTATTTGTAATCCTGTATCAGGGGGAGTTCTACTCTCGTACTGGGATCCACATATCCCCCCCCCCCCTTAAATTTAAAGCCTTTCCGGGCATAACTATTACAGTACATAACACTAGGAATACAAGAACAACAAAAGTAGTGTGTCCGCGGGCATACTTTGAACAATTTTTTTTTTTTTTTTAAATGGTTTGTAGAAAAAACATGGGGAGGTAACTTTTGCCATGACAAGCTGTCTTGATGGCCCTTCCTTCGTTTAGTAGCGAGCCCCGCTTTCTCGGCAAGGATCAGCGAGTAACTGAGTTAGGCGACTAGGACCTATAGTCCTGTGTAGCCTTTATAATCCCAATTAGGTGGGTAACTAGGCATACACTCGGGGAACCGGAGCCGGAGGCCCTGACAGGCTCTCGCCGTGATCCCCGCCCTTATCGGAGTGCCTTAACCGGCACATAGACCTGGTGGAAGGTTGAACTTCTATCTAAAACATAATTTAGCCTACTCGGCACCTGGACATTATGGTGAAGGTTGAACTTAATTCGAAAACCTACTAAATCGTATATCCCAACCGGCACCTAGACCTTATGGTGAAGGTTGATCTTAACCCTAAAACATCATATACACCTGGGGCCAGAGAAGTCTCAGGGACAGCGCGGCTAGTCACGTAAGCGAGTAATGATCTGGCTAAATGCAGGGTATTGGACGGCGTGTCCTGAGGGTTTTGAACTTTAAAAAGGATGGGGTATAGAGAACTAAAATGGTCTCATGACTAACCGGGCCGAAAAAAGGGTCGGTGAGTCCTGATCATCAGCCGCCGGGATTGCAGGTACCACTGCGTCCGTAAGATCAGTGTGGAATGCTAACAGAAAATGAGTGCGGATTTGATTCTCTATGACAGATAAACTAGACCAGTGTCCTGAAGGGCTCCGTTTGCTGGAACCTCCAACTAGGTTGAAATAAGAGACCCCGGCCGGTAGTTTTGAAATTTTTTGACTTGCCGCTGAGCCAACTCTGACCCTAGGAAACATCTTCCGCTAGGTTACGTATAGAGAGACGGACCCCGGTCCATAGAAAAAAGGACCCGCCGGGGTAATCGCCTATCCCCAACAGCGGGGTACGATTTGTAAAGTGACCGCCGGCAGTGAGCCTAGGACTGGCATGGCTAAGGAAAAAATTATGTGTTACACCTTAGTGATCGTATCGAGGGGGACCTGTTAGGGGACCGATATGTCATAGCGTGGGTGAGAACTTTTCACCCCGATAATGAAGAGTCTGTACATTCATTGAAAGGAGGCAAGCTGGTGGAACGGGTGCCTCCGGCTATCATTTGTTCAATGAAAAGTTATATATATATACTCCAGATGCGGTTCCGCCGGGGTTGTTTAATGGTTTGTTTGCAGAACCGACCCCATATGGCGGCCGTAGTCCACGTCCCTGTATAATGAGTCAGTCGCCTTATCCCTTATGCAGAGGGAGGTTATCGGTCTGTTATGCACGCCATGTGAGGGAAAGTCGCTTGACTTTTGGCCGAGCGTGCTTATGTGTGGACCGGTTCCCGTCAGTCGGACCGAAGTTATTAGGGGGGGGGGGGGGGGGGGGGTGCTGCCCTTCCAGGAGAACTTAACACTTGGTTGAACCTCAAAAAACTATTACGCTAGCATGGCCGAGGGAGGGAGGAAGACTCAGGGAGGACTGGAGTATCATGGATAATAGTTTGTGATTTTTAACCATCAGAGCCAGAGGTGAATCTGTCCGCCTGCCGCCAGGGAGAGCTATGTTCCGTCTGCTCATCTATTACTCTCGCAGTTAAGACAGGGGAGAACAATATTCTGTAGTAAGCATTCATAGGTAATGTCTGAGCGATACCGAGTCTGAGGAGCTGACGTGACCGGACTGCCTCAAACAGGGCTGTTCGGATTTCCGTGAGAGTTCTAGCCGGGGCTGGGAGTAGGTACTGTTGGAAAACTTTAACTAATTTCTGGGTTCGTAGAGAGGGATTCGGCAAAGATTGAGCAATAGCTTGGGCCGTGTCTCGTTAACAGGAAGCTAATAAAGGCTCTGAGGGGTATGAGAAAATTAAAAACAGAGAACGGAACTCCGCCCGGTCGTTGTGCTAGCCAGTCAAACTCGGTAATGGGGGAGAGGGGGAATTGGTGACAAGGCATTGGATGTAACATCTATAGCAAATTGTTGCAGTTCCTGCTCCCACGTTGTCCACGGCCCATCGCCCACCTCACTCAGATTCAACTCCCTTTGGTCTCTATGAGGACCACATCTATGAAACTTATGAGAAGGCTCCTGCCGAGTGGGCAGAGGACGACAGCCAGTAGGGCCACATCGCTTATTACAATCAGGGCAAATGGGAGTGGCTGGGTGAGAAGGATCCTGGACCGAGGAATCCGCCGGAATAGGAACCAGCTGACATGGGTCATACACAAAATATTGAAAATTTTCGGGGTCAGGTTTAGCATATATAGGAACCTTTAAGACTGTACAATTAGTGTCTTTTGCCCTAAAGACCTGTTTACGGTTTACTTCAATAGCCCACTCCACCGGCACCGGGACTTCCCCTTGTATTGATTTATGCCCCTTACCCTGTGTTACTGCCGTAACCGGAAGCCAAAGCCTGCCTGGCACTTTAACTATTTGAGACTGTAACGGGACACCCGGCTGGGCCAGTGGAGCCCCGGGGCGAGAACTGGGGGCAGAAGAGGGACCCGGCAAGTTACTTGCCATATGGTTTCTGTCTATTGGGGGTGATAAGCAAAGTTGGGTATCATCAGAACTAGTCAAACTTAGGTGCTCTTGGCTATGACTTGACTCAGAGTCCAGCCTAATCCAGGGTTGTCTAAGGCCAGGAGGCATAATTACCCAAGGTTCCGCCGGAAGTTCCTGTTCGGGACGACCGGCGGAAGGGAGAGTTATATTGTGGGACTTGAACCCACCCATGAACTCCAGGTCTCCTAAGCCTAGGAGTTGCGTCGAGGGCCGGCCTAATGGGTCTGACAACGAACTTTGGGGAACTGTTACGGCCTGCGGTTGCAACTCTTGCCCCGCAGGTCGAGGACGAATTGGTTCATTTAATGGTGGGCCCGTGGGCTGCGGGTAGTCAATTGACGGGACGTTGCTGGCCCTGCAGAGGGGACTGCTAGAGAGGGAATGCCGACATTAACCTGAGAGGGTGGCCTAGCTACATTGTGAAGTGGTCCCTGTGCCGGAGGAGGGGTTTGACCCTGATTAATGGCACACTGGTTTATTACTTGTCATGACAATTAATTTAGTTGTACAGATGTCAACTGTGCAGTAGTGGATTGTGTCGGAGGCCTATCATGTTGGTGTGCTTGTATCAGAGTGGCAGCCCGTGTGATAGGTGCCACTTGTGTCTTATTAGTGGTCATCAGCGACATACTGCTACTAGCCATAGCCGGGTGGGGCGCACCGCAAGCCGGTGACTTCTGGTCACGTGGCTGGGGTGTTAATGGGTTGTTCGCATTCTGCGAACCTATATCTTTGAGGGCGGTTGTTAAGCCGGGCTGGTCCTTAGAAGGAGCCAGGGTTGTCGCGTGAGACCTGATGGTCGTAACCGCGTCTGATGTACGTACACCCGGAGACTGAGTAGGGGTATGAGCCCTGACTTGGTGAGCCTGTTTATGTGACTAAATTAACTGAGAACCTTGAATTCTAACGTGTACAGATTGTCTTAGTCTAGTGGCAAGGTGAGGTGGGTTGGCGTCCGGCTCAGGGAGACCGGGACTAACCCCCTGCGTCTCTGAGGAGGTCGCCGGACCCACTTCCGGTGAGCCCTTTTACAGAACTGGGAGTTTCATTATCCAGTAATGGGCTTGAGAGCCGTCGGATCTTGTCAGGCAGGTATTCCGTACTGTCCATGCGCCTCAGGTTGCCCGCCGGGGGAGCCGGTTAGGTAAGGTGGGGGTAGTCCGGTGATATCAAGCAGCTTCTCTTTGTTGTGGGAGAGGAGCTCTGATGGGATGTCATGGAGCACGTAAGGGACCCAATGGTCAACAAGGGTATGGGGGAGATCTGTGACTGGTGAGCTATATGATCATCAAAAGAGTAAAGCTGAACAACCCTTAAAAGTTCCGGGTTATCACATGATAGTTCTTTGTTTGCTACTTGAAAAGCATAGGTTTTAAATTTAGTCCTTACTTCAATGAGCGTGAGTAAACATGACAAATCTTGGCCCGCCAGCCATTCTGCAAACAAATCGGAACAAACTGGACACGTACGAGATGCCCATACGAAAGAGGTTTTGTTTAAACACTGAACACACCTTATGCATTTGTTATGGGCCGGGATTGGAAGCAAAAGACACGAGGGGGTCGAGCATACTGTAAATAAGGGCATGATGCAGAAGCTCCTCTCCCCGGCGGGAACGGCGCGGTATCGGGCTGTCCTGGGTGTCCACCTGTAAGAAAAATTTCCAGGAATCAATGCTCATAAGGACAAAAAGGGAGAGTCTCACTTATCCTAACCTCCCGGCGTAATAAGAATAGGAGGCCACGGCCTCTCCTTTCTTAGCACTCCTAAGAGGGCGTGAAGATCCTCCTCCCATGCCCCTTGGGTAACATGAGGAGGGGATACTGTCAACTGAGGGCCCCTGCGACGGCGTATGCCGTAGCGCAGGGAGCCCTGTAACGGCGGGCCGCTGTGTGCTCTGTAAAACACAAGCAGTCCCTCATTAGTTTACCTACTGAGCCGCCGGCAAGGCGAGATAAACTTCATTTTTTAAGGTAAGCGTGCTAATCGATGGACACACGTGCGGTATCCGCCGGGGTCTAATACCCGCCGACACGGCGGGGTAAACGACCGTAATATTCCCCCTTCAATAACTGACCAGGCCGAAGACCGGGGAGGGGGCCCCTGACGGTGGGTAAACGTAAACGAAAAACATGACCCGCCGGAGGACTCATAGCTCTCGTAAACGCCGGGAGGCGGGGCCAAGGTCCGAGGGGTTGAAAAGCACTACCAGATCTACAACGATGTCTGCCGGATTCCGGAGGAACCAGGGACCAGGGGTTAGTGGCGATGCCACACCCACTGACGCAAAGCCCCGGCGAGGGAGATCTGAGCTCGTGAACATGTCGGAACGGCGGGCCGACCAACGGTTAAAACCGCATGCCGGCGAGCCCAGCAAAGTGAGGGGGGGGAAACCCGAACAAGGCACTGCTGAGAGGAAACACACCCGAATGCACTCACTCCCACGCTAGGAACGCGTTGCCGGACTCCCGGCAAGTGGCACACTAACCACCGTGAGACCAACAACTCACAGGGGACATGATAATGATAAAAAACAATCATAGTAATAATAACACCCCTAGAACTAGATAACCTATCGGCTTATCCGGGAAAAAAGCACAGACCACACGAAGAAATCAGAACCTTGCCACGAGGCGAAGAGAAAAACCCACCACGAGGGGCCTCTCCTCAGGCTCCAAAGCCAGAGGACGCCCCAACCATGTGGGGCGACCAACCCTGGCGCGTCTGCAACAAAGACAGGATCCGTAGACCCTCAAGCCGTCCATAGGAACAGCAAGAAACTTAAAGGAAAGCCTCCTAACTAAGTCAAAAAGCAAAAACTAAGGCGCCTAGCAACAATGAAAAAAACCCACGAGGGCGAGGGGTGGCAAAAATTTAACACAACGAGAAGCGCCTATCGTACCCTAATTTTAACACTTCCTGTGGGCCAAATATAACACAACCTGTGCTAGCTAGTCTTAACCCTGCTCACTATCTCCCAAATATATACAAATGAGCAAAGACTCACTACAGGAGAGCGAGCGTCGAATGAAGCCGAAGCACAGGGGCACTGGTGTTGACGTTAGGCCCGCGAGGAAGAGAAGGCCGAATCGTTGCGCTTGGCGAGAGGCGGCAAGAAGCCACAACGCAAGAAAATCCACCGAATGTGGGAAGCTTGTGATTAACAGTGTTAAGATGGGAATTCTTTTCCCTTTTTTGATTCTCTTATTTTTTACGAAGTTTTTCCGTAGTGGGTACCGTACCCGATCTGTGACGATTCCATAAGAGAAATAGCGTTGCACTTATGTAGATGACTTATTCTTCCTCGCGGCGGTTGATTCAAACGACTGACGTGGATGTTGAATGGAGACTATTATATTAATAGGCAACATCGTCAATGATGGAGGGGCCACTATTAAATATATACTGTATATACTGTATATATACACTGACTACATATGGTACTTTATCTAACATTTTATTTTACATACTAGCACTTTATCTGAATCCCCCGAGGTATTGCTTAGTGGAATTTGGTTGCATGTAGAGCCAGGCCATGCTATTAGTGTGGTTGTTTAAACTCGGTTTCGCTGTGTTTACCTTAGGAAAGCGAGAAGGAATGTGGTGGACTGGTCAGTGGTTTCATTGTGTATAGACTGGTTTCTCTGTAATTCTGTGTATATATACTGTATATATACTGTATATATATATATATATATATATATATATATATATATATATATATATATATATATATGTATATATATATATATATATAAATGTATATATATATATATATATATATATATATATATATATGTATATATATATATATATATACAGTATATATATATATATGTGTGTGTGTGACTAGCCTCAACTACAAATAATAACATATAATTGCAGAGTTTAAAGATTACATAATATTCATGTTTTGTGCCGAAATTATTAATTGCTGTTCATATAATATATATATTTCATATTTTGTCACCAACCAACTTTACTTCTAAACTCAATTAATGAAATCAACGAATACATGTGCCACTCCAAGGACTCGAACCTAGGATACTCACACCGAAATTCCGCGCATTCTTGATTGGAGAATGAGAACACAAAGTGTGTACACAAAATTAGTTGTATTTATACAAACATAAATAGGTAACAACAAACGTGATTACACATCAAATGGGGATCAATACATATACAATCTACGATTATACAATAAGGTATTAATCCTGGCTTGAGCTTTCGGTTAATAGTATAATTACAGATAATATTCAGGGATAATTGGTTTCAGGTGATTGCCACAACAATCAAGTGAAGGGCTTCAGCTCCAGAAAGACTGTGGTCCAAAAACAAAATTATTGCACTATGAACGATACTGATACGATCACATTACTCTGGCACAAACGGAGTCAGTAGGGGTTCATGGCATGATGTTCATAATTGCGATATTTTATTGTCCAGACTTTTTGGAACTCTACAACATTTCTAGCCAATTTATTACATACATTGACCACTCTCTTAAATAAGAAGCGCTTCGCTTCATGTGATTGTAACGCCTTTCCAACAATTTTGTAACCAGTTCTTCTTGTGTAATTTAAGTTATCTAGTGTGATATATGTATTTGCATCCAATTAGGCTCCCTCCTATTCTGCGTTATTAAGGTAAATAGTAGTTCCTCATATGGTTTATTACTTGGTTGGGGAATAATTTTAGTTACCATCCGTTGTACTGTCTCTAGTTTATCATTTTCCTTTTTATAGTAGGGTGACCAAAACTGGACACAATATTCGAAGTGCGGACGAACCAATGAAGTGTATAAAGTGCGTACAACGTTTTCGGATATTAATTCAAAAGGTCTATCAATGACGCCAATAATTTTATTTGCTTTTTTGACAACTTCGGCACATTGTTGGGCAGGTTTTTTAATCGCTTGTTATGGTTACTCCCAAGATCAGTCTTTATTTACGCTCATGAGTTGAATTCCATTAATTAAATAGTTTGCTCTTTCATGTTTACTTCCAATGTGAAGCACGTTGGAGTTATCTACATTCAAAATCATCTGCCATGACTGAGCCCAGTTTGACAGCTTGTCTAGATCATTATGAATCTCTTGTATGTGCGATAGAGAATTTACTTTGTTTGAAATGTTTTACTCTTCAGGGTAATTGGAGATTCTGAATGAAAACTCATCATTAATATATATAAGAAAGATAATTGGACTGAGAACCGAGCCTTGTGGTACACCGCTTGTAACATTTATCCAATTTAAGGCTGTGCCATTAATTACTACTCATTGCTTTCGTTCACTTAGCCTATCCTAAATCCAATGAAGAAAAAGACCAACGAATACCATGAGCTTTATGTTAAATATCAGTTTGTTGTGAGGCACTTTATCGAATGGTAATGAAAATAATGGTAGACAATGTCAACGGCATTATTTATGTCATATATTTTTAAGGTCCCATGGAAAAAGTCAAGGAGGTTTGTCATACAAGAGTGCTTATTTCTGAAACCATGTTGAGTCCTTTATAAGGTTGTTAGTTTCTAGATGTCACACAAATATATTTCAGACTATTGTTTCGAACAGCTTTCATACAATTGAAGTGAGGCTTACTGGGCGATAGTTGGCGGGCAGAGCTTTATTTTTCGTTTTTAGAAATGGGTGTTCCGTTAGTTAATTACCATTCTTCGGAGACTTCATTGCTTTGTATATATTGTGTTACAGATAAGGGTTATTGGTTTTGAGATTTTATCTTTTACCTCTTTAATGACTTGGCAAAAATATATTGGGTCCAAGGGATTAATTGGATTTTAGTGTTGATAAGGCATCAGAGATTTCTCTGTTTGTAATTTCAATGTTACATAGGGCACTGCAGTTGCTAATTTGAACTAGCGGAATATGAGGAATGTAGTTAATGTCTTCCTCAGTAGACACCAACGCAAAACAGTTATTTAGAGTGTTGATCATATGAGTTACATCAATATGTTTCCCTTTCTAGTTAACTGGTGGGCTAATTGTCGAGGAAACTACTTTATTTACATCTGATTTAGCTATAATTAACATTCTTTTGGATTTGACTTGCTTAAGGTGTAATATTTTATTCACATTATTGTTTGTTCTGCTTAATTAATTACAATGAAGATTGGTGAAATTTTCCCTATGATTTTGACATTTGGTCCAGTAGAATGGTTTATGGGCGAGTTTCTTTGTTGATAAACAGTCTTTTGATTTCTTTTTTCCTTCATTTTGGTTTATTATTTTGCATCAAACGTCGGTTTTGGACTGAAATGCAAGAGTATACAGCATTATTATATATTTTTGTGATTGTTTCCCAAATATTCTCTTTATATGGCAAGTGGTTTATGAAATTCCAATTGTGAAATATTCAGGATGGTTTTCAGCTTGTGAATGTCCGCTTTTCTGAAAATAAGTACTTGCTCCTACCCTTCGTTTTTATATGATGTTATCGATGTTAACGTTGAAGGTTGCCGAGCGCTGATATAGCAGACTTACTAGTAAATTTGTATAGAGATCTTGTACTGTGTGTGAGGTATGGGTTCGCCCCATGTAAGCATTGGCAAATTGAAATTACCAATGAATTATCGCATTTTGATAATTACTTATCTCTACTATTTGGTTGTATAATTCAGAGTAGGCTAGATAGTTGATGCTTGGGCTGGGGGCTAGTAAATTAGCCTTAAGGTTACCTTATCGTGTGGTTTATATTTTTAATTAATAATATTATTTACTGTCTGATTGGAGGCAAGTACAGGATAAAGACTTTCTTAACCTTATAGTAAAACACCATCTCCATTCCTGTCTGTTCTACTACACACTAACATAATATTGTCTGTTGGTAAATATTCTTCTAAAAAAAATCTATTTTGAGCCTGGATTGATATTCATATAATAACGTAATTTTCTGCATATGCAATATCTTCCAAGTCGTTTTTTTTTTTTTTTTTTTTTTTTTTTTTTTTTTTAATATCTATTGCTCGGGACAGATTCTGGCGTTGCTATAGAATTAGCTGAAGTTTTGATATCTTCTCTTGGGAGATGACCGGTGCTCCTGCCTCAGCTCCCAGGGTTCATAAACATATCTCTAGGATCCAGATACTGTTCCAGCAATCTGGGCTGGCTCCTCATTGGCCACTGATGCTAGTGCTGAGATGAGAGGTTGCTTATTCTCCGCCCCCTGGTCAGGTTTAGGTTTGCTTAGCTTCGCCCCCTGGTCAGGTTAGCTTGAAAGCTTGGAAGCAAAGATGTAGGGTGGCTGAGCTACCCAATCACAGGCCTTTCCTGATTTTTCCAATTTCTTTTGGGTGAGGAGGGCAGGAATTCCCCTCCTGACGAGAATTCCGCTACCGTAGGCAAGAGTTTCTCGGCGGGGGCAGGGGTATCTTCAGGAGGCATGGGTCTTTCTGAGATAAATTTCTTATTTTTCTCCTGAGGAGTGTATGGACCATGGCATTGCAACTGCTAGTGTTTTTTTTTATCTCGCCCAACAATATGAAATAGTGAAACTATCTTGATTTACTCAACTTGTTCATTTGATATATACATGTGCTTATTCATAACCCAATCAGTAGTGTCAATTAATAACGAGCCCCTCAAAAGTCCAGCAGTTCTGTTCAGAACTTTAAATATAAATGTCATAAATGGCAATATATGCAAAATATCATAGTTTTGTTTAGTTAGCAATATTCTAAATAAGTAATTAGCATAGCCTAAAAGAAAACTCATCTGATAGACCTATTAATCTCTGTAGCCAGTAATTACACTGACTAGCAAATTTATCTCTCAGAGAGAAAGAGAGTGGTATGAGAAAGAAAGGGAGGACACTGGAGATGCAGTAGACTAGCTATTTGTGTCTGTGTTAGTGTAGGTCAAAGATATTCGTGTGGTGGGAAATATGTATGGATGTAGCATGCTGGGGTGCGATAATTATCTGAACGATCAATACAGTGATGGGTTGGGGGGGGGGGGGGGGGGACGGTCACGTATATAATTCAACACCAAATATTCATCAGCATACCAACAATGACAGCCAATCATAATTACCACCCCAGCGGTCTTCAATAAGTACTATTTGCCAACAGCTAAACAATTTTTGTTTTCTATATTCCAACTAATCCCTCTCGGACGTAGGCTGAAAGCCGAATATGCAATTATTATACGTAAAATATCTGTTTTACCTTAATCAAACATGTGTGTGTGCAATACACTTCAGTAAAGCTATTTACAAATATAATATAGATTGTTGCACAATGTGTAATGCGTGTTTTATATTTTGTTTTTTCTTGAATATTTCCCTGGAATGTACCGCAAGGCCTCTGGTTTGGTAATTACTCCATACTGTTCCTAAGTACCCTCCCCTCCACACAACCAATAATATGTCATGGCCAAATAAATCCTCGCCGCACGTCATCCATTCATTAATTACGATACTAGGCCATACACAAAACACACATACAATCACACATACATTCGCAAATACAATCACACACATCAACGCACACATACAATCAAAAATACAAACACACATACAATCAAACATACAATCACACATACAATCACACATACAATAACACACATCAACACATACATACAATCACACATCAACACATACATACAATCACACATCAACACACATACAATCACACATCAACACATACATACAATCACACATCAACACATACATACAATCACACATCAACACATACATACAATCACACATCAACACACATACAATCACACACATAGAATCACACATACAATCACACACATTCAACACATACATACAATCACACACATCAACACATACAATCACACACATCCAATCACACACATAGAATCACACATACAATTACACACATCAACACACACACACAGGGGAGGTGTAGCAGAGTGGTCTTGCCACTGGACTGGTAATCCAATGGACCCGGGTTCGAATCCCAATGTGTCAATGGGAAGATATTATTGGGATGGCATGTGTGCTGTACCTAGTTTCAGTGCATTATCACAGCACACCGAAATGCCAAACAAAATCCCTCATTGTTCCCTGATTAAATAGCACTGTGTGAATATTCCCATATTCAAAATATGCTACAGGGGGGCAATGCATAGTGTTGCGCTTGAATAAGTGTGTGTTAGCACGATTGTATGTGTACTTCCATGTGTACAATATGTGCGTATGTGCCCGTCTATGTGTGCTATATAATGTGTGTGTGTGTGTGTGATAAATTCTGACAATAAATTACCATAATGAATAAATAAAGACTGACGTACCAGAAGTAGGAGAATATATTATCTTACTAGTGTTCCTCTGTGTGTGTGTCTGCCTGTGTGTTTCTGTGTATGTGTGTGTCCGTTTGAAATATTGTGTGGTTGTGTGTGTGTGTTTGTATGTATGAAAGCGTATTCATGAGAGGATTCCTGAATATTTTGAGTTTGTGTGCTAGGTGGCTGATAAGGACAGCTGGAACTCTTTCTTCACCACCTGGCCTCCCTAGCTGATCCTTTCTGTGTCTCATAAATATTGAGGGCAACCCCAGCCTGCCCTCCAAAGCACCTTCTCCTATCAATACATTATACTAGAAACACCTTACACACTACACTACTTTTGCAAATATGATGATGACGTCTTTACACCCAGCCTCGGAGTCCCCAGAGGGGGGGTTACCATAAATGGCACCATCGATCTGTCTCCTGGAACAAACTACTCAAAGTGCCCTGGACTTCTACCTTCTACTCTATCTATCCATTTCTGTAACATTCGCAACCTTTCCTCTAACTTGCATTCTGTGGAACACCATATCTCTTCTATCAAACCTGACTTACTTTTCCTCATCGAAACTCAGTTGTCTAAAAAGAATGCAGAGATGAGTTAAGTTACCCATTAACATTTCTTTTTAACAATTCATTAGAAACAGGTATAGTTCCAGAAGCTTGGAAGCTTGCAAATGTAGTTCCGATTTTCAAAAAAGGTGATAAATCAATAGCATCCAATTACCGTCCTATTAGTCTCACTTCAATCATAGGAAAGCTACTAGAGTCAATTATTGCTAGGAAAATGAGAAACCACTTAGAAACATTTAACTTAATCAATTCTTCTCAGCATGGATTCACACAGGGACGTTCTTGCCTTACTAATTTGCTTAGTTTTTTCTCAGAGGTATATGAAGCAGTAGATAATGACAAGGCATACGATATTATATATTTAGATTTCAGTAAAGCTTTCGACAGAGTCCCTCATGAGAGATTGATGAGAAAGGTTGAGGCACATGGAATAGGTGGGGCGTTGTTGGGATGGATTAGGTCATGGCTAATTGGTAGGAAACAGAGAGTCAGCATAAATGGTACCAAGTCAGAGTGGGGAGCAGTCAAAAGTGGTGTCCCCCAGGGATCGGTATTAGGTCCCCTGTTGTTTCTTATATACATAAATGACCTAGATTTAGGTATAACTAGTAGGATAAGTAAATTCGCAGACGATACTAAAATGGGGAGATCAATTGATTCAGATAGAGATATAGAGTGCCTCCAAAGGGATCTAGATACCTTACATGAATGGTCAGTAAATTGGCAGATGAAGTTTAACATTGACAAATGCAAGGTATTAAAGATAGGGAAGATGCAAACAAATGTTAAATATAAACTAGCTAATTTAGAATTAGAAAATTCAGACTGCGAGAAAGATCTAGGTGTGTTTGTTAGCAATGATTTGAAGCCTAGAAAACAGTGTATAGGCGTTCGTAATAAGGCAAACAGGATTCTCGGGTTCATCTCTAGGAGTGTGAGTAACAGAACTGCTGATGTTATCTTAAAACTTTACTTGTCATTAGTGAGACCCCATATGGATTATGCTGTCCAATTTTGGTGTCCTTATTACAGAATGGACATAGATTCATTGGAGAGAGTACAGCGTAGAATGACAAAAATGATCCATAATATTAGAAATCTTCCGTATGAAGAAAGGTTGAAGAAATTAGGTTTACATTCGTTAGAGAGACGCAGAGTTAGAGGGGATATGATAGAGGTGTTCAAGTGGGTTAGTGGGATTAACAAAGGGGACATGACAAATGTACTAAAGCTCAGTGATAGCGAAAGAACTCGTACCAATGGTTTCAAATTAGATAAATTTCGTTTCAGAAAAGATATAGGCAAATATTGGTTTGGTAACAGAGTTGTAGATGGGTGGAATGGACTACCAAGTGCTATAGTGGGATCTAAAACTGTAGGGAGCTTTAAGATAATATTGGATAAGCATATGGACGAGAAGGGTTGGGTGTGAAGGGGGATCAGCCGGGTTGGGCCAATCAGCGCTCTGCAGACCCCCATAATCCTGCGTTAATCTCTAACCGTTTTGGTAAGATGATCCTCAGGGTATTAGAGTGTTGAGCCTATAATTGGGCTTTGTAATTGATTTGGGGTTGTGTGGGACAGGGATCTGCCTTGCTTAGGCCAATCGGCTTTCTGCAGACTCCCATTTTCTTATGTTCTTATGTTCTTATGTTCTTATGTCTAAGGCAACAGACAGCAAACTCTTTTCTATATCCTCCTACTATTTCTATCCTCAATTCATAGCCAAAGGTGGATGTTGCGTGTACGTACGCAAAAATCTTACTTGCTCTCGCGTTGCCAACTTTAACTCCTCTTCTGAATTATCTGGCTTAAGTCATCTTGTCACTCACTCAATAAATATATCTGTGTTGTTTATCTCTCCCCTAATTCTACTGACTATCCAAAAGTCTTTGACTATCTTACTTCTGGAGTGGAACACATTCTGTCTCACTGAAATCTCCATCTTGGGAGATTTCAATGTTCACCACCACCAGTGGCTCTCCTCTGTTTCACTGACCACAGTGACCAGCCTGGTGAACTGGCTAACATCTTTTCTATCCTAAATTACCTAGAGCAGTTAGTTCAGCAACCCACCCGTATCCCGAACCGCCCTGGAGATCGGCCCAACATCCTTGATTTATTTTTAACCTCTAATCCTGCTTGTACTGTGAACCTTCTCTCTCTCTTGGGCTCCTCCGATCATAGCCTTATCTCTGTCACCTGTCCTGTATCTCCAGTACGGCCTTCTGACACCCCCAGCCGGCGGCGCTTGTGGCACTTTGGCGCTGACTACTGGGAGGCCCTACAGCGGTGCTTCTCTGATTTCCCATGGAATGATTTTTACTTTCGTGGCCGAGCGCATTCTCTCAGACAAACTCGCAGGAATCTTGGCTTACTCACGCTTGTTCTACTGCTGTTCGCAATAAGAAGGAAGCATTCAAACGGTACCATTGCCTTCAAACTCAAGAATTCCGTACTTTATATGTCTCTGCCCGGAATCAAACCAAATCTGTTCTTTGACTCGCCAAAAACGCTTTCATCAATAACAAATGCTCTGAACTTTCCAACTCTTGCTCTTCCCAAGCTTTTTGGCATCTAGCCAAAAACCTTTCCAACAACTTCACTTCCTCGTCTTTTCCTCTCCTCTTCCATTCTGACGGTACCACCGTCACCTCTTTTCTGATAAAGCTGAACTCTTCGCTGAAACTTTCGCTAAAAATTCCACCTTGGATGATTCTGGTGCTATTCCTCCCTCTCCACCCCCCTCTCACTTACTTATGCCCAATGTCATAATCTCTTCTAAGCATGTGCTCCCGGCCCTCTCTGGACTTAATACTAAGAAAGTGTACGGACCAGATGGTGTTCCTCCTATTGTACTCAAAAACTGTTTTTCCATGCTGGCTCCCTGCCTATTCAAACTCTTTTGTCTCTGTCTATCCTCTAACGTCTTTCCTTCATGCTGGAAGTTTGCTCTTATTCAACCTGTCCCAAAGAATGGTGACCGCTCTCAACCCTCCAACTATCGTCCAATTACTCTAATTTCTTGCATCTCTAAAGTTTTTGAAGCTATTCTTAACTCTAAAATTTCATAAGTGTTTATCTACCCATATTCTACTTTCAGATTACCAATATGGTTTCCTTAACCCGTAAACGGCGGCAAAGCTCATAAGAGGTTTTACTGGGCGACGGCGGCAAAGCTCTTAAGAGGGAGGCCTAAAAAAAACATTTAAACGGCCCCGTAGTTGTTTTTTTTTCCCCTATACCTCATATCACTCCTCCACATCCCCTCCTTCCCCCTTTTCCCCTCCCCCTTCAATTATCACCTATTTTCCCTGTTATTCCCTAATTCGTTGGTATATTTTTGTGCTAACATTAGCAAAATGTGTGGAGGATGTGCTTATGTGCCTAGCGAGTGTGTTATACAACCGAGTGTGTGAATGAGTAGGCTCAGTGTGGCTTGAGGCCTCGTGGAGGGAGGGGTTGCCTCAATTTTCTCCATAATTCATGAATGGGCTGGTCCATCTATATTTGAGATTTTGACCAGAAAAATTATATTTTCACTTGTTTTATTGTTGTTACAGGTTACTATCTTCATAGTGAAGGTAAAATAGGCTCATATGAATAAGTAATAACGATATTTATCGTAAAATTACGATTATAGGCCTGAATGGAGCCAATATGCTCGCCCATGGGCAGCTAGTTCAATACCCCCCCCTCGCCGTTGCCGGGTTAAGGGCCGCTCTACTGGTGATCTTCTTGCTTATCTTACTAGCTCTTGGCCATCCTCCTGTCGGGACTTGGGTAATACTTTTTCTATTACTCTAGACATATCGAGGGCCTTCGATAGAGTCTGGCACAAGTCTATAATTTCCAAACTACCCTCCTTCAGTTTCTATCCCTCTATCTGTGCCTTTATCTCTATTTTCCTTTCAGACCACTCCATAGCTGCAGTTGTGTATGGCCATCGTTCACTTCCTCAACCTATTAACTCCGGTGTTCCTCAGGGTTCTGTCCTGTCTCCAACTCTCTTTCTAATATTTATTCAATGATCTCCTCAACTGTACCTCTAGTACTATCCACTCATATTTGCTGATGACTCTACCTTACACTATTCAACTAGTTGTTCTCATCAACCCAGCATGCAAGCACTCCTAATCAAACGTGGCAAGGCCATAGAATGCTTATCTTCTGATTTTTCTATTATTTCTGATTGGGGCAAAAAAATCTTGTTACTTTCAACTCCTTCAAGACCCAATTTTTCCCTCTATCTCTCCATCACAATCTTCTACAAGACTATTAACTATTCTTCAACAACACACACCCCAACCCTTCATCTTCTCTCAACATTCTAGGTGTATTTTTTTCATCTGACCATTCTTGGAAAGATCATATTACCACTCATGCTAAAACAATTTCCCAAAAGTTAGGTGTGCTCAACCGTCTCTGTGGGTTCTTCACCCCCGCACAGTTTCTTGCTCTATATCAGAGCACACTGCGCGCCTGTATTGAGTACTGTTCGCATGTGTTGGGAGGCTCCACCCATACCGCACTTTTCGAATGAGTAGAATCAAAAGTATTTCGCCTCATCAACTCGCCTCCTCTTACTAGTTCCCTACAATCTCTTTCTACACACTGCAATGTTGCATCTCTTTCACTCTTCTATCGCTATTACAACAGTCAGTGTTCTTTTGAGCTCTCTTAGTGTATACCCCCTCCCATGCGGCGAGTGCGAGGCACCCGCCTTTCAGCACAGTCCCACCCCTATTCTGTTAAGCTCTCCCACCCAAGAATTGGCAATTTTCTGTCTTCTACTCAACAAGTGAACTATGGAACTCTCTCCCTCAATCAATCTTTCCGTCATCCTATGACTTAGACTGTTTGACTCCAACATCTCGTGAATTTGGCTCTGTCACTCTTTTAACTTTGTGGGCGACACTCGCTACAGGCAACCTGCTTTTTTGTTCTCCTCCATACACATGGAAAAAATAATGTGCAGTACGTATGTGTATCAGAGAGAGATAGAGAGAGTGAGTTACTGAGATAAAATAGATAGATAGATACATATAGATAGATACAGAAGAAAGAGCGAGCGAACGAGCGAGCGAGCATAAATTGATAAGACACTGAATACAGAATTACCCTATCGCTTGTATTATACCGTGACTCTTGCACACGACACCAACGCTTGTCGAGAACTACCCTCTAATATACCAAGCGGAAATAAAAAATGACCATTTCGCCACCCTGGACTGGCCAAATGTCAAGGACGAGCTCGTAACTTAGAATAATACAACCACACCACCATCAGTCTCTAGGCTGTGGCAAGCGACATACTTTACATGCAGTACTGTATATACAGTATATCAAGTATATCTCACAATTTCTTTTTCTATGTCAGTGAGGGAGACAAAAGGCAGAACTGCCTGTAGCAAGTGCCTCCCCCAGAGTTGAAAGAGTGACAGAGCCAAAATCAAAGGACGCTTGAGCCAAAATACCTGGACACACGGAGTTTGAAGCAATTTAAGTCATAGGATGAGGGAAAGACTGATTCTGGGAGAGAGTTCCACAGCTCACCTGTTGAATAGAAGAAGAATTGGGAGTATTGCTTTACTCTTGTGTTGGAAAGTTGCACAGAGTAGGGGTGGGATTGTGTTGCAAGACGAGTACTACATACCCTACGTAGAGGAGGTGGAATACACTGAGAGAGGAGTGAGGAACACTGATTATTTTAGTAGCGATAGAATGGTGAGAGATGCAACATTGTGGCGAAGAGAGAGAGGTTGCAGAGTTGGTGAGTAGATGTGAGTTAACCCTTTATTGGCGGCGCACAACTTATGTCGTGTGAAAGAAATTTGGACTAAATGGCGGTTCACAACTTATGTCGTGTGCCATTTTCAGCACGTAATGTTGCAGAGAGAGAGAGAGAGCTAAGCGGTGTGAGGAGCGTAGTAAGGCTATGACCGTCGCCCACCACCGCGGTGGGCCAACTGAAGTGAAAACCACCCTCCCTTCCCCCCTCACACTCGCTACACAGGGAATTATGTAGGGAAAGTACCTAATTACATGGTTTTTGCACTCGTGTTGCGCAATCGTTGCAAGAAAACTAGCGGTCGTACAAGGATGGTTGGAGTGTCATTGGAAAGCTCTGTTTATGCCCTTTCAGGGATAGATACTTGTTTTACGCTCTGGGTCTTATTTAGGCATGAAAATGATCACATAAACAACCCTATTTAGGGTAAAAACACCCCGCTGGGCGGTACATATAAATTACCGCCTAGGCCGCTCGTTAGGTGTTAATGACACAAAAGGCTTTCCTTTATTACTTTGTCTAGGAGTGCGGTGTGAGAGGATCCTCCCCACACATATGAACAATACTCAATCCAAGGACACACTGTGCCCTGTACAGAACAAGAAGCTGTGCAGGGGTAAAGAACCCCTTTAGGCGGCTGAGCACACCCAGCTTCTGGGAGGCTGCCTTAGCAAGACTGGCAATATGGTCCTTCCAAGAGCGAGCAGAAGAGAAAGAAACTCCAAGAATATTGTATTGTTGAAGTATAAGGGATAGTCCTCTGGGAGTTCCCGATGGGTAGTAAGATGGAAAAATTGGGTTTTGGAAGCATTAAAGGCAACAAGGTTTTCTCTACCCCAATTGGAAATGGTAGTTAGATCAAAAGATAAGTGTTGTATGGCTTCATTATGTTTGTATTTGAGGGATAGATCAAAAGATAAGTGTTGTATGGCTTCATTATGTTGGTTTTTGAGGGATTGCTGGCTGGGGCATTCTGGAAAGCTAAATGAGTGGTGTAAGGTAGAGTCGTCTGTGTATGAATGGATGGGACTGAAGGTACAGTTGAGAAGATCATTTATGAAAATTAGAAAGATAAGGGGAGATAGGATAAAGCCTTGAGGAACACCGGAGTTAATAGGATGAGGAAGTGAGCGATGGCCGTCCACAACTGCAGCTATGGAACGGCCGGAAAGGAAATTAGAGACAAAGGCACAGATGGAGGGATAGAAACCGAAGGAGGGTTTGGAAATTAAAGATTTGTGCCAGACTCTATCGAAGGCTTTCGATATGTCCAGCGCAATAGAAAACATCTCACCGAAGCCCGGAAAGGAGGATGACCAAGACTTAGTAAGATTTGAAAGATCACCACCAGTTGAGCAACCCTTAACCCAAGAACGGCGAGCATCCTCAATTGAGTCTGAACCCTACGAGGGCGAGCGTCCTCATATGAGCCAAGGCCTAAAAAAAGCTTTTCAAATCATCCCACTGCCACTCAAAACAAAGGAATGTGTGATTAAGCTATATAATTCCCCTCCATTCCTCCTATCACTCCTCCACAGGAGTCCAACTCCCCCTTCCCCCCCTCAATTATCACTGATTTTTTTCTCTTATTCCCCTGTTTATCGGGTTCCAAGGTCGAAAAGGAGGTGTGTAGAGGAGGAGAAGAGAGAGAGACTTCACTAGCAAGACATCAGCCTGGCTACAGGGCTCAAGAGGGGAGGGTGTATGTCTCGCGCGCCTTTCACCTCATGACTGGACGGTCGGCAATAATTTGTCTTTTTCACCCCCCAAATACTATTCCCACTTGTTTTATTGTTGTTACATGTTAATATATACATATTGAACATAAAATAGGCGCATATGAATAAGTAATAACGATATTTGTCGTAAATGACAAAATTCGTCGGGGATTTACCCACAATACCTTCGCCCAGCAGGACGTTTTAGATACCTTAGCTTCGCGCTTTAAGAGTTAAGGAAGCCATACTGGCGGTCTGAGAGTAGATTATGAGAAGAGAAATGCTTAAGAAATTTGGAGCAAGAAGAGTTTCAAAAACTTTAGAGATACAAGAGATTAGAGCGATTGGACGATAGTTGGAGGGTTGAGAGCAGTCACCCTTCTTTGGGACAGGTTGAATGAGAGCAAACTTCCAGCAAGAAGGGAAGACGTTAGAGGAGAAACGGAGACGAAAGAGTTTACCTAGGCAGGGAGTCCGTACGGAAGTACAGTTTTTTAGTACAACAGCAGGAACACTGTCCGGACCGTACGCCGTCTTTGTATTAAGCACATAGAGGGTAGAAAGTACATCTTTAGAAGAGATTAGGATATTAGGCATAAGTAGAAGAGAGGGAGGTGGAGAGGGAGGAATAGCACCGGAATCATCCAAGGTGGATTTTCTAGCAAAAGTTTGAACGAAGAGTTCAGCTTTGTCAGAGGAAGAAGTGCTGGTTGAGCCATCAGAGTGGAAAAGGGGAGGGACAAACGAGGAAGAAAAATTGTTGATGTTTTTGGCAAGATGCCAGAAAGCTTGGATAATTCAATGCATTTATTATTGATGAAAGACTGTTTGGCAAGTCGAAGAACAGATTTGGCTTGATTCCGGGCAGAAACATAGGAAGAATGAGATTCTTGATTTTAAGGCGTCGTTACGGTATAAATGTTTCCTCCTTGTTGCGGACAGCATTAGAACAAGTGTGAGTAAACCAATATTTGTTTGCATTAGACTGAGTAAAAAGAAAATGGATTGTACGCTTCCATGCCCTTCCATGCCCGAGAGGATTACCTCGGTAATGCGTTCAGCTCTCTCCGAGGGTCCTCGGCCATGGAAGCAGAATTCATTCCATGGGAAATCAAAGAGTAATGCCGAAGAGCCTCCCAATCGGCATTGCCAAAGTGCCACAAGCGCCACCGGCCGGGAGGATCTAGTGGCCGTACTGGAAAATGTACCAAAAAATGTACAAATTTATCTAGAAGGGGGATCTTGGCGATGTTTTACTTCGCTTGATGGAGGTTTCCAGAGGAAAAAAAAAAAAATATATATTAATAAATATATTGACCAATAAACAAACCTTCCTCCTTATATATGAGTAGAAGCAAGTGTCATGAGTTGATGTACACGTTTTATCGATTGATGTACAGTAGCACTAAAAAGTCATGTCTCAGCTGTCATTACGTTTGGTTCGCTCTGTGCTGTATTAATATCTGTCAGATGTTGAATAGAGTGAGGAAGTGTCGGAACATGTTTGTATATCTCACTCGACATGTAAGAAATCCTGTTTATATACTACTGATACCATATTATAGAAAAAAATATATTTGGTGCCGAGACATCACTTATTTGGCCGACTGTACCGTCTATGTATATGCATTAACCCATTCAGTACCGGTCACGTCCTTTTCATCATTTTCTAGACACTATTAGACGATTATATTCAGCTCACGAAGGATCTTCATTAGCTTAAAGGATCAAATGCGAAAGTTTGTAGTGTCTTAATTATTTAGAGGTCCTTCCCAAGTTGAATAAAATAATCTAATAGTTGCCACAATACAATGAAAAGGGACTGAATGCCCCTTTAGTTTTCAGATTTTTAGACGCTCAGCCCATTAGTTTGGCGATTTTAAGACCTTTTGCCCCTCTTGTGTCAATGTTAATACTGTTCGTGTAATTTAGGAGTCGATGTTTTCCTGGCGAGTGACGGCGAGCCTGTAACGGTTCCTGCACTGAAAGAGTTAAGATACCAACCAGGCACCAGAAGTCCCCAAAGCCTTAATGCTTATCCAAATGAACTTGCAGTCCTTAACAGACCTGGAAAACTTAGACCAGAACAGATATATGAGCTTTGTTGTACACTGATTATTTAAGATGTGTAAATATTGGTTACAATATATATATACATGTACAGGGGCACAGTGCGTCCTTTATTGAGTATTGTTCACATGTGTGGGGAGGATACTCTTACACCGCACTCCTAGACAAAGTAGAAAGGAAAGCCTTTCGTATTATTAACTCCCGTCCACTCACCAACTCTCTGCAATCTCTCGCTCTTCGCCGCAATGTTGCATCTCTCTCGCTATTCTATCGCTACTACAATAATCAGTGTTCCTCTGAGCTTTCCCAGTGTATACCACCTCCTCTATGTAGGGTACGTAGTACCCACCTTGCAACACAATCCCACCCCTACTCTGTGCAACTCTCCAACCCAAGAGCGAAACGGTAGTCTCAGACTTTCTTCTATTCAACTGCTGATCTCTGGAACTCTCTCCCAGAATCAGTCTTTCCCTCTTCCTATGACTTAAATTGCTTCAAACTCCATGTGTCTAGGCATTATAGCTCGAACGTCCCTTTATTTTGGCCCTGTCACTTTCAAATTTTGGGGAGGCACTCGCTGTAGGTAGTTATGCCTTTTGTCTCCCTCATTCACATAGAAGAAAAAAAACAAAAAACACAAATATATATATATATATAATTATATATATATATATATATATATATATATATATATATATATATATATACACCTGTATATACTAAAAGGAGTGCATAGATATTCAAAACAAGGTTACATAGGTTTATGAATACAAGCACTCTGGAATATTTACAGTAGGATAGAAGTAGTCTTTAAGCAAACAGGTTATCAAATACAAGTTGAATCAATAAGAGAATGGATAGAACCAGAGGTAAAATTACATTGTACTGTTATATCGATCAGGACGAGTATAAGCGATAATATAATTCTTGTGGCGAGCGGGTGTTGTATGTCAAGATAAAAAAAAAGGCCCAAAGATAAAGCAGAGGTTTTCACAGATGTTAAATAACTTCAAATATCAGTGAGTCCTGTATTTACTTTAAAGTAGCGTGTAATAGAGCCGGGCATTTTCGTTTAAGGCAAATAGGGACTCAAAGAACCATAGACACATTAACTCTATGTATTATGCCCCTTTCTCACTTATGCGACTTCATACGATTTTCATCGCCGACACCCATATATTGGCACATTCGTGACATGTCGCAAAGAAATCGTATACCCTCGCATAATAATCGTATGACTCGCAAGGCCTCGCAAAGGCCCTCGCGTGTCGTCGCAAATGTTCGGTTTGTTCAAAATTTTGTACGAGGACTGACGATGGATCGTAGACCTCGCAAGCATCGGCGAACATCGCAGAGGGATCGTCAAGGCCGTCGGAGATCATCGGCGACGTCGGCGAGGGTGTTGCACGAAAAAATACTTTGAAATTTTCCAAAACGTCGCACGATGCCTCGCCGATGCTCTCAGATGTTCCGAGAACATCGCCGATGCACAATAATCATCGGCGATTTCCTCGTCGATTAGTCGTCAACGTGCACACGAGTACTCGCCGAGAGTATACCCGCCAGGGGTATGCTCCGCACGAGGCATGCGAAGGGCCTTGCGACGTCGCGGAATGCTCAAGACACACCTCGCCGAGGCCAAAGAGCACCTTCGGCGAGGTGGGTAAAAAAAATGATTAGGCCTATAGTGAACCTGTCAACCCTTTTTTCTATGCACCTCTCCTGGGGGGTTCACCTGTTTTTTTTTCTCTTTCTCTCCTTTTCTCTCTTCCTCTGGTTTGTATCCATTCAGCACCATTCAGCCAACTGTTTTAAGACGTTTATCCCATCCAAGTATCGATATCTTCCTGGCAAGCGATAGCGAACCAGCATTATATGGAGAAATCCGGCTTCGGAGAAATTTTTCTATCGAAAAATATACAAATTTAGCTTGCTCTCAAAACAAAAATATATATATGTTGGCTCGCTCCCGCTCACCAGGAAAATATTGAAACCTGGATGGGGGTAAACGTCTTAAAACAGTAGGCTGAACGGGGCCGAACGGATACAAGGCAAAGAGAGAGGGAGAGAAAGAGAAAAAAAACTAAAAAAAAAACGAGGAGAGAGGGAGAGAAAGAGAAAGAGAAAACAAAAAAAAGGCGAGGTGGGCTCAATTAAGCCGTAACGCAAACATTGAGCCCACCTCGATGTTTTTGTTTTCTCTTTCTCTCCCTCTCTCCTCGATGTTTTTGTTTTCTCTTTCTCTCCCTCTCTCTTTGCCTTGTATCCGTTCGGCCCCATTCAGCCTACTGTTTTAAGACGTTTACCCCCATCCAGGTTTCAATATTTTCCTGGTGAGCGGTAGCGAGCCAACATATATTTTTTGTTTTTAGAGCAAGCTAAATTTGTACATTATTTGATAGAAAAATGTCTCCGGCGAAGCATTGCCAATCTCCGAATTAAGGGGAGAAAGGGTCGTTTTTCTGGTCCCCTTTCTTCCTCATGGTTAACCCCATTAGTTTTCATATGTTATGACGTTCAGCCCATTAGTTTGGCGATTTTAAGACATTTCACCCCATTTCGTTGTCAATATTAAGACTTTTGTGTCATTTAGGCATAGAGTTTTTCCTGGCTAGCATAGCGAGCCTGTACTTTTTGAGGAACCTGCCTTCGGCGATGATCGCCTAGGATTCGTTCGTTCATCGCAGGAATTTGTGCCAGGAAAAATATTCGGATAACCTCGCCGAAGTAATCGCCGAACCATCGCTTAAATCGCCGTACGTCTTCGCAGAACATTCGGCGAGTTTTCTTTCACCATCGCATGATATCGCAAGATATTTTTGAAAATGTGACATTCCTCGCAGAGATCATCGGCGAAACATCGCTCACTTCGCCGATAACGTCGCAGAATGTCAGCGATTGCGTCGCATTCATCGGCGACATCTTCGCCGAGTATAATTTGTTATCTGTTTGTAACGGTCAAAATCGTAGACGTCGCACACATTCGTTGCGAATTGACAAGACTACATCCTCGGTGACGAAAATCGTATGAAGTCGCATAAGTGGGAAAGGGGCATTAGAGGTCACGGCTGCGAATATTTCTTCCAGGTGTTTAAGGAACGTTGGGATCTTATTTCTTATGTTTTCTCTCTGTCAGTATAAGGGACTGGCTGTACACTGCTCTTATCATTATTCTTATGCTTCTTCTTCTTGGACTTAACTGGATTTAAAGGGATGCTGATCTCTCCTGAAGACTCGAAGGGAAACCCAAACAAGTTTGAAACAGAACAGGGGATGCCGAATTCTGTGGTAGAACAGGGATTGCTGTACTCTACATGTGCCTCGCAAGAGATGAAGGGATAAACAAGGATGTCCCACAAGGGATGCTGGATTAGAATGCCTCACAAGGGATGCTGAATGAGGCAGGTTTTGCTTTATTTGGTCGCTATTTTATTTCCCAAGGGATGCTGAGGGGGAGTACCTATATAGAGGAGCCCGAGTTTAGGTGAGGGAGCGAGTCTGCCGAAGAGTTTTTCCTTTCACTTCTTGGTAATTTTCTTACTGGCACAGCTCCTGGTGGTCTTGGGGAAAGGGCCTTCTAGTAGTAGTAGGGTTGGGGCAGCTCTTGTGGTGCTGGCCTTAGGTTTTTCTTCCTTGACTCCGCCCCTTTGTCAGGTGAGGTGGAAGGCGAGTTGCCAGCTGTGTGATGTATTTCTGTCGTGGGCGGCACTCGGACGTCACGAGCCCTGTGATTGGCTGTCGCTGCAGGTGAGACGGAAAACAGAGTGGCTTGGGTTAGGGAAAACCACCTTGGAGCGGTCACTCTGTTGTTGTCTTCTTTGACCTGGAGCATGGCTATTCTCCTGATGGTAGTTGTTGCTCTTGATGTTGGTGTTGGCGTGGTAAGGTTAGGGGTTTTCTCTGCTCTTCTCTTTCTTACTTTTCGGTATATCAGTATTATTGGTAGGTCGCCTAGAACAATCCCGAAAAACTACCTGCACTGACCCCTTTCAAACTAAAGCAAACGCATTCCAGGCCCTCGTCAAACAAAATGCGTAAATATTTCATCAGAATAGTGTCCCGATTTCTTTAAATTTGCAAGTTCTCTATCATCGTCGACTAAAAAACATCGACACCTGAGAAGTGGTATGCCTTTTAATCGCCAAACTAATCAAGAGCAACGTTTTAATATCTCCAAAATAATGTAGTGAAATATGGTGTGTCAAAGAGAGCGGGCTCTCACCAAATAAAGTTAAGCCATTCAGGATACAACAATGCTTTTCTTCATTATACTTTAAGTAATTATTAGACATTTTCTGCAGTTTAGGAAAGACTTCAAACAATCAAAGGGGTACTACGTTCCTCAATTACCACTTTGACTTCCACAGATCTTTTCTGATCTTGTTAACCCTTACAGTATTCCCGGATGCGTTTCTTTCTTTTATTTTCGCTATCAGTAGACAATTTTATTCAGATAGGAATACATTTTGGAAGTCCGAAGATTGATTGAGATAGATTTTACCCCTTTGTGTTTCTTCCTATCAAAATTTGTATCATTCGACGATTATATTCAGTTAAGGAAAATGTTTGGAAGTCAGAGGGTTAAGGGGAGATGGGTCGTTGTTCTGGTCCCTCTTCTTCCTCATGTTTAGCCCATTGGTTTTCAGATTTTAAGACGTTCGCCCCATTAGTTTGTCGATTTTATAACCTTTCCTCCCATTTCTATATCAATATAAAGTCCTTTCGTGCCACTTAGGTGTCGATTTTACCTGGCGAGCGATAAAATGTACACATTTATCTTAAACGAGGTCTAGGGAGTGTTTTTTTAAGCTTGATGAAGGTCCAGCGAAGAATCTAAAAAAAAAAAAAAAAAAAAAAAATGATAATAATAATATACCGGTATATATATAAATAAATAGACCCCCAAAATAACCACTGGCCCTTTAATTGAGGTAGGTTTTACCCCTTTGATTCCTAGAGACCCTTCCTAAACAGCAGAATATCGTCTAATGATAGCCAAACTATAATACAGAAATGCGGCCTTGTATCCTCCTGTTAAAAAGTATAATTCATATTATTACCAACCCACCAATTGACTTACAAATAAACCTAATTCATAAAATCAATGAAACTAATAAATACATGTGGTACTCAAAGACTATTCGAACTAGGATACTCACACCGAAATTCCGCGCACTACCCATTACGCTATCAAGACAGTTAATTGCTAGATAAACAGAATGTGTCATGGAATACTGATTATCATCCATCTTCTATCACACCAATCTTTGCTACACCCATAAACGCTTAATTGATTGTAATTGTTCTCGTCTTATCTATATTTACATCATATTACCTCTCTGTGTACGATGACGCATTTCTTAATTATATACTAGCTATTATTAGACGATTTTATGATGTTTGGGAAGGATCTCTGGGAATCAAAGGGATGAAAAATGTTCTAATTATCCCTCTGACTTGCAAAATCACCTAAGCTGGACAGAATCGTCAAATGATTAGCCAAACTGAAAGGAAGAAAATAAATAGTGAAAGAGGTAATATCTCTCTCTCTCTCTCTCAAAAACAACAGATAAATAAAAAACAGTATAGGCCCATTAACTGAAGATTATCAAATAGTGGATATTGCAAATACACTTAACGATTATTTTGGTTCCGTATTTACAAACGAAGTAGAGGATACTACAACAAAACAATAATAACACATAATATAATAGGAAAGTTTACCACCAGCGCAAGTGAAGTAGTATGTAAGTTAAGTCAATTTTAATATTAAAAAAAATCCCAAACCTGATAATTTCCATGCTAGAATATTAAATCTAGTACAACCAGAAATATGTGAATCCTTGATCATATTTAACTTCTCTCTACAGCAGTGAAGGTACCCAATTATTTGAAAACAGTGAAAATTACACCCATTTACAAAAAAGGTGATCGAGCCAAAGCAAGTAATAATTATAGACCAATAGGTCTGACGTCATTAATAGGAAACATTCCTGAAACTATTTTCAGAGATCAAATACTTGAGTGCATAAAGTGTAATGCTTAATAGGAGATAACCAGTACGGGGGTAAGACCAGCAAATCGTGCCTAACAAACCTACTTTCATAATAACTTATTTACTCTTAAAGTTAATAACCCAACTAAAGCGCTTGATATCATCCACTTAGACTTTCAGAAGAAGTTCGACAAGGTACCCTACAATAGGTAAGTTATAAATGATTGGGATAAGGGGTAATTATATAATAATGGATTAAAAATGTTTTTTTTCTATGTGGATGAGAGAGACAAAAGGCAGAACTGCCCGTGACGAGTGCCTCCCCCAGAGTTGAAAGAGTGACAGGGCCAAAATCAAGGAATGTTCGAACAAAAATGCCTGGATACAGGAAGTTTGAAGCAATTTAAATCATAGGATGAGGGGAAGATGGATTCAGGGAGAGAGTTCCAGAGCTCAGCTGTTAAATAGAAGAAAGATTTGTAATATCGTTTCACTCTAGGGTTGGAGAGCTGCACAGAGTATGGATGGGATTATGTTGTAAGGCGGGTGCTACGTACTCCACATAGAGGAGGTGGTATACACTGAGAGAGCTCTGAGGAACACTAAATATTGTAATACCGGTAGAATAGCGATAGAGATGCAACATTGCGGCGAAGAGAGAGAGATTGCAGTGAGTCGGTGAGTGGACATGAATTAACAAGACTAAATGCTTTCTTTTCTACTTTGTCAAGAAGTGCTGTGTGAGAGGATCCTCCCCACACATACGAACAATAATCAATGCATGGAGGAAGAAGCGGTGCAGGGGTAAAGAACCCCCGGAGGTGGTTGAGCACACCCAGCTTCTGGGAAGATGTTTTAGCAAGGGTGGTAATATGGTCTTAACCTTTTGAGATCAGATGAAAAGGAGACACTGAGAGAAGATGAATGATTGATTTATTTATTGTTGAAGTATAAGGGATTAACCTGTGGGAGTTCTTGGCGGGTAGATAAATGGAGAAATTGGGTTTTGGAAGCATTGAAAGCAACAAGATTTTCTCTGCCCCAAATGGAAATGGTTGATAGGTCAGAAGATAAGTGTTCTATGGCATCATCACATGAATTTTTGAGTGATTGCTTGCTAGGGGGTTCTGAAAACTACTTGAATAGTGTAATGTAGAGTCATCAGCATATGAATGGATAGGATTGGAGGTGCAGTTGAAAATATCATTAACCCCTCGAGTACCAGAGACGCATCTTATGCGTCGGCAATGTATGTAACGCTAAACCCCAGAGCCGCATAGGGTGCATCACGGTTAATTACTCCGGTCCTATGGCACCTAGAGGGCTCAGATGTGTATGGGAACTGCATGAATATCCCTCGCAACAATGTCGATGGTTAAAAACCCTCAAAGTCCAGCCGCGTGCGCGTGAGCATGCAAAAAAGTGTGTTTGCATGTTTTTGCCTAACCATTTCCCCATGTTAATTCCGACTTTCGGGCGCCCGCCCCGTAGGACCCCTTAATGACCTAGGGCATCAGTTTGTGTGGTTTTTCCTTCATTTCTCACCCATTACAGGTGTTTTCTGGAGAAAACAAATTTGTTACAACCTGCTGGTCATGGAGTGTACATTTAGGCTATATTATATTGCCTGGTGCTCAGTGGGTTAATTAATATTAGAAAGAGAATTGGAGATATGACAGAACCCTGAGGAACACTGGAGTTCATAGGTTGATGAAATGAACGATGGCCGTCCACAACCGCAGCTATGGAACAGCCAGAAAGGAAATTAGGGTTAAAGGCACAGATAGAGGGATAAAAACCAAAGGAGGGTAGTTTAGAAATTAGAGATTTGTGCCAGACTCTATCAAAGGCCTTCGATATGTCAAGAATGAAATTCTTGAGTTTGAAGGCGTCGATACAGTTTGAATGCTTCCTCCTTATTGTGGACAACATTAGAACAAGTCTGAGTAAACCAAGATTTGTTTGCATTATTCTGAGAAAAAGAAAAATGGAATTTATGCCTCTATGGCGGATTTAAAGAAGTTGAGTTTACTCTACTTAGACTGAAAAGGTCCGCTGATATAAGATGTAAATGAATAATAAATACCGGGAGTGTAACTCACTATTATATCCCCATAGAAAAGTTGTAGTTAGGTAATGTAGAAATGCTGATGGATGGTAGGCAAATGGCTACTTTTCGAAGACCATTGGTTGTTTACCTCGAAGAGACCACGAGGGTGCACCTTAACAAATAAAGGAAATATAATGCTGAAGAGATTTAAATCATGGTAATATGGCTTAGCTTGTCGGTCGGTCTGTCAGTTGGATGAAGTTAAATTAAGTTAAATGATGAGAGCTGGATGAAACCGGAACCAGGGTCGCGGCGAACTAAGGAGTGGAGATAGTGTTGTCTCGATAGTGGACAAAAGAGCTCTGGCGCGAGGCGCCTCCATGCGAGACGTCATCGTCTTGCGCTACAAATCTAGCGGATACTGCTAAGTTTGTAGCGGATATCTAGCGGTAAATATCGCACCGCTTTTATAATATTACGACTTGGCTACATTATAAATCATATATGTATTCCTAAAGACTCTTAAATACTATACTTTCGTATAATAGGCCTTATTTAACTTATTAAGCTTACCTACTGTACATACTGTATTTAGGGTATGATACATAGAAAACGTATGTTACACCACTGACTATCGTGAATCCACGATAGCCTCCATGCCCGAGAGGATTACCTCAGTAATGCGTTCAGCACTCTCCGAGGGTCCCCGGCCACGAAAGCAAAAATCATTCCATGGGAAATCATAAGAATTACTGCCGGAGAGCCTCCCAGCCGGTAGCTCCAAAGTGCCACAAGGGCTGCAAGCTTGGAGGATCGGATGTCAGTACTGGTAAGATAGGACAGCTAGTAAGAGACATAAGAGGCGTCTCTTTTGAAAACTTTAGAGAGCCCTCGCCCTGGTCCTAGCATGGCTAGAGTACTGTTACAAATTCACATATGTATACAAAGTAAGTGAAATCAATTATTTGGAGTGTACAAATGAACTTCACCTCACATATAAACTCCGTAAAACATTTACACTATTGGGAGTGTTAATATCACTGAAGCTGTACTCATTGGAGCATAGAAGGGAACGACACTTAATAATATACATATAGAAAATCGTGAAGGGTTTAATACCAAGTTTACACACCCCGATAGTCATGAAGTTCAGTTATAGAAGAGCCTGGGAATGCAATATTACCCAGATAAACAAATGGGGTTCTATTGGCTCATTGCAAGAGGCTTGGTTATCACATAGAGGACCATGTCTTACAACAACCTTCCACAGCGAGTATGAGACATAAGGGGCGTCTCATCAGAAAACTTCAAGAGAGCTCTCGATGTTGAACTGCAAATGGTGCCAGATCACATTCCGCCCCTTCGAACAGTTTGCTGCACCAAATGAAAAAAATAAAGAGGGGAATCGCGCTCTATGGTGCCAGTAGCACCATGGTGAATACAACATCGGTGAACGTAGGTAGGAGTTCAACCATTCTTTAAGTAATCTCACTCCATTTCTATTAAATAATCCATATGTCTCTACCCCAGGTTGAGTGTAGCCTGGGTAGTGGTGAAGGTGACCCCGAGGCTGGCTGGCTACTGGTACTAAAACACAGCACTGCCTCACAAGACCTGCAAGTGACGCCGGAGCAGTACGCAAATGGTGTTGGAACCCCGGCAAGCACCTCTTATTTCATAGGTTGGTGGGATTTCGTTGGTTTGTAGGCTTTGAAGTCCCCATAGGGTGTAAGGTGTGTCTTTTCTGCTCTGGGGCAAAGATCATTGTGAATTAATGTATTGACCCCTTCTTTACCGGTGACGTCTTTTTAACTTTATTCTGGCTACTATTAGACGATTGTATTCAGTTTATAAAAGGACCTCCAGCAACTAAAAGACTTCGAACTATCTCACTAAACCCTTCTTACTACCTCGGAGTTTTCTTAAATTGCACAAAATCGTCTAAATATAGCTACCAAAAGGTTATAAAGACGTCGACGGTACAGAATGGGTTACAATACATGGCGTAATAGGGTAATACAATGGGACTGGCGGTCGGGGCTACCTAATCTTGGCAAGTAAGCCAGCTAAGGGAAAGAAAACCATGAACAGAACCCCTCTTTGCCCCCACACATCTACACATCCACCTCACACATATAACTTCCATTAAGATGTAACCAGGTTTTTTGTTTTATCAATGTGTTTATTGGTATGTGATTTGCATACAATATATCAATACATTCATGATACTGGCCTTAACATATATCATACAGGACCTGAATGATACCCGGAGGTAGATACTGTATATCCTTGTATACTCCTGTATATCCTTGTATACTCTTTTATAATATACACTATGAATAATAACTATAAAGTAAAGGAAGAAAATAAGCGTAAAAAAAACAAAAAAAAAAACAGACATAACAATCAAGTATCATTAGACAATAACACAATTCCTACATGTACCCACAGTCCCACATGCTCGTGCATATATACTGTATACACACACACACACACACGCGCGCACACACACACATAAAAATATTGTATACAGTATATACATACATACTTGCACACACATAGAAAAACATATATATGCAGATGCACATACAACCATACAATTATATGTATATAAAACAGCCTACATATCTACCCAACCGCATACGTAAAGGGGAGGTTTTTAGTTTGTTCCCTAGACCTCCATCAAGCTTAAAATTACATCCCCTAGACCCCCTTTCAATATAAATGTGTAGTTTTCGGTAGAAAAATGTCACACACACACACACACACACACACACACCAGTATACGTTATATAATTGCAATAACACATTTAAAGTTACATGTAATAACATTTCAGCTTTCCATCCATGACATTTTTACAAATTGATCCATCAAGGAGTGCCAAATAAATATACGTATGTATTTAAGGGTTTTGGAATGTTATTATATATCTGGGTACTAATATACCATGTTCTCCTCCCCCTAGGACTGAAGCACCTGGCAGCACTGTGTAAAACGAATGGAAACGACAGGCCTTTGGTCATGAAGGTAAGTTGTGTTCGTAAATTGATGTTTGTTTGTTTTGAACTGTGGTGTGTTCGACTTGTTACGTTTGGTTGTTTTGAATGGCGGTGTGATCGTAACGTTGTTTGTTTGCTTTGAATGGAGGTGTGATTGGAATGTTATGTTCGTTTTTTAATGGCGGTGTGATCATGATAATTTGTTTGTTTTGTAAGTCAGTGTGATCTTAATGTTGTGCATGTCAGTGTGATCGGAATATTATGCCTGTCTGTTTTGCATGTCGGTGTGATCATAATATCATGGCTGTATGTTTTGTATGTCAGTGTGACCAGAATATTACGTGTTTTTTTTGTGTAGGCTATGTCAGTGTGGTCGGAATATATTGTCTGTGTTTCGCCTTACTTGTTCGTCTCTCTCTTTCACGACTAAATACCTATTTGTTTTGTTTCGTTTGTTTCTCTTTGTTTGTCTGAGTGTATATGTGCCTGTGTCTGGCTATTTAAAAAGATATGTATAAATTCACACGTCACGCGAGCTTTCTCTGTCGTGTTACTAGTTATTATTATCAGATTTTGGTTGCGAGTATTGGATAAATACACAAAGGGTAACATAGAGGCTTATTAAGTCACTCTATATAAGTTAGTACCTGATGGAGATGACGACCGTGTGTACATGAGGTAATTGGAGGTAAGCCTTCCAGTATCAGTGCCGTCCATTTAACTTTATTATGGCCACTATTATGCGACTTTCTACCCTCTCTGGGCTTGATACTAAGAAGGCGTATGGTCCGGACGGTGTTCCTCCTGTTGTACGCAAAAACTGTGCTTCCGTGCTGACTTCTTGCCTAGGCAAACTCTTTCGTCTCTGTCTCTCCTCTAACGTCTTCCCTTCAAGCTGGAGGTTTGCTCTCATTCAACCTGACCGCTCTCAACCCTTCAACTATCGTCCAATTGTTCTCATCGCTTGTATCTCTAAAGTTTTTAAAACTATTCTTGCTTCCAAGTTTCTTAAGCATTTCTCTTCTCATAATCTGCTCTCAGATCGCCAGTATGACTTTCTGAAAGGTCGCTCTACTGGTGATCTTCTTTCATATCTTACTAACTCTTGGTCATCCTCCTTTCGGAACTTCGGTGAGACCTTTTCTATTGCGCTAGACATATCGAAGACCTTCAATAGAGTCTAGCACAAATCTTGAATTTCTAAACTACCCTCCTTCGGTTTCTATCCCTTTATCTGTGCCTTTGTCTCTAATTTCCTTTCCGGCCGTTCCATAGCTGCGGTTGTGGACGGCCATCGCTCACTTCCTCATTCTATCAACTCCGGTGTTCCTTAGGGATCTGTCCTATCTCCCATTCTCTTTCTAATTTTCATAAATGATCTCAACTGTACCTCCAGTCCCATCCATTCATATGCAGACGACTCTACCTTACGCTACTAAATTAGTTTTCCAGAACGCTCCGGCCAGCAATCCCTCAAAAACAAATGTAATGAAGCCATACAACACTTCTCTTCTGATCTAACTACTATTTTCAATTGGGGCAGAGAAAGCCTTGTTGCATTTAATGCTTCCAGGACTCCATTTATTCATCTTTCTACCCATCAGGAAGCTCCAGAGGACTATCCCTTATTCTTCAACAATACAAATATCAATCCTTCATCTTCTCTCAATGTTCTCGGTGTCTCTTTTTCTTCTGCTCTCACTTGGAAGGACCATATTACCAGTCTCGCTAAGGCAGCCTCCCAAAAGCTGGGTGTGCTCAACTGCCTCAGGGGGTTCTTTACCCCTGCACAGCTTCTTGCTCTGTACAGGGACACAGTGCGTCCTTGTATTGAGTATTGTTCACATGTGTGGGGAGAATTATCTTACACCGTATGCCTAGACAAGTAGAAAGGAAGGCCTTTCGTATCATTAATTCCCGCCCACTCACCAACTCTTTGCAAACTCTCTCTCTTTGCCGCAATGTTGCATCTATCCCACTATTCTATCGCTACTACAATAATCAGTGCTCCTCAGAGCTCTCCCAGTGTATACCACCTCCTCTACGTAGGGTATGTGGTACCCATCTTGCAACACAATCCCACCCCTACTCTTCAACTCTCTATTCAACAGCTGAGCTCTGGAACTCTCACCCAGAATCAGTCTTTCCCTCCTCCTATGACTTAAATTGCTTCAAACTCTGTGTGTCCAAGCATTTCGGCTCGAACGTCCCTTGATTTTGACCCTGTTACTCTTTCAACTATGGGGGAGGCACTCGCTACAGGCAGTTCTGTCTTTTGTCTCCCTCACTCAAATAGAAGAACAAAAAATCCACCTACGGCCGTCTAGTGAAGGTGCTGACCTAGTCCCAACCTTTCCACCTTTTTTGGACATGTTTAAAAAAGACAGGAGTGTCTACGCCTTGATGTATCCTTTCCATGACTGTGTTGACCTTGCCCTGACTTTGCAGGATTTTACACCAGACTTTGCAAAACACACGATCATTTCAAAGTCTGGAAGGGTCGGGACGCCAGTGTGACAGGCCCTTTAACCACAATAAACCTAAAGGCACCATTGTATTGAAAGGGTTAATTGGGTGTTGTTACAGATCGAGATGACGTCTGGGAGTGACACTCTTCACGCCACCTACGACTCTGTCAAGGTCACCGATGGGGCCTATGTTCTAGAGACACTGGGGGAGTACCAAGGCAATGCTGGTGAGTACAGTCCCAAGTATTAATCATGGTACACTCATTAGAATATTTGACCCTTTTTATGTTGTTCTGAAGCATTTGACATATAATAAAGCATTGTGATGTCTCGTTTACGTTCGATACTGATTCAAATTAGCCTAGGCATATTAATGCTGATGACTTTACATGGTTTCCATTTGTTATCATAGAATCGACATAGGTCTGAATTCTATGTCATGATATATATTTTGTTTAGCAAGGAATCTTTTTAATTCATGGAAGTATACTACTGGATCAAGAATAGAATTAATTGTTGCCCTAATGAATGGAATCGTGCTAAGATTTAGAAACACTTTTGTTCTTTTAAATGGAGTTGTCGTAATGAATAGAACTCTTTTAAGGATTTCATTATCATGGTAATGAAAGGAATTGTACTAAGGAAATGGATTGTGCTTTTAAATATAATTATGCTTATCACAATTATGCAAATAAATATAATTATTCTAACTAATCTAACTGTGCTAATTGTAGAATTTCGATACTATAAGTAACCCTGTTAAGATAGGTAACATAAAATTGTACGAATGATAAAGTGTATAGTAATTACTGCGTTGTTTCCGGTAACCAATTGGTGTGGAACACCACCCTTCCTCTGCCAATACTGATTTTCTCTTTCTCACTGAAACCCCGTTGTTTGGGACTACTGACAGAAAACCCTTCTATGTATCCTCCTACCAGCTCTCTCCTCAGTTTCATGCCAAAGGGGAATGTTATGTATATGTGTGCAACAGTCTTGCTTTTTCCTTGTGTTCCCAACTTTCATTCTTCTGAATTCTCAACTCCTCTCGTCATTCTCACACTAAATATTTCTGCACTGTTTATCTCTCCTCTAATTCTACTGACTATCCAAATTTGTTTGACTATCTAACTTGTAAAGTGGAATACACTCTATCTATCTCTCCTTTCGCAGAAATCTCCATCTTAGGAGATTTTAATGTTCACCACCACCAATGGCACTCCTCTCATTTCACTGGCCAACCTGGTTACTAAACCTACATTTTTTTTATCATAAATAACCTAGAGCAGTTAGTCCAGCACCCTACTTGCATCCCTGATCGCCCTGGAGATCGGCCCAACATCTTTGACTTGTTTCTAACCTAATCCTTCTACTTACACTGTAAACCTCTTCTCTCCATTGGGCTCCTCTGAACATATTATCTATGTTACCAGTCCTATCTCTCCAGTACGGCCATCCGATCCTCCCAGCCGGCGGCACTTGTGGCTCTTTGCGCTGCTGAATGAGAGGCTCTTAGCAATGCTTCTTAAATAATTTCCCGTGGATTGATTTCGGCTTCCTTGGCCTGGGACCCTCGGAGTGTGCTGAGTGCATTACCAAGATAATCATCTGTCATGGAGGCATACATTCCATTTTCTTGCTCTCAAATTAATGTAAAAAACATTTGGTTTACTCATGCCTGTTCTACTGCTGTCTGCAATAAGGAGGAAGCATTCAAATGGTACCGTTGCCTTCAAACTCAGGAATCTCGTACTTTTTATGTTTCTGCCATGATTTAAGCCGAATTTGCTCTTCGACTTGCCAAAAACTCTTCCATCAATAACAAATGTTCTGAATTTTTCAACTCTAGCTCTTCCCAAGTTTTTTGGCACCTAGCCAGAAACCTCTCCAACAATTGTACCCCTTCATCTTTTCCTCCTCTTTCCACTCTGAAGGCACCAACCTAACGTCTTCCTCTGACAAAGGTAAACTCTTTGCTCAAACATTCACTA
>CM064485.1:49161625-49306625 GCA_032716605.1 Paralithodes platypus
ATGAGTGTGGTTCTTTATGAGTGTGGTCCTTTATGAGTGTGGTCCTTTATGAGTGTGGTCCTTTATGAGTGTGGTCCTTTATGAGTGTGGCCCTTTATGAGTGTGGCCCTTTATGCGTGTGGCCCTTTATGCGTGTGGCCCTTTATGCGTGTGGCCCTTTATGAGTGTGGCCCTTTATGAGTGTGGTCCTTTATGAGTGTGGTCGTGTATGAGTGTGGTCGTGTATGAGTGTGGCCCTTTATGAGTGTGGTCGTTTATGAGTGTGGTCCTTTATGAGTGTGGCCCTTTATGAGTGTGGCCATTTAGGAGTGTGACCATTTGGGAATGTGGCCATTTAGCAATGTGGCCAATTAGGAGAGTAGCCATTTAGGAGTGTATCGTGATGTCTTTCCTTAGTTAACCCTCTGCAAATTATGACGCATTTTATCACTTTGTCCAGGCTATCATTAGACTGTTGTATACAGTTTAGGAAAGATCTGTGCGAGTTATAAGGGTAAAGACAATCTCAATATCTCTCTGACTTCTATATACCTTTCCTGATCTGCATAAAATCGTTTACTATTATCCAGAAAACAAAAGAGAAATACGTATCGGATCTTGAAAGGGTTAAGGGGGGGTTTCTAGATTGTTTCCTAGAACTCCATCATGCTTAATATTACACCCCCTTGACCCGCTTTCAAGATAAATGTTTAAATTTTAAAAAAATCGCCAAACTAATGGGGCGATCGCCTTAAAATCTCAAAAGCAATGGGGCTAAACATGAGGGAGAAAGGGGTCAAGAAAAATATCCCTCGAGTGGAAATCTTCCCTTAATGGGGCAAGCAGTCAAACGGTGGCGATTTTTACATATTCACAATTCCCCCGTAACCTAATTTTTTTCAGACTCACTCACAACCACTCGCACATTATATATATATATATATATATATGATACTTCGTAAAGAAGAGTTTGCCATGCAGTATGCTCGAATGTTTTAAACCAGTACATTTGACATTTTTAACTGGAATTAGAAATATATATATGTGTGTAAAAACTTACAGATTAGAAAAGAGACATTGAAGTAAGATCGATGCATATAAATCGACAGCCATGGGAGAGGGAGAGAGAGATGTTGAATTATGCCCATGGAAGATTTTCTCTTCTCTCTCTCTCTCTCTCTCTCTCTCTCTCTCTCTCTCTCTCTCTCTCTCTCTCTCTCTCAATGGATAGAAAATTGGCTCAGCAACAGAAAGCAAAGGGTAGTCATAAACGGTAAGGCATCTAAATGGACCAATGTAAGTAGCGGGGTACCCCAGGGATCGGTACTAGGACCAATTCTCTTTCTAATTTACATCAACGACATAGATGAGGGTCTCACCTGCACAATATCAAAATTTGCTGACGATACAAAAATTGCAAATAGCGTACTCTCAAAAGAACAAGTTGACGATATGCAACACAATCTAGATAAATTGTCATGTTGGGCCCAAATTTGGCAAATGAGTTTCAATGCGGATAAATGTAAAGTACTACATGTCGGATACCTAAATGAGAAAGCAAACTATTCGATGAATGGCACTCAGCTTAAGAATGTAAACAGAGAAACCGATCTGGGAGTAACAATATCGAGTAACCTAAAACCGAGTCAACAATGTTCAGAAGTTGTTAAGAAGGCAAACAAAATAATTGGCTTTATAGGCAGGTCATTTGAGCATAAATCCAAAGAAGTTATCCTAACCCTTTACAATTCCTTAGTCCGCCCTCTTCTGGAATACTGCGTTCAATCCTGGTGCCCTTATTACCAAAAAGATATAAACAAGCTAGAACGAGTTCAACGTAGAGTTACCAAAATGATACCTAGCCTAAAGAACAAACCATACGAAGAGCGTCTTAGAGAATTAAATCTATTTCCTTTAACCCAGCGCAGATTAAGAGGCGACTTAATTCAAGTGTTCAAAATCATCAAAGGCATCGACAATATGAACTGTAGTAAGTACTTCACTATCGACCAATCTAATTACACGCGGGGAAACGGTTGCAAAATTATTGGTAAATCTTTTAACTCGCACGAATCTAAGAATTTCTTCTTCAATCGAGTTGTCAACTTGTGGAATGGGCTTCCCCGAGACGTTATAGACTGCAGCACCGTTGATTCATTTAAATTCCGCCTAGACAAATATCTCGCATCAAACCCGCGACTGACTGCGTTTGTAAATGAATAACTTTATCCTCCCCTCAGTTACTAACCCATATGTCCCCTACTAACTTCCTAGTCCTGCCACGTTAGTGGCAGGGCAGTAGTTCCCTTTCCAATGTTCCCTTACCCACTCTAAACCACTGTTTGGACACTTGATCCTCAGTGTTTTGGAGGACAAGCAACCTAGAAGGGTCACTAGATCTGTTGTTGCTTGATTTCCTTTGTACTCCTTTGTACTCCTTTGTACTCTCTCTCTCTCTCTCTCTCTCTCTCTCTCTCTCTCTCAGTCTCTCTCTCAGTCTCTCTCTCAGTCTCTCTCTGGATGTAGCAAAAAGAATAGATAAGTTAAATAGGTTCAAGTTGGCTAACAGGTAGACAACAACGAGTGGTAATCAATGTTGTTTCTTCTGAGTGGACTTCAGTCACTTCTGGAGTTCCACAGGGATCTGTCCTTGGCCCACTACTGTTTATCATAATTATATGTCAATGACATCGATATTGGTCTGTCGAGTGTAATCTACAAGTTTGCAGATGACATAAAGCTTGGAATGAATGTGAAAGACCCCAAAGGGGTTGAACAGCTCAGGATGGACCTCAAAAGACTGGGTGAATGGTCGGAGACATGCTAGATGCCTCTAAACTTGGAAAACTGCAAGGTAATGCATATCGGCCAAGCAAATCTCAAGTCAGGCTATTCACTTTTGGGAATGCCTCTGGAAATGACTGACTTGGAAAAGGATTTGGGTGTTCTGATTAGCAGTACCTAAAGTTTTCCAAGCAGTGAATTGAAGTAGAGAAGAAAGCTCAGGCATTATTGGGTTATATCAAGAAGCAATTTAAGTATATAAATAAGGAAATAGTCATCACACTTTACAAAGCTCTGATACGGCCTCTCCTGGAGTATGCTGTTCAATTCTGGTCTCCAGCACTTAGGAAAGATATAGAGCGACTGGAAAGAGTACAAGGTAGGACTACAAAGCTTATTCCATCGCTTGAAGAATGAGCTATGAGGACCGGTTGAGAGCTCTTGATCTCTCCGTTGGAGACACGCAGACTACGAGGTCAGCTTATTGAAGTTTTTAAAATACTTAATGGGTTTGACAATGTGGATTATAGCAAAATGTTTAGCCTCAATATGAATACAATAGCAACCAATCCTGGAAATTAGAATTGAAAAGGTTCAGCACTAGTATCTGTGGAAACGTTTTCACATATAAGATCTGTTCTACCTGGAACAAACTTCCCTCCGAAGTTGTAAATAGTTCTTCAGTAGAGCAGTTCAAGAAGAGAGTAGATAGTATTTTGCACACTGTATCCACTTCGAGTATCACCTCGGAATGGACCGCAAGGTCTCTGAGATACTAACTATTCCTTGTAACTCTCTCTCTCTCAACTTACACCTTCCCCCACAGAGTTTCCTGACGAACGCTTCACCAAAGTGGGGTACGAAAACCCTTCAGACTGTGGAGGTGTGGGTTCGATCCCGGGACTGTGATCAAGGTATGGTTAACAACGTAGTGTACATGCCTGCGTCTACATCCACGCACACTCATACATACACGCACACCCATACATACACGCATACCTATACATATACTTACACCTACACACGATCCCTCACGAATACGCAGCCTTGTAATGATCACAAATTTTGCTATTGTTTGTTTTTCTTTGTTCAATGACGCACTCTTACATGCACACCAGACACGTAACTGTGTGTGTACGTAATCAGGCACACAGAGATATGTTCCCATTGTTTAGTCTTACTTTTACATACACTATCACTCTTTATTTATCAATTTCGACTATTTGCCACACATGCACCTACTTTTGGCCACCAATCAGTATCTACAGCACCTACATTTTCACCTGCTAATACTAATAATCCTCCATTACCGTACCTCCATCAGCTATAATCTCTCTAAACTCTTCGTAAGGTAGGATGCACACACTGACAAATGAAGAACATTGATTGTTTTAATAGAGGTAGAGAAGTGAGAGAGATGCAATCATGCGAGGTGTAAAAAAAGAGATTGTATGGAATTACTAAGAGTTGAATTGATGAGACAAAATGCTTTTGACTTTACCTTTTCGAGATGTTTGGTATGGGTGGAACCTCTCCACACATGCGAACAGTACTCGATACATGGGCGCACTGTGCCCCTGTACAGAGCAAGGAGTTGGTCGGGGGTGCAGAACTCACGGAAGCAGTTGAGCACAATGAACTTTGGGAAGCAATATATTCTTTCCAAGAATGGAAAACACGAAGAATAGTGAGAGAAGATGAAGGGTTGATTTGTGTATTGTTGAAGAGTAAGGGAAAGTCATGTGGAATACAGTAAAGGGTAAATGCCCTGGCCTGGAGTGTATCATGACCATTTCTCCCCTCCAGCCCTGAACTGCCCATCCCTCGGTACGCCCCCTGAGGTAGAGGACAAGTCAACCATTCCCCTGAGCCGGGCCGTCAACACCAGCCTCCCCTTCCAGTGTCAAGGGGAGCTGATGGTGGTGGAGGGGACCAGCTCTCCGGCGGGGGATATACAGTGCCAGGCCTCGGACACCGCTGGGGCACCTAACTTCTGGCACATGGAGAATTGTACACGTGAGTTTTGTATGGTATTGTGGTGTGTTGCTTTAGTATGATGTAGGATTTTTATTATTTTATTTTATTTTATTTTTTGATGTTCGTTCTTTTTATTTAATTTGTTTATTTATTATATACTGTATTTATTAATTAATTTATTTATTTATATATTTATTTACTTATTTATTTACTTATTTATTTACTTATTTATTTACTTATTTATTTGCCCCGAGCCCCTTCAAACTTAATTAAATTACTCACTAGCTATATTCTTCTATCTATCTATCTATTGCCTGACGCCGTGATCCCCGAAGGGGTGGCCACGAACGAACCGCCCCCATGCACCTCTGTCCCCAGTCAGTCGACGCCCCTCCCCCCAACCAGCACTGCCTTCGTTCATGTACTTCCTCACTCCATCCTTCCACCTCTCATTCGGTCTACCTCTCCCTCTCTGTCCCTCCACCTCGCTCTCGTACACCCTCTTAGTCATTCTCTCGCTTTCCATACGTTCCATATGGCCGAACCATCTCAAGTTGTTCCTTTTCACACTTTCCAGCACATCTACCTCCACACCACACCTCCTTCTTACTTCCTCATTAGTCTGTCTATCCCTCCATGTAACTCCGCACGCACTCCTTAAGTAATTCATTTCCACTGCTCTCACTCTTGGTCTGAGTCTCTCAACCAACGTCCATGCTTCGCTTCCGTAAGTCAGTGTCGGGATTACCACACTGTCATGCAAGGACTTCTTCACTTCCATACTGACCACCCTATTTCTTGTTACTGCTTTTAGCGTTCCTACAACCCTCTTCCCCTGTTGTACCCTCTCCCGCACTTCTTCATCCATAGTCCCATCTTTACTCAACACACTGCCCAGATACTTAAAAGAGTTGACGATCTCCATAGCCTGACCGTTCAGCTTCACCTCACACTCTGTGACTTCACCCCTTTCGAAGACCATAACCTTGCTCTTCCCCGCATTTACCTTCAAATTCCGTTTTTCGCACACTGTTCCAAACTCATTTACCAGACCCTATATATATAGCTATATTCTTGCGTTAGGAAAATTAAAAATGTTTTGGCCAAAGGCCGATTTCTCTTGAGTTGAACAATTGCTGTCGCTCGTAAGGAAAAAAAACAACAACTGATGTTATTATTATTATTATTTGTGTTGTATGTGTATTAAGGAGACACACATCAAAGCCCCCCCCCCCCCCCCAGGTTGAATGATAGATAGCCAAACTCAAGTTACGTTAGATTAAAAAGGAATGGACATATGGGCTTGAAGCAATTCAAGTTATGGGATAAGGGAAAGACAGATTGTAGGATAGAGTTCCAGAGCTTATTTGTTAAGTAGATGAAAGACTGGGAAAATCGGTTCACTTTTGGGTAAAGAGTTGCACAGATTAAGAGTAGCAATGTGTTGACAGGCGGGTGACCCCCACTGGCCGTACGGGCGGAGGTATACACTGAGAAAACTGTGAAGAACTCCGATTATTGTAATAGCGGTAGAAGCTAAGCACCTTATAATCGCCAAACTAACTGGAAAAATTATCTTATAATCTACAAACTAATGAGATAAATCGAGAGATACCCTAAGAATACCACCTAGCTCTCACAAACACCTCCTCCTATCCACTTCACTACACTAAACATGCACACCACACTTCATTCTTCCACATCAAAATAAAAAATAAAAAATAAAAACATGATGAACATATGCCCAGCCTCAGAGTCCCCAGGGGGGGGGACCATAAATGCCCCCACACCCGCCCGCAGTACTTCTTTGATTTCCCATGGAATGATTTTTGCTTCCGTGGCCAGGGACCCTCGGAGAGTGCTGAACTCATTGCCGAGGTAATCCTATCGGGCATGGAGGTATACTCTTCTTTCTCTCGGACTATTGTAAAACAAATTTTGGTTTCCTTACACTTGTTCTACTTCTGTCCGCAATAAGGAGGAAGCATTCAAACGGTACTGACGCCATAAAACTCAAGAATCTCATTCTTCCTATGTTTCTACCAGGAATCAAGCCAAATCTGTTCTTCGACTTGCCAAGCACTCTTCCATCAATAAAAAATCCACTGAACTATCCAACTCAACCTTTCTGGCATCTAGCCAAAAACCTCTCCCAACAATTTTTCTTCCTTGTCTTTCCCTCCCCTTTTCCACTCTGACAAAGCTGAACTCTTCACTAGAAACTCAACCTTGGATGATTTCGGTGCTATTCCTCCCTCTCCATCCCCCTCTCCTACTTATGCCTAATATCCCAATCTCGTCTAAAGATGTATTTTCTACCCTCTCTGGGCTTGATACTAAGAAGGCGTACGGTTCGGATGGTGTTCCTCCTGATGTACTAAAAAACTGTACTTCCGTGCTGACTCCCTACCTAAGCAAACTCTTTCGTCTCTGTCTCTCCTCTAACGTCTTCCCTTCTTGCTGGAAGTTTGCTCTCATTCAACCTGTCCTAAAGAAGGGTGACCGCTCTCAACCTTCCAACTATCGTCCAATTGATCTCATCTCTTGTATCACTAAAGTTTTTAAAACTATTCTTGCTTTCAAATTTCTTAATCATTTATCGTCTCATAATCTACTATCAGATCGCCAGTATGGCTTCCTTAAAGGTGGGGGCTCATGGGTTGAGATAAACATGGAATGATAATCGCCAAGCTGTACATAATTATCTTGCAAAATGCAATGGCACTGAAATAATTATTAACAATGGTATAAATGATTTTGTGGATCGTCTATACCGGGCCTGTGACGTCACAAGAGTGTAAGTCCACCATCCAGTCTAGGCTAAGGATACTGGTGTGACGTCAATATGACGTCACAGGCCCGGTATAGACGATCCGCAAAATCCTTTATAACATTGTTAATAATTATTTCAGTGACATTGCGTTTTACAAGATACTGTAATTATATGCAGGTTGGCGATTATTTTTCCATGTTTACCTCAACCCATGAGCCCCCACCTTTAACCTTCTCACGTTTTTGACGCAATTTTGAGCCTATTAGGGATACTTTAATGCCTTAATTACCATCAGGGGTATTTAGAAACCTTTAGTTTAGTTACTTCAACCTCTGCAGTTGTCTTTGAGTTAGCTGTGGGCAGAAAACTAATTTTGGAGAGGTAATTATAAGAGTGAGAGAACTCTATCTATTATTGCTAATCTGGCAACCTCTACGTCATAAAAAACGTGAAAGGGTTAAGGGTGCTCTACTAGTGATCTTTCATATCTTACTAACTCTTGGTCATCCTTTTTTCGGGACTCCGGTGAGACCTTTTCTATTGCATTAGACATATCAAAGGCCTTCGATAGAGTCTGGCACAAATCTCTAATTTATAAACTACCATCCTTCGGTTTCTATCCCTCCATCTGTGCCTTTGTCTCTAATTTCCTTTCCGGTCGTTCCATAGCTGCAGTTGTGGACGGCCATCATTCACTTCCTCATCCTATCAACTCCAGTGTTCCTCAGGACTCTGTCCAATCTCTTATTCTCTTTCTAATTTTCATAAATGATCTTCTCAACTGTACCTCCAGTCCTATCCATTCATATGCAGACGACTCTACCTTACACTATTCAATTAGTTTCCCAGAACGCCCCAGCCAGCAATCCCTCAAAAGCAAACGTAATGAAGCCATAGAACACTTGTCTTCTGATCTAACTAGCATCTCCAATTGGGGCAAAGAAAACGTTGTTACATTTAATGCTTCTCCATTTATCTACCCGCTGTGAACTCCCAGCAGACTATCCCTTATTCTTCAACAATACAAACATCAACCCTTCATCTTCGCTCAGTATTCTTGGTGTCTCTTTTTCTTCTGCTCTCACTTGGAAGGACCATATTACCAGTTGCTAAGGCGGCCTCTCAGAAGCTGGGTGTGCTCAACTGCCTCAAGGGGTTCTTTACCCCTGCTCAGCTTCTTGCTTTGTACAGGGGCACAGTGTGTCCTTGTATTGAGTTATGTTCACATGTGTGGGGAGGATCCTCTCACACAGCATTTCTAGACAAAGTAGAAAGAAAAGCCTTTCATATCATTAACTCCCATCCGCTCACCGACTCTCTGCATTCTCTCTCTCTTCACTACAATGGTGCATCTCTCTCACTATTCTATCGCTACTACAATAATCAATGTTCCTCAGACCTCTCTCAGTGCATACTAGTTCTTCTATGTAGGGTACGTAGTACCCGTCTTGCAACACAATCCCACCCCTACTCTGTACAAATCTCCAACTCAAGAGTGAAACATTACTCCCAATCATTCTTCTATTCAACAGCGGAGCTCTGAAACTCTCTCCCTGAATCAATCTTTCCTTCATTGTATGACATAAATTGTTTCACACTCAGTGTGTCCAGACATTTTGGCTCGAATGTTCCTTGATTTTGGCCCTGTCACTCTTTTAACTCTGGGGCAGGCACTCGTCACAGGCAGTTTTGCCTTTTGTCTCCCTCATCCACATAGAAAAAAAAATAAAAAACCTTGGGTTAGATACAAAGAAGCTGATTTTATCCCTATCTGATGCAGGGCAGGTCTTTTTGGAACCGCCCTGTTTTACTCCATTGGTTTAGAGAATTTAAGACGTTTCACCTAATTTGATTGTCAATTACAAGACAATTCACCACTTTCAGGTGTTGATTATTTCTGGGCGAGCGATAGCGAGCCTACAACTTAAGACAAGCCGGCCTTTGGCCGGGACATTGTTCTGCCAAAAATGTCCATACTTATCTTGAAGGGGATCTGGGTGGCTTATATTTGTTTAAGGGGGTGTGGGGAGGCATTATTCTTAGTCTAGGGGAAACTAAATATACTTTGGTCGAAAACTGGCAACAGCAATCAAACCCGTCAATGATCTATCTATCTATATATTGCCGGACGCCTTGCTCCCCTTAATGGGGGTGGTCATACACACAAGCGGACCTATTCCCTGTAAGAGGGACAACCCTAGCCAGTTTACTGAATGATTTACAGGATTGACCACTCAATTTAGGATCCGTTCGACTCTGAGGCTCTCTATGTATCTTGTAAGGCAAGTGTCACACTATGCCGAATTAAGTGCCGACGCTCCACGACTTAAGGAGTGGCGAAACAAGGGGGAGACCACTGCCGAGTATCGTGGGTGATGGAGGGATGGGACGCCCATGGCGGGCAGTATGAACGGGCACGCCGCCTAACGGCAAATGGACGGGGTCGAGCGGCAACCATGCAAGACCTAAGGAAGATAAATTACACCGCTGGGGCGGCGTCATACGCCGTAGCGCGCAAACTGGTTGGCGACAACGCTCCTGACGAGCGGCGCCTATAGGAGGTAGGGCGCCGCCGATAGATACTACGGCGGGCGGCGATGGACAGCCACCCTGTCACACTGAACCCCTACTCAGTCACACTTGATCCCGACCGAGGCAAACCGGTCTGTCGGAGAGAGGCGACGTTTGTGTTTGTGTGCGTGTGTGGGGGGGGGGGGGTATTAAGCTTGAGGTCTAGGGAGGAAACTAAAAGCATAATAAAAAGATACATAAATGAGCAAATAAATACGCCCATCTCCCCTTAATTAAGTAGTTCTTTGAGTAATTGGTAAAACAAGGCCATTTATAGTTAACCCTTTCAGTACCGGTGACGTCTTCTCGTTATAGTCTGGCAACTATTAGGTTATTGTATTATGCTTAGGAAGGGCCTGTAGCAATCACAAGACCTCCATTCCTCTCATTTATCTCTCTTAACTCCCACAGACCGTTCTTAAGTTGCATAAAATCGTCTAAGTATAGCAGAACTATGGCAAAACAGACGCCACCGCTATTGAAAGGGTTTATAGATAGTCACTCGTTGATGGGATCGGATTAAGGGGACAGTGGTGATTTTTGGGGTCTATTTATTTATATATTAATTTATTTTTTACTTTCCTCGCTAGACATCCATCAAGCTTAAAAGAACACTCCCAAAACCCTCTATCAACGATGTCCCGTGCGACGTTGCCAGGTCGCGGACTCACAGTATGCCCTCCCCCTATGACGCCGCCTGGGCGTTACTGGGTCGCTGCCTGACGGCGACCTACCTTATAAGCAGCGTCTGACGCAGACAGGTCGACGCCCTTGTACCGTCTGACGCCTACTGGACGCCGCCCGACGCCACCCGCTTACCATCCCCGTCCCGTCAATTTACTAGCCGCCGACTCAGCTCATGAGAGTTGTTCGTGTCGAACTTTTCCTGAGGCCCCTGACGACCTCTCCCGACGGCTCTTTTGAGTTGGCGCCCACCTACGTCGTGCGGCGATGTAGGCAAAGACCTGCTCCCGACCCTTAAGTCGTGGAGCGTCGGCACTTAAATCGGCATAGTGTGACATTTGCTTTAGCACTATTTTTCTACAGTAGTGTTCGGCTAGTCCATCCACTAACCTGCCTTACACTTAGATAAGCAGTACGGACTTGTATCAGGTTTACTTCCCTAGGCAGGTTGCCGACCAAGGCTGACGAGTCCCATCCACCCGGATTTTTATAAGGTTGTCTCCCCTAGGGGGGTTGCCGACCAAGGCTAACCAGTCCCATCCACCCGGATGATATACCAAAATATCGTAACCACCGAGACGTTGCACCAGATTAATCGGCCCCTTTGTTCTGGTCACATAGTTGGAATATTTTACAGTGCTATTACAGTCATTACAATGTCTGGTCTGGGACACATGGATTATTGTAATTGGGCACAGATGCCATAGGCTCTAGCTCACTCGTAAGATTTCGTGGACCCCTAATGTTTTTCTGGCAATTATAGCTATCTGGATTGGTTTTTTGAACGAACTTGCTTTTAAATTAATAGTATATGCCGTATAGATAGATAGATAGATAAATAGACAGTTTTGTAGTTGATTAATCCAAAAAAATATATTCACTAATTCGTTTCCAGAGATATACTTCCATAATTCGATATAGGTGAAGTTCTCAAAAATGTATAAGTGGGCTAGAGACTGTGGTATCAGAGTGTACAGTCACATGCCATAATAAGTATACACCTTTCTGAAACTGTATCGAACCCAAACGAGATAATACAGAGCTATATAATATCCCAGATGCTTCAGTGTGGCTTTATTAGTTCAAAGATTCAAATGAGTGTGAATGTATTATGGCTTGTGATGGTGCCTACTTAGCTGATCATACACATACAGTAGAGTACAGATTGGATTGAGAGGAAAGAAAGACTACAAATCTGAAAATAGCGAGCCGAGCCGCGCGTTCGAGAGATGGCAGCACGATCGCAAAGGAAAACGGGAGGGTCCCTATTCATTCGTAATAATCCCTACCTTGTACTAATAACGCTATTAATAATCAATTCTACGCTATCCAGAGACTCTATAGACATGACAGAGTTAAATAGACATAAGTAGAGGCTACTGTAAAGGCCAGATCATCGTGAAATTGTCGTAATTATGAGGAGGTTCACAGCCACGTCTCTTCTACCCCCACCATTGTTGTTGTGAGAGTGGGGAGTTGCCAACGTCAAACATGCTGGGCCAAAATATCCCTAGATGTAATAAGTATAACCTATGAACGTATTTCGTGAAATGTCCTGTTTTAGTGCAACTTTATAAATTAACAATTACATAACATGTAACTAATAACATATATTCAAAATTAAATTTTAATTTTTGTTGTGTTGCTTGTAGTTATACAGTTTACATCATATGTATTTTTTTTATATTGTATATGTATTCCTAATATTATCCTCTTGCTTTTATATATTTTATTTTAAATAATTTACAAGTGTTTTTACAACATTAAATCACTCTTAAAGACGTTCTCTTTAATCTATTTCCCCTTCATTTTGCGGAATTTCCCTTAACTTTGGTAACACTGCAAACAAGCCAGGCGCACAGATATCAAGGAGTATCTAATAAGGAAAAACGACTGAGGTGTTTTGGTTGTATGCCCTACAACAGTCCTGCCACCAAATCCCTAGGACACGCGGCAAAATAACCGTGTGACGTCACGCTTTCGCCTCTATCCAATCTGTACTCTATGATCATACGATGGGGGCGGGGGGGGGGGAGTTTTTAATATTTTTGCAATGTGTTAGCTTCTTTTTTGTTGGTAAATTATAATGGGAAAAATGTTATTTTAATACCACGAATTTTCCGAGTGTTTTTTATAAACAAAATTGGTCATTTACATCAATATATAGTGTTTGTAATTAATTAGAAATCTCGGGAAAACCTATTTTCCCCATTAGGCCTATCGATCGATGTTGAGAGAGCCCCTCTATAGTGATTTGAAAAGACATTAGCCTAACCTAACAACCTTACCTAACCTAACCTAGTATTATGAGTGGGGGCTGCCGCCCCCACACCCCCGCTGGTTGAGTACTAATCCCTTAATACAAGAATAAAAAAATTGGCTGTCGATTATGCGAAGGTGAAAGAAAAGTCGATGAAGTCTATGGTGTTTACTCTGCAATCTTCAGCTTGATTGTACATTGATAACGGGAAAGTACGTATTGACAACCTTGTTACGAAAATTAAATTTTAGTACCATACTTTTATATTAGGTTTTTCCGAGGGTTTAATACATTTTCATATGATCTTTAGAGCTATCGATGACTGAAAGTACCGTATTGACAACCTTGTTACGAAAAAGAAATTTTAGTACCATACTTTTTTATTAGGTTTTGCCGAGGGTTAAAACAAATTTTCTTACGATCTTTAGAGCATATAGATTCAATATTTATCTTCAAATATATCAACAAAATTCGTGGTATTAAAATAACATTAAACCTTATAATGCCCTCCAAACTTTCCTTCAAGTTCAATTTGTACATTTTTCGCAGGCTCGTTCTCGATCGCCAGGATAATATCAACATATAATAGTGTTAAGAACTTTCTCCCTACAGTGGAATGCGCGAGTGATTACAACAAGACTAAGGATGGGACAGCCTGCCTCAAGTTCCTGGGTAACGTAGAGGATCACATGAAGGCGGTGGACAGGTCAGTTGTAACTACATGAACTTGTGAATCACACACATTAAGGAGGTAGTGGTATATTTATAGTATATTTATAGATATATTTATATAGTTTTTAGTTTCCTTGCTAGACCTCCATCAAATTTAAAAAACACCCCCTAGACCCCCTTTCAAGATTAATGTGTACATTTTTCGGTAGATAAATGTCCAGGCTGAATGCTGGTTCCCCTTAAGTTATAAGCTTGCTATCGCTCGCCAGAAATAAATTGACATCTAAATGGCACAAAAGGTCTTAAAATCGCTAAACTGATGGAGCAAACGTCTTATAATTGCAAAATAATGGGGTTAAGCATGAGGGAGATTATATGTATGAATTTATCTGGGTGTTAATGTTACTACCCCTTGCATGTTGTAGCTGTGTTGGTGAGGGCCCTGCTTCCCTGGCCTGGATCACTGACCCTGACGACCTGGCCACCGCTACCATCAATAAGACGTACTTTGTCGCTCACGTTAGCAGGTCAGTCTCTTTCTCTCTCTCTCTCGCTCTCTAAAAATACCTGTGTGGTTGTGTGTGTGTATATACATATTGTGGGACAAGGTCATCAAAACCAGCGTACATCACCAGCACCCTCGATGCCCTCAGCAGCATCACCACTCAACGCCCCCCAAGGGCGAGGCTTGCCTGCCCCCAGGCTCCCAACTTCACCAGGAGATCGCTTGCTACATGAAGGAGGTCGACCTGAGGGAGGTCGACAGAAGCCACATCGCCTTTGCTGATGCTGCCCCTAAACTAGTGCCCCTCCTGTCGCTATGGCTGCCGGCTCCCAACCCCACCAAGCGTCCCTCGCCTAATCAGGGGCCCCGAGCAAGAGCTGGCAAGAGAAGGACGGTGATTGGCAGGATTCCCCACGAGAGAGAAGCCATCAAAAACACCCCCGACCTTCGCTCTCCTCGCAGATCACTTGTTGGAAACCGACCACCGGCCTGTGATTGGCCTAGTGAAGAGGACCAGGCAGACCACATAATCCAAGGACCGACTTCACTGAAATGTTCCTGAACCTTTAGGAATAATCAAATTTATTAATAAAAAAATAGTTTGCTATAAAGCAGTTAATTAGTCATTTTGTTTAACTACTGCATACCAAAAGAAACTTCTCAGTCAATCATACTAATTTTCCTACCATGTGTAAAATCGTGCAGTGTATGCACTTTCATGTGGGCAACTGTACAACCGCCAACACACATAACTGTTACAGAGCTACTTTTAACCCTCGTAACACGGATGACCTCTTAGAATGTATTAGCAACTTTCCTTGTGGACCCCGGATTGACTTTGAGAAGCCCAAGGGCTATTCTAAGGCTAAAAAACACTTAAAACTGCACTAGAGAAAGATTTGTTGTCTTGGCGGGTGGTCAGTATAACCAACAAGAACACACAGCCAGCCAGTCATGTGACTCCTGTCTTCAAGCAAGCCTTACGAATGCTAGTATTGATTTTCCTGAGTCCCAAACGATGCATGAAAGTAGACGACAGTGATTTAGGAATGGTTACAATGGTGAAATAAATCAGTAATCAATATTATTACATAATCCATAATCAATAATAAATTGTTGAACGAATATAAACAGACCGTACCCGCGGCTGCCGCTACAGCGTCGCTATGTTCAGACGATGCTTGGTATTTCCCACAAACACTCGGTCTTATCTCTCACCTCACACATTAACCACTCAATGTACATTGTTTTAGTCTTCACCCATCGCAAGATAATGCCAATATCTGCCTCTGGTATGTATATGAACTTGGTTAGGTCATTTATTTGCAGAAATATCAATATCTATATATGACGAAAACCGGGAGTAAACACCGATTCCTAGGCTTTCGTCCGCCATACTGACCTACTTATTTTCATCATAAAAACTGAACCACTTGGTCTAGAGACTTCTAGTTTTCGCTCAGTGCAAGATAACTACGGCAACTGCCGCTGGATATATATATATATATAACCTAGGTTAGGCAATTCTTTGCTGTATTTATGTGTGCCCCAAAATCCTGACAACACGACAATTCAGTCGAATCCAGCACTCTCAGGGAAATTTAAAGGCGCGAGGGACCGTGGATGAAGGGTTAATAATGTCAGAGTTAAGTAATTCAACGTACAGATATTTGTCACTGCAACACTCAATAAATTTGCATAAAGTAAACAAGATCTATAAAAGTTATAACCGGAGGCAGGTATACCAGAGTTAATATTTGCTAACTATACTTCTCGTCCACAGACCAGATGGGTCAACCTATCCCAGTATCGGGGTGGACTCGTTTGAAGACCTGGGTTACTCATGCAGGGATCCTTCATGTAAGGTATGTCAGCTATAACCTCTACTAATAATTTTACCAATATTTGTAACTCTTATTATTATTATTATTATTTGTATTATTATTATTGTATTATTATTATTATTGTTCTTGCTATTAGTATTTTATCATTACTATTAATATTAAATAGTAATAGTAATAAATAAATACAAATCCATGAATATAATATGGGCTGGTCTATCAGAGTGAGAGTTGAGCGTTCTCTGCCGTACCCATAGCTTACTCTGACTGTTCATTTTACTTATATATTTTCTAGATCTCAAGTGGCTGTGTCCAACTTAGAGGTTGGCAGACTGGGAGCCAAAGCGTCTCATTTTCCTTTGCCCCTAAACTTTCCCTTCATAATTGTTAAGGGGGCACAGGGCCTTGGGTGGGGCTTCGGTGTCCCGTACGTCAATATGTTCAAGATTCATAATTCAATAATAAGTATATTTCTACCGATTGATTTTCTATCGACATTTTAGTGTGTATTTCAATATAGATTTATTTAACGGTTTTAACCGTCGCTATACTTTACAGTAATTACTTTTGATAGATGCCTATTGCTTGCTTTTCTTTTGACATATTGGTACCTAGTCACTCATAAATACATATAGGCCTACCTGTCGCTATAAGTAACCCCTTTAGTATACTAATATTTTGTAATATATGTATAGGTATATCCTTACCTTTATATATGTATAGGTATATCCTTACCTTTCATTTTGTAGAAAATTCTGTTAGCATTAAGTCCTGACTGCCTAGTAGGGACCGCAATGCCTGTGCAGTCTGTGTATCTATGTAACTTTTTTGTTTCTCTCTCTCTCTCTCTCTCTCTCTCTCTCTCTCTCTCTCTCTCTCTCTCTCTCTCTCTCTCTCTCTCTCTCTCTCTCTCTCTCTCTCTCTCTCTCTCTCTCTCTCTCTCTCTCTCTATCTCTCTATCTCTCTATCTCTCTATCTCTCTATCTCTCTATCTCCCTATCTCTCTATCTCTCTCTTTTTTATCCTTAACATCTTTCCATCCACTTTCAATCACCGCACTTAACCGTCTCATTGTTATTATTTTTTGGTTTTCTATAACTTCAGATCGTTCTTTATCATTTTAGTTATTTGTTTTTCCCTAACATCTTTCAATACCCAACCAGGCCAGCCCCCTCTCCAGCTCGTGTATCTATGTAACTTTTTTTTTCTCTCTCTCTCTCTCTCTCTCTCTGTCTCTGTCTCTGTCTCTGTCTCTCTCTGTCTCTCTCTCGTTCTTGACATTGTACTTGCAACAAAAGAAGAATTAATAGAGAATTTGAATGTTGGTGATGAATTCAGTAACCGCGACCATCGTACGATAACTTTCACTTTAAAGTTTACTAGTAACGAACCAAATAGTAGCATCGAAAAAGTCCCTAATTTCAAGAAAGCAAACTTCCATAAACTTAGAGCTATGTTTAAAGAAACTGACTGGAGCTTTTTAATTCACAATAACGACATAAATACATCTTGGAAGTTATTCGAAGCCACTTACCTAAAAGCAGTGCAAGACTGCATACCATCGAAAATACGGCGTCCAGGCCATAATAATAAGCCCAAATGGTGGAATAAAGATATTTCAAATTGCCTGCTTGCTAAAAAATGTGCTAATGATAGATTAAAATCCTCACAAAATGACGAAGAACGGCTGAAATTTGTAGAGCTACGACGCAAAGCCAAACAGTTAATTAAGCAAAGTAAAAAGACCTTAGAGTTACATATTGCGAATCAAAGTAAAACAAACCCGAAATAATTCTATAGTTATATCAGAAAGAAAAAAGTAGTTACTTCAACTGTTGGACCGTTAGTCAATGAAAATGGAGAATACACCAAAGACGAAGTACAAATGAGTAATGCCCTCAATACCTTCTTTGCATCAGTTTTTACAACAGAAGACCTCAGTGATATCCCTACACCATCGCCGATTCAGATTGATAATTCAGATGTTCTAAGCAATATCACCGTTACAGAGAGAGAAGTATTGAATTGTTTAGATAAACTCAAGGTAAATAAAACGCCTGGACCTGATACAATCTCGCCTAGAGTTCTAAAGGAAGCTAAGGATGAGCTCTCCAAACCACTGACATTACTATTCAATAAATCCTTGCAGTCTGGAACTATGCCCGATCAGTGGAAGCTAGCCAACGTAACACCGATATTAAAAAAAGGCAGCAAATCCCTACCCAGTAACTATCGTCCAATTAGCTTAACCTCAGTTGTATGTAAAATGCTAGAAACGGTCATACGAGACAGACTCGTAAATCACTTAGAGGAAAATAACATACTTAAAGATACTCAACACGGCTTTCGTAAAAAACGTTCCTGTTTAACAAACCTCTTAGACTTCTTCCACGATATCCTCAACCTCTACGATGAGAGTAAAGCTGTAGATATTATATACCTTGATTTTCAAAAGGCCTTTGACAAAGTTCCCCACAAACGTTTACTGCTAAAACTAAAAGCGCATGGAATACAAGACGGTGTGTTGAAATGGATAGAAAATTGGCTCAGCGACAGAAAGCAAAGAGTAGTCATAAACGGTAAGGCATCTAAATGGACCAATGTAAGTAGCGGGAACCCCAGGGATCGGTACTAGGACCAATTCTCTTTCTAATTTACATCAACGACATAGATGAGGGTCTCACCTGTACAATCTCAAAATTTGCTGACGATACAAAAATTGCAAATAGCGTACTCTCAAAAGAACAAGTTGACGATATGCAACACAATCTAGATAAATTGTCATGTTGGTCCCAAATTTGGCAAATGAGTTTCAATGCGGATAAATGTAAAGTACTACATATCGGATACCTAAATGAGAAAGCAAACTATTCGATGAATGGCACTCAGCTTAAGAATGTAAACAGAGAAACCGATCTGGGAGTAACAATATCGAGTAACCTAAAACCGAGTCAACAATGTTCAGAAGTTGTTAAAAAGGCAAACAAAATAATTGGCTTTATAGGCACGTCATTTGAGCATAAATCCAAAGAAGTTATCCTAACCCTTTACAATTCCTTAGTCCGCCCTCTTCTGGAATACTGCGTTCAATCCTGGTGCCCTTATTACCAAAAAGATATAAACAAGCTAGAACGAGTTCAACGTAGAGTTACCAAAATGATACCTAGCCTAAAGAACAAACCATACGAAGAGCGTCTTAGAGAATTAAATCTATTTCCTTTAAGCCAGCGCAGATTAAGAGGTGACTTAATTCAAGTGTTCAAAATCATCAAAGGCATCGACAATATGAACTGTAGTAAGTACTTCACTATCGACCAATCTAATTACACGCGGGGAAACGGTTGCAAAATTATTGGTAAATCTTTTAACTCACACGAATCTAAGAATTTCTTCTTCAATCGAGTTGTCAACTTGTGGAATGGGCTTCCCCGAAACGTTATAGACTGCATCATCGTTGATTCATTTAAACTCCGCCTAGACAAATATCTCGCATCAAACCCGCGACTGACTGCGTTTGTAAATGAATAACTTTATTTTATCCCCCCTCAGTTACTAACCCATCTGTCCCCTACTAACTTCCTAATCCTGCCACGGACATTAGTTCCAGGGCAGTAATTCCCTTTCCAATGTTCCCTTACCCACTCTAAACCACTGTTTGGACACTTGAACCTCAGTGTTTTGGAGGACAAGCAACCTAGAAGGGTCACTAGATCTGTTGTTGCTTGATTTCCTTTGTACTCCTTTGTACTCTCTCTCTCTCTCTCTCTCTCTCTCTCTCTCTCTCTCTCTCTCTCTCTCTCTCTCTCTCTCTCTCTCTCTCTCTCTCTCTCTCTCTCTCTCTCTCTCTTCTCTCTCTCTCTCTCTCTCTCTCTCTCTCTCTCTCTCTCTCTCTCTCTCTCTCTCTCCTCTCTCTCTCTCCCCCCCCCCCCCCCCCCCCCCCCCCCCCCCCCACCCCCCCCCCCCCCCCCCCACCCCCTTGGCCATTAGACTATTCACAGATCCCCCCCTCTACTGTATATCCCACAGAAGTCAGGATTCACTGCCTGTCACGTGCTGGGAACACTAGCGTTCTTCGAGACAAAAGGCTGCGTCAGTCCTCACAACCACATCTGCATGAGACCAGGTGAGGCGATGTATTATTATTATTATTTTATTTAAGATCCAAATTCCGCCATGTCCCCTTCCTTACCGGCTACGTCTTTTTAACATTAATCTGGCTAATATTAGACGGTTTTATTCCTTCTTAAACTGCACAAAATCGTATAAATATAGCTAGAATAAAATACAAAAGACGTCGCCGGTACAGAAGGGGTTAAGATACACAGGTACAGTATTTCGAATAACCAATCTCTCGGCCAAAGCCCATATTCTCCTAAGTGACAGGTTTGCTAATGCTCTGCCAGAAAACATGATTAATGAAATAAAACCTCTCAAAATCTCCAAGCTGGAGTGAAATGGGGATCGACGAACAGGGAAGTAAGATTTTCTGGTTTAGATATAAGATCAGTTGACGGTAAACTGAATGATTTAGTAAGTGATTTCTTGATAATTAATAGACGTATATGAAGCCACTATGCCTCTGATTAAGGGAGCCCACCTCGCTTTTGTTTCGTCTTTCTCTCCCTCTCTCTTTGGCTTGCATCTATTCAGCCCCATTCAGCCAACTGTTTTAAGACGTTTACCCACATCCAGGTGTCAATATTTTCCTGGTGAGCGGTAGCGAGCTAGCATATATATAGTTTTTGTTTTTACAGCAAGCTAAATTTGTACACTTTTTTTTTTTATAGAAAAATTTCTCCGGCGAAGCCGGAGTTCTCCATACAATGCTGGCTCGCTATCGCTCGCCAGGAACAAATCGAAACCTGGATGGGGATTGTTATGCCCTGATTTTATGCAGGTTTAACGATTGATTAAGGTGAGTTCTTCGAGACTGGGATATCGGAGTTCATGCAAGTACATATAAATAACACAATAGAGGATATGTATAATATCGAAAGATAGTTTGTAATACAGCTTTATTCACTTATTCACTAGTTACACATGTATGAATTGTAAACACTAAAACATGGGAAAATTATAAGTGGCACAACTCTATTTTCATTTCTCCCAGCACGATCGCGGATCTAGATAGAGATCAGGTATATTCTATTCAACTTGTTTAAGTAGTATTCTTCTTGAGAATTATATGCACTATTCTCTTTTCGAAAGTTTATAATTAAGTTACTAAGTTCAGATTTTATTTATATTCACGATAATTCCTACTCGTGGACAATAGTAGACGATGTAATACACGTTCCTCTATTTCTTGGCACAAAATAGGGAGGCTTAAGCATTGGTGAACTTTTTCAGGTAGAGTTCACGTTTATGGACTCTGAAATATTATGGCACTGACTACGATTATTTTTTAGAGTTCCTGAATGTGTGTGAAATCCTCTTATTTAATATAAATATACTAATTTTGTAGTATAAGTGTTCAAGACGTATTTATTGGTGAATACATAGTTTATTAGTATTACGATATACACTGGAGACTTTACCTCTTGGTTTCCATAATTCAAGTTTAAGTCTGGACGGACTCTGTTTATTTTTCTTTACATAGCGGAAATATGACAGAGTTGATGGAAGCGTAAAATCTGTCTTATTTCAGTATATTGGTTATTTATTGAGTTAGAACGTCGTGCTAAAGAGAGTTATTTGTAGGACGTCGTAATAGATATCTTTTTCTATAGATTAGCTTTGTAGAACACTTCTACAACCTTTCACGTATTTCGAGGTATTAAGAACTCTATTAATTTCGGTCACTTTGAACTCTAACTTTTCTTGTATCTCGTCACTGATACTGAATTTAAGTAATATATATATATTATTTCCTTTCTTGGTGGAGAGATGCACTTAGTTGAAGATTTCTTCTGATGCTTCGTGGGTCGTCCAGGTTGGCCGGTCGTGTGAAGAAGTTACAGTTGGGTTAATGGGCTTGGGGTCTTGAATATGGCTCCGTAACTAATAATGAAACAGTTGGTCACCATATCGGATTAACGCAAGTATTCTAAGCATCTGAGACAACTTCCAGCAGCCCCTTATCTGTATCCTCCTACTTTCTCTATCCTAGTTTCAAAGCCAAAGGCGGATGTTGTGCATACGTGCAAAACAAACTCACTTGCTCTCGTGTTCCCGATTTCGACTCTTCTGAATTATTAACTTTATGGCTCAAACTATCCTGTCATTCTCATACTATTTCTGTGCTGTCTATCTTTCCCCTAACTCTACCGACTTTCCCAAATTCTTGACTATCTAAACTCTAAAGTGGAACACATTCTATCTATCTCTCCCTTTTCTGAAATCTCCTTCTTAGGAGATTTCAACGTTCACCACCGCCAATGGCTCTCCTCTCACTATACTGACCAACCTGGTGAACAAGCCTACGTCTTTTCTTTCATAAATGACCCAGAGCAGCTGGTCCAGCAACCCACCCGTATCCCGGATCGCTTCGGAGATCGGCTCAACATTCTTGACTTATTTCTGACTTCTAACCCTTCTATCGATCTTTTCTCTCCTTTGGGCTCCTCCGACCATTAACTTATCTCCGTCACCTGTCCTATCTCTTCAGTATGGCCATCCGATCCTCCCAGCTGGCGGCGCTTGTGGCACTTTGGCGCTGCCGACTGGGAGGCTCTCCGGCAGTACTTCTTTGATTTCCCATGGAATGACTTCTGCTTCCGTGCCCAAGGACCCTCGGAGAGTGCTGAATGCATTACCGAGGTAATCCTTTCGGGCATGGAAGCGTACATTCCATTTTCTTTCTCTCAGTCTAATGCAAAAAAATCTTGGTTTACTCACGCTTGTTCTACTGCTGTCCACAACAAGGAGGAAGCATTCAAACGGTACCGACACCTTAAAACTCAAGAATCTCATTCTTCCTATGTTTCTGCCCGGAATCAAGCCAAATCTGTTCTTCGACTTGCCAAGCACTCTTTCATCAATAATAAATGCACTGAACTATCCAACTCTAGCTCTTCCCAAGCTTTCTGGCATCTAGCCAAAAACCTCTCCAACAACTTTTCCTCCTCGTCTTTCCCTCCCCTTTTCCACTCTGATGGCACAACCATCACTTCTTCCTCTGACAAAGCTGAACTCTTTGCTCAAACTTTTGCCAGAAACTCTACCTTGGATGATTCCGGTGCTATCCCTCCCTCTCCACCCCCCTCTCTCCTACTTATCCTAATCTCTTCTAAAGATGTACTTTCTACCCTCTCTGGGCTTAATACTAAGAAGGCGTACGGTCCGGACGGTGTTCCTCCTGTTGTACTTAAAAACTGTGCTTCCGTGCTGACCCCCTGCCTAGGCAAACTCTTTAGTCGCTGTCTCTCCTCTAACGTCTTTCCTTCTTGCTGGAAGTTTGCTCTCATTCAACCTGTCCCAAAGAAGGGTGACCACTCTCAACCCTCCAACTATCGCCCAATTACTCTTATCTCTTGTATCTCTAAAGTTTTTGAAACTATTCTTGCTTCCATATTTCTTAAGCATTTTTCTTCTCATAATCTGCTCTCAGATCGCCAGTATGGTTTCCTTAAGGGCCGCTCTACAGGTGATCTTCTTTCATATCTTACTAACTCTTGGTCATCCAACTTTCGGGACTTCGGTGAGACTTTTTCTGTTGCACTAGACATATCAAAGGCCTTCGATAGAGTCTGGCACAAATCTTTAATTTCCAAACTGCCCTCCTTCGGTTTCTGTCCCTCCATCTGTGCCTTTGTCTCTAATTTCCTTTCCGGCCGTTCCATTGCTGCGGTTGTGGACGGCCATCGCTCATTTCCTCATCCTATCAACTCCGGTGTTCCTCAGGGTTCTGTCCTATCTCCTATTCTCTTTCTAATTTTCATAAATGATCTTCTCAACTGTACATTCAGTCCCATCCATTAATATGCAGACGACTCTACTTTACACCACTCAATTAGTTTTCCTGAACGCCCCAGCCAGCAGTCTCTCAAAAGTAAACGTAATGAAGCCATAAAATACTTATCTTCTGATCTAGCTCCTATTTCCAATTGGGGTAGAGAAATCCTTGTTGCATTTAATGCTACCAAAACTCAATTTATCCATCTTTCTACCCGTCAGGAACCTCCAGAGGAGTATCCCTTATTCTTCAATAATACAAAAATCAACCCTTTATCTTCCCTCAATGTTCTCGGTGTCTCTTTTTCTTCTTCTCACACTTGGAAAGACCATATTATCAGTCTCGCTAAGGCGGCCTCCCAGAAGCTGGGTGTGCTCAACCACCTCAAGGGGTTCTTTTCCCCTGCGCAGCTTCTTGCTCTGTACAGGGGCACAGTGAGTCCTTGTATTGAGTATTGTTCACATGTGTGGGCAGGATCCTCTCACACCACACTCCTAGATAAAGTAGAAAGGAAAGCCTTTCGTATCATTAACTCCCGTCCACTCACCAACTCTGCAATCTCTCTCTCTTCGCCGCAATGTTGCATCTCTCTCGCTATTCTATCGCTACTACAATAATCAGTGTTCCTCGGAGCTCTCCCAGTGTATACCACCTCCTCTACGTAGGGTACGTAATACCCGCCTTGCAACACAATCCCACCCCTACTCTGTGCAACTCTCCAATCCAAGAGTGAAACGCTATTCTCAGACTTTCTTCTATTCAACTGCTGAGCTCTGGAACTCTCTCCCAGAATCAGTCTTTCCCTCTTCCTATGACTTAAATTGCTTCAAACTCCGTGTGTCCAGGCATTTTAGCTCTAACGTCCCTTGATTTCGGCCCTGTCACTCTTTGGAATCTGGGGGAGGCACTCACTGCAGGCAGTTATGCCTTTTGTCTCCCTCATTCACATAGATTTTTTTTTTTTTTTAGCTTCAAACAAATACTTGACTATCCTGACCTTTATATTAACCGTTGATGAAGTTCTGTTCAGATACTCTTGAAATAAGGTTTTAAATATTATGTCTCATGTCTTGCCGGATTAACATAACATCGGACTAACGCAAGAAGAGTTTAGGTAATGGCTCTTCTTGACTGTCTCTAACCCTTATAAGAGGTTCAAGGAACTCTGGTCGGTGTTAACCTTTTGGTCGCAAATCCTGGTGGGGTGCCACAGACAATTTGCGCCTAGGATTTATATATGCAGAGTGCCAGTGAGGGTGTCTCGCTAAACCCTTCTAGCACAAAAGATCTTTCTACCTTAGATCTCTGTGAGTAATGCTAGTATAATTTCTTAATAGGAAAATGTTGAAAGGTAGGGGTGCCTTGGAATTATCAACGTTTTAACTATACCGAAATATAATCCAATATATATAACTATATTAATTCCTGGGGTGCCAGAAATAATAAGGTTATGCGTATATAGATTACTGGTGCACTATTAAAGATATTAAAACATAAATGGAGGAGACATACCACTTTATGATTTTAATACTTATATATATATATACAACTATTAAAGGTCTCTTATGTTAAGTGATTGGGTTGCCACAAATAACAAAGATCCTGAAATATAGTTTATATATTCACAGACAGTATAAGGACTTCGGGTTGCCGTTATCAATAAGTATTTCTGAACAGGGTAAAATTAATCTTTCTCCAGAGCGGGGTGGCGATTTCAAGAAAGCCTATTTCTACTTACTTTTCCTTCCAACTCCCCTGGCCTAATGTGCACCAATACTGGAAGGTACGCATTCCCTGGCAAAGGATAGTAAGGACTTGGGAGTGTATGATATTTTCTAAGGACTAGACGTCCTTCTTGTCCTAGGGGAGGTGGATCTTACTGATCGTATAACAATACTCTACTATCCTTGAAGAGTTACTCAAAAGAATATAATCGGCAGATGTTGGATAAGTCTAAGTTTTACTTTACTGTCCAAGTCATCGACAGAATGTAAGGGGAAGGACTATAATAGAGCTTTAATACAAAGTTTTGAGGGGGATTACTAGGTGATCTCTGAGCATGAGATTTCAAAGGGGGGAAAAGGTTTTATGACTGTGTTGCCCTTTCTCGTGAAGATATTATTTATTACTATAGGAGTTGTGCACTACTAATGTTGGAAAAAGATATAGAAGTTTAGTTGTTGCTTCTGGAGTATTTGCTAATTATTATTTTAAAAGTTATATAAATTATGTAGAACATAGGTTTCATATATAATTACTAGCGGGGTGGCAAGAGGTTTGGGTTGACATTCGTGGGGGGTCATAGTAGGTCCGCGGGAGTCCTAGCCTCGCACGCGTGCCTTTCCTACGGAGTTTTAAAATATGGCTTGTAGCCTTCATAGTAGTCTTTGTAGTATCTATCAATGTTAAATTTACTTTAATAGAGTGAACCTGGATAGTTTCTAGCTTAAAATTATATATCTAACCTATTTATCCTAGTTTATAAGACTAGTAATCTTGGAGACTGAATCGGCAATAGTGCGTGTCCGCTAGGTCACGGTGTCTCGCTTTTGTAGTTAGCAAGTGTCGATTGATAGACAAGTCTTACTAATTATTTAAGGTGCGTCATCATCCTTAATCATGTTAAATTTGGTTAGTATAGGTAGATTGAGGTCCCTCCGATATAAACATCTTAAGAACAGTTGTGGTTGTTGTTGTTGCTGTTCCCCAAGCTGCCTGGCCGAACAGCCCCAAGGCCCCGAGCAAGGCCAAGGCCATAACCGAGCGCCCCCACAGAACCCTCCCTGCCGACCACAATAAAGCCTGGGTGACCGAAGCCACTCCATGGCGGGGAGCTGGGGAGGGTGAGGAAACGCCCGGGAAACCAAAGCCCCACCCAGGGCCCTGTGCCCCTCAGCAATTAGGAAGAGAAAGTTGAGGGGCAAAGGAAAAATGTGACGCTTTGGCTCCCAATCTGCCAACTTTTAGGTTGGCAGTAGGGAGGTCGATCCACGGAAAAGATGCCGTCACTTGAGATCTAGAAGATATATAAGTAAAAGGAACAGTCAGAGTAAGCTATGGGTATGGCAGAGATCGCTCAGCTCTCACTCTGATAGACCAGCCCATCACCACATGTTTCTTATTTATTAGTGGCCCCTCCATCATTGACGAACATGCCTATTACATAAGGCATCCTCTTCAAACACTAATCCGCCGTAGTTTGAATCTACCGCGCAGAGCATTTAAAACTGAGGAGCCTTCATCATGAGCGTACGTGACCTCACTCATGGCTTCAGTCATTATGAATTGGGTTCTCACTACGAAAAAACTTCGTAAAAAATAAAAACAAAAAGAAAATAAGAATAACTATCTAATAAGCTTTCCATCATATCGTGGATGTACTTGTGTGGATTTCTGACCAGACGCTGATTCAGGCGTCATTCCTCCTTCTCTGCTCTGCGTTCAGCCTGCCCGGACGTGTCTCCCCACGCTCCGCTGATTCCGCATTTGTTGCGTCCCTAGTGAGTTTTTTCTCATTTGTTTACTCCGGGATGTATCGAGTAAGGTTAGGATATGTGTAGCAGGAGTGTCCTGGGCTGGTTGCCCGCAGTGCAGTGTATTTTGGGTCGTGTGTTTGGGGCATCTATTTCGGATGTTCCCTCGTGGTCCTGTTGTGGACATGTGAACTTTTTCACAGTTAGTTAGCTTGTGTTGCAGGCGGCTTTCATTACGCGTTAGTTATTGCTGCCTTTTATCTTTCTGATGAGGTATGCTTTGCTTACTGACGTTCCCAGCGTATTTTTCTTCACTTAGTGAAGTTTTTTCTGGGTCCCGTGTCAGTCTTCCCTTTGCCGGAAGTATTTGCTACAGTGGTGTGTTGGCGGTGGTTCCTGTTGTGATATTTCCAGTGTTTGGTGTATATTTCAACTTTTATTATGCCGTCTACTTAGGCCTAGCCAGCCGCTCGTAGCTTTGCCACATGTACAAGTGTTATTGTTTATTATTTATAAATATGCCATACTGTGCCATGTGTATCCGGGTTTTAGTTGTGTATTGGCTAATTCCTCGGACTATGTTTGTTCCTGGTTTAGTTGTGTATTGGCTAATTCCACGGATTATTGTGTGGACTTAGGTTAGTCGTGCGTGGCTTCCTTCGTGTCCGTTGTACGTTCAGATGGTGTCTGATCGGGGTGGGTTTCCTTCCGGCGGGTTTTTTCTCGGTTTCACCATGAAAAAAACCCGGCCGAGAGCCGTGTTGGGCCACACGTGGTTTTAACACAGGCTGGTGTCCCCGGCGATGAGGTGTCTGTGGCTCTGCAGGACTGCGTCTCTGTTGGTACCTGGTTTCAGGCACCCTTTGATTCCCGGCGGAAATGGCTGTACCCATCTATAAAACGTTGTTCATGCGAACATACGTTATGTAGTTTTTCTACCAGGTTTTACAAAACCACATGAAAAACCTAGCTGTTGTTAAGGGCTTTCCTCCCCGGCGATCTTTTACAAAGAAGTGGGGACAGGAACTTATGGGGTTAACTTTTTGACATCTCACCCGGCGGGTGTACCTTGGTAGGGTGGGATGAACAACTAAGTCATTTAGTTCTTTAACCAATCCATTTTAAGTGATGCTATATGTATCGCCGCCTTTATACTTACGGCGATTGAAGGTTCAATTAGGGTTAACATCGTTTTTTCACACCCGGGGGGTGCTCCTAGGTGGAGGAAATAAGGAATTTACAAATTCAATTTCGATTTAACCACTTAATTTAGTGATACAATTAGGTATCGCCGCCTTCAACCTTACGGCGATCTTTTTGTGACAATTCGGTAGCAATCAGATCTCGTGTCAGCCTGCCCTGTGTTATTCTACTAAAATATTTCAAGGGCCGGCGTCTTTATGGGGGGTTGTTTTTGTTCCAAAAATTGAATCTTAAGACAGTCACCACCAGAAAGACTATAATCGCCATGCTGGACAATTATATTAGGTCAGAGGGTATTCTTCACTTTCGTCAAAAGATTTGTTTAGATATTCTGAACCCCGCCGCGTAGCGAGCTGTGATCGTTGTGTCATTACATCTCGTTATCCGGTGGGTTATTAACACTTGTATGCGAACATGTTGGGTTAACCTTATGAGCATTAATTCCTGGAAATTTTCTTTTTTTCCAGAGCTGGGCTCCGGCGGACCAATACAGACCCGGCGGTAGTTTTCCCCACCAGTCTCTGTCATGGCTACCTCAGCCCCAGTCTTTGCTTTATGCACTACCCCTGCTTGTGCCGGTATCCCTATTTTTGCGCATACCCTTTGCATAAGGTGTGTTAAATGTCTAGACCGTTCAAGGGGTCTCTGGGTAATGCGCAATTGTTCTTTTTGCTCCCAATTAGCTGTCAAGGTCCTTTGCGACAATGATAAGACCGCGGCAGTAGCTTTAAGAGAAGTACGGCAACAGATGGCAGCCTACACTACGATTGTTGCGCATAAATCACTTCAATGTGACAACGTCCCTCTTTGGGATAGATTGCTATTTGAACACCCTCCCCCTAAACGTTCCTCTAGAGTCACGAGTTATAAGCCGGCGGAGACTGGTCAGGGTTCTGTATCTTCTGCTACTACACCAAAACGTCCAAGAGAGCCTACACCCCCGGCATCCGCCTCCTCGTCTCGGGCGAGATCTCGGTCTAGGTCACCTCTCAGACGCCAGTCTTCTAGTCTTGCCTCTTCACCAGCGAGTAAGAAGAGTAGGACGGATAGTTCCACCAGTGGTCACGGCGATGAATCCTCCAAATCTAGGAGTAGTTCTCGGTCACACCGTAGCCATAAATCCTCCAAAAAGGATTCCCAGAAACGAAAGTCCTCCCTACATTCACCAGCTTCTAGTGCCTCTCATCGTACCTCTACCCCAGACAAAGTTTGTGTTAGGTCTCAAGGGTCCAGTGCGGTGCCTGTCCCTAAAGAGGATTTACCTATTAATATTTTAACCCTGGAATTGGAAAGTTCAGGGGGTTCAATAATTGAGAATGTTTCAGACTCCCAAGAGAGTGTAGGCCAGGGCCTCGGTGTTTGGCGGTTTGCTCAGCCAGGGTCTGACCACCCACGTCCGACTCAAACGAGTCACACAGTAGCTGATGTCCACAGGGACGCGGCGATCCCATCCTCTATTCCTGACTTATCTTGGCAACAAGGTACCCCAGCTTCGGCGGGGTCTTCTCAGGAGGATCAGGAGGAGAAAGACGAGGTTTCAATTATTTCGGAGATGGAAGGGCAAGAGTCAGGCTCAGGCTTAGACGCCGCGCAGGATATTAATGATTCACCTGTAAGTTCATCATCTAACCAATTTGTTACTGCGCAAGAAATTAATGGGCTACTTACTGATGCTTTATCTAAATTTTTTGGCCAACAACAGGAAAACCCCACAATGGACTTGGGGGCTCCCATGACAAGCTCTACGGTACGGCCTCTGATGACTTCGATTGCTTTATCTAAGATCCCTAACCCACCCACTCTGTCACCATCAGTGGTTACTAAGCCTGCTACGGCGGCATTGACAACTTCAAATGTCAGGGTCATCACGGATGTCAATCCACCCCCTTTAGACAAGGCGCCTCTCAGAAAGGTGGCTATGCCCTTGCTTTATGGACCAGACGAGTCATGGGTCCTTTTGACCCCCACTAACCCAGAGCTCGCCCAACCTACCTTGTCAGGGGAACTCCCGGTACCGCGTGAGTGGGTCATCCAGGGCAATAAATCAAAGAAATTAAGGGCCCTGGATAATTTGGGAAATGTACTGGACGTAAACATCAAGGCTATACCTAGTTATTATCACCAAGACTATTTTGTGTATGCTACTAAGCCAGCTTTACCCCCTGCCTCAGCTTCGAAACTATTTTCAGACTGGTCTAAGCTGGATGGGTTTAATGATATTAAGACTCTGTCAGCTCTCACTCCTGAACTTGATTTACAGACCGTCACAGACGAAGCAGCTAATCCAGTTTTGAAGGTGGGGCAGTTGGGTCCAGGACCTTGGGTAGATTGGGAGATAGAGGCTCAAAACTTTGCAACCACATTTACTTCTAAATCTTCCCACCAGATCCCTCAGGATACTCATTTATGGTTCTCCATGCCGGTAGGTTCTGCCGGCGGAGTCCCGTCAGCTTTGTTTTCTTTCCTAGCTGCCCCTAAGATTAATCTTTGTGAGCTAAAAGACCCTTTCACTACCCCTACCCCTACTCACCTAGACAGAGAATTTAGGCTAAGGGGGAAAGCTTTTCGCCTGTTCTCTCAGTACATAGTGTCTCAACAGGTGGCTAAATCTTTACTGCGGTCCACTCAGGCAATCGCAGACGCGGATGCCAGAAGATCGGTTGAGTTATCCCCGCGACTGCTCCTCCAGTCGTCGATCCATTCCTTGGGTGACATACGCACCGCCTTGCTTGAGGCGGTACGAGCAAGACAAGATCTCAGAATGTCTTTAGTTCGCAAGCTACCTGATCGCATTGCGAATCAGGTGATCATGTCACCAGTGCTTACTCCCTCTTTAATGTCCCCTGAAGTGTGGCGAATGGTGTTCAATATGGAACAGGCCGTTAAGCACAGTCCCACCCCTTCTAAGTAACCTGCATTTAACTTCCCCAAACCCAGGCCAACTGCTAAAGCTCAGCCAGGGGGATCTAAACCCTTTCTTCTGCCTAAGTCCTCCCACCCCCCCCCAAGGTCAGTACAGGCATAGACAGGGTAGGTTTTCAGGTCAGAGAGGACGCGGCCAGCATAAGCCAGGTCAGGGCCAGTCTTCGGCCAACACCAGCCAGCCGGCAAAGCGTCCAGCACCACCAACCCCACCATCAAAAAACTAAAGTCTCTCTCACTCCCGGTGCCAACCTTAAGGCCGGAGGAACCGAGGGTAATACAGCTGGCGAACCCTTGTCTGCTAACTGGGTCGTTCCGAACGTGTCACCAAGCATGGCCATTAAACACTTGGGCACGGATGGTGGCACGCAAAGGCATCACTTGGCAGTGGCTCCGGCGACCTCGCTTACGTCAGCCGACAACGGCGAATTTTGTTTCTTTAGAGGTGGAGTCACTGGTCCAGGAAATGATTGCCAAGAATGTCATCATCCCGGTCCCCCCAAATTACCCTGTATTCACGTCCAAACTATTTTTGGTTCCAAAAAGGGACAGTGTTCAGATGAGGCCGGTCGTAGACCTGTCTTATCTGAACCTTCACATTCACAACGAATCTTTCAGAATGTTAACAGTACACCAAATCAGGCTAACACTTCCGCCGGGAGGTTGGATGTGTTCACTAGACCTGACAGACGCCTATTGGCACGTCTCGGTCAACAAAAGATTTCAAAGGTTTTGGCCTTAAGGATCAGGCACCAAAATTTTGTTTTTCAAAGGATGCCGTTCGGCTTGAACCTAGCACCTCGATTATTCACGAAATTAGTCAGGCAAGCCCTGATGCCATTGTTAAAACAGGGGATCAGAGTGTTGTGGTACCTAGACGACTGGCTGGTGGTGGCAGAGACACAACAATTATGCGTCAAACATGTCAATATTATTTTAAATCATGTCAAAACTCTAGGCTTCAAGGTAAATCTGGTAAAGTCAAACCTTGTTCCCTCACGAGTAATTCAGTGGATAGGGCTGGTCTGGGACACGGCCGCTCTCACTCTGAGTCAGAGTGTGGACAATCGCAACAGGTTTCGCAGGAAACTGTTCATGTTTCTTCACAGTCTGACTACGACGCGGAGGGTCTGGGAGTCTCTGATAGGCTCTCTCAACTGGATTCAACTAACTGTCAAGTTGGGCCGGTTGAAAGTAAAACTATTAATATTGGAAGGCAACAAATATTTCCCGCTCTTACCGGCGGGAAAATTATGGCCCATCCCGAAATTAATCCACACCTTGCTAGCGGTCTGGGCAAGGAGGGAAACGTTGCACTCAATAATGTCATGGGCCTCTCCTCCACCAACGGTATGGGTAGACACTGATGCGTCAGGCACAATAGGGTGGGGATTTCAGTCAAATCAGGGGCACCAGGGTCAGGGGCTTTGGTCCCACTTAGAAATCTCTCACATCAATGTCAAAGAATTACTAGTCCCCTTGTATTTCCTTCAGGCTCACGGCCCGGCGCTACGGGGCAAGTCGGTGGCCTTCAGAATGGACAATCTGAATGCAGTTCACTGTATTCAGAAACAAGGATCAACGAGGTCAAGGGGGTTGCTAAACGTGTCGGAAGAGATTTTTACTCTCGCCAACAGACTAGACATTTACCTTCACGCATCTTATCTCCCAGGCATAGCGAACGTCTGGGCAGACGCTCTGTCCCGGAGACAGAGCACGACTGTAGAATGGGAGCTCAAGCAACCCATTTTCAACCTAATGATTGCAGAGCTCTCCCATCCACAAGTGGATCTATTTGCATCCGAGGAGACTCACAAACTCCCTCTATACCTCACCCGCCGGGCGAAAACGCCGGCAGGGGGGCCAGACGCCCTAGTGACAGACTGGAACAGATGGAGCTCCATCTATCTGTTTCCGCCGCCAGATGCGTCACTAATGTGCCACGTAGTGAACAAACTACGAGATTATCGAGGCTTAGTCTCGCTAATCGCGCCCCTGTGGCCGGCGCAGTTGTGGTACCAGCAATTGAAAACGTGGTGCCCGGACCCGGTATTGCTCCCGGTCGGGTATTTCCACTTAGACACGATTGGCAACCTAGCGACCTCGCTGACTTTTGCATTATGGACATTCAGGAGGCCAAGTGGCTAGCACCATACGGTAGAGATGTGACCAATAAATTAATCAATCAATATACTCAGTCTACGAAACGACAGTATCACTCACATTGGCAAGCCTTTACTTCCTGGATCGTCAGAACGGAACAGAATGTGCCGTCAGTGGCTTTAGTTTTCAATTATTTAAATTATCTGTTTGAGCAGAAACATTTATATGTGGTAACATTAAAAAATCACTTAACTGCGATTAGAGTGCCCTTTTTAGACCTTACAGGTCTCTCCATACCGGTGGCGGAGGAAACAGGTTTTATGAGAGCTTGTTTTAAACTTCGCCCACCTCCCCGTCAGCTCATGCCTACTTGGTCTCTCGACAAAGCTTTGTCTTTACTTCACTCTCGTCTGTACCAAAATACTGCAGACTTTGCATTACTCTTAAAAAAGGCGGTTTTCCTTATGGCTTTGGCCACCGGGAAACAGAGTGTCTGAGCTGGCGGCGATGAGCAACACACCTAATTGCCTTAGTTTGGCAGACTTAATGAATGTATTTACATTGCACCTTCCCCAGGTTTTGTAGCCAAGAATGAGCACAGTGCACACGTGTTTTCTGAGTTCACGGTGCCGGCGTTAAAAAGGGGAAAGGTGCATCATAATCTATGTCCAGTGCAAGCTCTAACCAAATATTTGAGAGTAGCTCCTCTTAACCCCCAAGGTGCTTTATGGGTAGCAAGTACGGGTAAACGCTTACTTAAACGACGATTAGCCTCTCTTCTGGTCGAAGTCATTAAAGAGAGTAATCCCGGCGTTGTGGGTAGGGCCCACGATTTACGCAAATGGGCAGCCTCTTTACGTTTCCTGAAAAAAAAAAATTCAGTAGAAGATATCGCGTCCACTCAGTTGTGGGCGTCTAATCATACGTTTTTGTCTAGATACTTATCAGTTGCTCTAGACAAACTTCCTTACCATGTATAGCTTTAAGGCAAAAATAGACCCTAAAGAGGGTCTAGGTGGCCCTGCAGTCACTTTTGTTTATTTTCACGAGAAAGGGGGGGGGGGGGGGGTGCAGTCAGTTGACATAGGACACCCTAGACCCCGCCGGAGTATGAGAGCTGTGATATAATTCAAGGTTAATGTGATATGAAAATTTCTCAGTGAGAAATTGTGCTAGTACAATGTTAGTACAAAACAACGGAGTTGTTATAGTAGTTTTAGCTGCGAAAGCAGTCTAATATTAGAACAGTGGAGATCCTTTGCAATTTCTCTCCACGATTATTTTGGGGTTTATTATGTGCACATATAAACTTATAACTTGTTATTTTTGTCACCACTCGTTGAGTGGGGTGCCTTTGTAACTACAGATCTGTGTTCGGAATCTTCAGGGTTACCCTTTTTTGTCAGGCAGGCTTCTTTGAAGCACGCACCTGCCTGAACCCCTTTTTCTTGTATATTTTTGGTCTACGCCATATTTAAATATATTTTCAAAAGTAAGAATACTATGTGGTTGTTTTTATTATCTGCTTTTATAGAGTTATGATATGATTATGAATGTCCCCCTCCAGTCTTAGAAATCAGGCATGTTCGTCAATGATGGAGGGGCCACTAATAAATTATAGGTTTGACTCCTGTAAGGAGATAAAGAAAACCTAATATTTAGTAGTGGCCCCGTAATCATTGACGACTGGGGCCCTCCCGACCGTCCCCTTCCTATTCGTTGATGTATTAAGGATTTTGGTTTACTTGATATGTCAGTGAAGGAGGAATGACGCCTGAATCAGCGTCTGGTCAGAAATCCACACAAGTACATCCACGATATGATGGAAAGCTTATTAGATAGTTATTCTTATTTTGTTTTTGTTTTTATTTTTTACGAAGTTTTTTCGTAGTGAGAACCCAATTCATAATGACTGAAGCCATGAGTGAGGTCGCGTGCGCTCATGATGAAGGCTCCTCAGTTTTAAATGCTCTGCGCGGTAGATTCAAACTACGGCGGATTAGTGTTTGAAGAGGATGCCTTATGTAATAGGCATGTTCGTCAATGATTACGGGGCCACTACTAAATATTAGGTTTTCTTTATCTCCTTACAGGAGTCAAACCTATAATGGTTACTGAGTGTTGTGGCTAGCGACTTGCTACATTGGCAAGTCTGATGGTCAATTTCTTAATCTAAGGTCGAAAGGCAAAGTTCGTTGGTCCCCAAGCCGAGAAGGAAGCGTGAGTGTTTTGTTTGAAATTAAAATAGAGAGCTGTAGGGTTATAAAAAATATGTATATAGGTGTCTTATTATTTCTTGGAAAGATAGAAAGTATCCCTGAGGGATAGTTTTGTTAGAATTCTCGTAATGTAACGAGATCCTTGATTTATTTATTTTATCGTATACTAATCTATTTACCTAATGAATCCGCCTTGCGACATGTTTACCTTAATATTAATTACACTCTGTATATAATGGTTTTTGAATGTTTATTGATTTACTTAAATTTATACATTTTTAGGGTGGTTCATTGTAGGTGTTATTAAAAGGGTTGGGAGAACAGAACCTTCCTGGTTGGAGCGGGCGGTCCCCTCAGGCAAACTCCCTTTCCCGGCGTGATAGGGTCATCCTCCATAGCCATTCCCTTTCCCGGCGTGATAGGGCAATCTTCCATAGCCGCGAGTCTGCCATGCCTGGTACTCGTCTTCTCCGCGGTTGGCCTTGACATTCTTGTCTTGGGCGGGGTCGTAGTCCGGATTCCTGTCTTGATTTACGTTCTTCGAGTGTTCTTGCTTCCTTATTTTTCTTTTCCCCTGTATCTTAGGGATAAACGTCTTAAAACAGTTGGCTGAATGGGGCCGAATGGATACAAGCCAGGGAAAGAGAGCAATGGATGGAAAGATAAAAAAAAAGCCGGTGACCCCCCTTAATGCCTCTTTCATAATTAACAACATATTCCGCTCTACATGGTTGTTTAACCCTTCCAGTACCGGTGCTGTCATTTTAACTTTATTGTGGCTACTATTTGACTATTTCATTCAATTTATGAAGGGCCTCCAGTAATTAACAGGCTTCGAACTATATCCTATAACCCGTTTTAGTACAACTGATCCTTCACAAACTGCACAAAATCCTTTACATATAGCTAGAATGAAATTAAAAAAACGTCGCCGGTACAGAGGGGGTTAAAAGTCTGCTAGAAAATATAAAGTGAACCATCGTGTTCTGGGTTAGGCGCACGGTCAGATGTCGGATACCGGTACTTAGCTAGGGAGATGGTTGTTTTTGTCTGGCTCCGCTTCTCCCTCATGTTTATCCCCATTAGTTTTCAGATTTCAACCTATCCGCGGCTAGACTCCGATTCGTTAAACGTCGTGAGGGGCGAAGCTATTGCATTAATTTCTGACGAAAATCGTCATTATCCGATAAATATCGTTATTACTTATTCGTATGCGCCTATTTTATGTTTAATATGAAGATAGTTACATGTTACAACAATAAAACAAAAGGGAATAGTATTTTCGGGGTGACAAACACGAAATATTGCCAAGCGGTTCATTCATGGAGCTGACAGTCTAGAGCGAAACTGCACCCTCCTTTCACGAGCTCTCAAGCGAGACTGGAGGTAGTGCAGGCTAGTCTCTCTCTCTCTCCTCCCTCCACACCCCTCCCTTTCGACCTTGAAACCGGGTAGGGAGTTTTGGCGCCATAAATAAACCGATAATCACAGGAATAAGAGAAAAATAGGTGATAATTGAGGGGTGGGGGGAAAGGGGGGAATTTGGACACATGTGCAGTAGTGATAGAATCTATGTAGAGGAATTATCTCACATATTTACACATTCCTTTGTTTTGAGTGACAGTGGGATGTTTGGAAAGGCTTTTTTTAGGCCGTGGCTCATATGAGGACGCTCACCCTCCTAGGGTTCAGACTCTTATGAGGACGCTCCCCGTTTATGGGTTAAGACGTTCGCCCCATTACTTTTCGTGCCATTTAGGTGCCATTTCCTTCTGGCGAGGGATAGCGAGTCTGTAATTTAGAAGGAATCAGCCTTTGGCCATGAAATTTTTCACCAAAACTAAAACAATTGTAAATAAATGAATAGCCATCGACACCATCTTCATCATAAACAACATTCTTAGTTGTAGCATATGTATACTGTATATTATCTTCATCATAAACATCCTCCTTAGTTGTAGCATTTATGTATCTTCATCATAAACATAATCTTAAGTTGAAGTATTTATTCATCACTAGTTGAGGTACCCGGTGCTGCCCGGGACAAATAAATGTTCGCTTAATACCTATTCTGGCACCCCCTTAGTAAGCATTTCAAGTATGGGCTTTCCATCTTGAAAAATGAGGGGGTGAGGGAACAATAAAAATGGCTTAAACGCGATTCTGGGACCCCCTTAGTATGCATGCCAAGTATGGACTCTCCATCTTGAAAACTGGCGGAGTAGTTTGTGAACAAACAGACAGACCAACTCACAGAAAGTTAACCTTTTTATAGTAGATAATCATCATCCTTAGTTGTAGCTTTATGTATCTTCATCATAAGCATCATCCTTAGTTGTAACATGTATATGTATCCTTTTTATCATAATCATCATCCTTCGATATATCATTTATGTATTATCTTCACCAGTGGAGAGCATCCATTAGAACTGTTAATCTGCAGACCTCCCTGGCCCACAGCACTGCCAGGCTGAAGGCTCTGGTTGTTGTTGTTGTTCCCCAAGCTGCCTGGCCGAACAGCCCCGAGCAAGGCCAAGGCCATAACCGAGCGCCCCCACAGAACCCTCTCCGCCTACCACAATAAAGCCTGGGTGACCGAAGCCACTCCATGGCGGGGAGCTGAGGAGGGTGCGGAAACGCCCGGGAAACCAAAGCCCCACCCAGGGCCCTGTGCCCCTCAGCAATTATGAAGAGAAAGTTGAGGGGCAAAGGAAAAATGTGACGCTTTGGCTTCCAATCTTGGTAGATTGGGAGGTCAATCCACGGAAAAGACGCCGTCACTTGAGATCTAGGAATTACATAAGTAAAAGAAACAGTCGGAGTAAGCTATGGGTATGGCAGAGATCGCTCAGTTCTCACTCTGATAGACCAGCCCATCACCATATGACTAGAACCCAATCCTCTCAGCATCAGCTAGGAAAGGCCCTAGAAAGCCGCCTTTGGCAGGGGGATAGCTCCCCTATTTCAACCCCTTTCGGGGTTTGGCACCCGTCGGCTCTGGTAGACACAGGAGGTTAATAATTGACAACATGCATATGAATTTCATAAACAAAATTATACTATTCAGTAACTTCTACATTCTACATTATTTTTTGTTAAACTCTAACCTCAATGAAGCAGAATTAATAAATATATTTTCTACCGCATGAGGTTTTTATCGGCGGGGGTGGCGGCACCAACAGAATCTAAGAACTGCAAGACGAGCGTCAGGGCTGTTTTGTATTGACATAGGAAGTGTTTGTGTGTGTTCATAATTATCACTCTGTGAGCTACGATCGTAGCTATATTTCAGTTTTCTGAGTATTTCACTATAAAACATGCTGGTTAATAAGTACACGAGAGTGAACAACTTTTATGATTTATATAGACTACCATCAGTCTAGGGTCGTGATTTTATTCAGTTTAGTAGAGACCTTGCAGGCATTCGATTAACCTATTTAAGACTTCAGTTTTCCCTTTTTTCATAATCAGTGATGATTCTGAATGTTTCTAGCTAGGTTTACCTGGCTTCTTCTTCTACAGGACCCGCCTTTAGTTTCCTTAGGGACCACAGGGCTGGCCTTTTTATCGGCGCTGGCTCAGAGTATGTTAGTAAAAGTAAAATAACACAATTATTATTAAAGCCCCCCACAACGAACAAAAGGAATTATTAAAGATCCCCACTACGAACTAATGAAGAAGGGGAGACTAACAATAAACAACTGAAGAAGAGAACATTTACCAAAAGAGGAAGAAGGAGGAACTACAGCAAAACCAACAACGAAGGAAACAGGAAGAACAAGGAAAGAAGTAACCAAGATGTCCCACGTTCCAGCTCCCCACATCAACCAAAGTAACGAGAAGAGGATGGCGGGTGCCCGACCCCGAAAGGGGTTGAAATAAGGGAGCTATCCCCCCCCCCCCCACCAAAGGCGGCTTTCTAGGGCCTTTCCTAGCTGATGCTGAGAGGATTGGGTTCTAGTCATGTGGTGATGGGCTGGTCTATCAGAGTGAGAACTGAGCGATCTCTGCCATACCCATAGCTTACTCTGACTGTTCCTTTAACTTATATATTTTCTAGATCTCAAGTGACGGCGTCTTTTCCGTGGATTGACCTCCCAATCTACCAAGATTGGAAGCCAAAACGTCACATTTTTCCCTTGCCCCTCAACTATCTCTTCATAATTGCTGAGGGGCACAGGGCCCTGGGCGGGGCTTTGGTTTCCCGGGCATTTCTGCACCCTCCTCAGCTCCCCGCCATGGAGTGGCTTCGGTCACCCAGGCTTTATTGTGGTCGGCAGGGAGGGTTCTGTGGGGGCGCTCGGTTATGGCCTTGGAATTGCTCGGGGCCTTGGGGCTGTTCGGCCAGGCAGCTTGGGGAACAACAACAACGAGAAGAGGAAGAACGGAGCCAAGTCACCCACGAAGGAGATAAAAATAGCAGCAGAAGAATTTATAATAATAAAACCACGGGGAAATAATAATCCACAAAAGAGACAAAATGGCCGCCCCGAGCATCAGAGAAAACTTATCCCAAAAGAAGACAAAGGAGAAACTGAAATAAAATCAACAACACCTAAGACGGAAGAAATAAAGAATAAAATAAACACGATGCCCCGTATTCCAAAATTACCCAACATCGCCAATAGAAAGAACAAGAATCAGAATATACAAACCAGGACTGAAGACATTCCGAGCATCAACAGCAACAAAAGACACACGCATGACCAAGCCACGTGTACGAGATCACCACCAGAATTCCACGAGTAATACCCGCACCAATATAACAACTAATATTACTTCCACACACTCTACAAACAACAGACGAGACACCAGAATTGTCACAATTACACCAGAACTTCCAATAACACCAGGCAAGGACATTCCCCTAATATCAACGTCACAAGAAACACACAAAAGGAAAATAATATTCAGCCAGAAGCAGAAGGGCCAGCATCACCATCAGAAGACAAGTTACTTAAGCCCTACTGCCACCCAAAGGCCGACTCACCTGCCCGCAAATTTCTAAGGGGCCCTCCTAATCTCCTTACATCCACCCCGCCCGGACATATGACCCTGTGACCCCCGCTTACCTACCCCGGGACATCTCGGCAAAAGTCAACACTATCCCAACGAAACTTGAACACGGCAAGCAATTCTAGGGCTTACATAACACTAACATATTAGTGGTGAATAGTCCTAAAATTACCTCCCTTTCAGGTAAGGATAAACGGCATGCCCAATATTCTGAAAGGTCTGTAGGAGTCTTTTCCCCATTGTCACTGAGATGATAAAAGCCTGGATGGATGATAAAAGGAGACTGGTGTAAACTTAGTTACTGAGTTGATAAACACCATTATTAAGGATGAGAAAATCCCAGAGGATTGGCTCAAAAGTGTGATCGTGAATATATACAAAGGAAAAGGGATAGATAGAGGAAATTATAGGGGCCTGAAAATGCTTGACCAAATCATGAAGGTCTGTGAGAGAGTCCTTGAGGGTTTGATCAGGCAAAGCATCTCTATTGATGATATGCAGTTTGGTTTTATGCCAGGATGGGTTACAACCGATGCTATCTTCATAGTCAGGCAGATACAGGAAAGATACTTACTAAAAGGCAAGGATCTTTACTTTGTGTTTGTAGACCTGGAGAAGGCCTTTGATAGGGTGCCTAGAGATGTTGTGCAGTGGGCTATGTGGAAACTTGGTGTGGAAGAGTGGCTGGTGCGTGTGATAATGAAGATGTATGAAGATTCGCGAAGTGCGGTGAGGGTGAAGGGTGTACTGAGTGATGAGTTCGCAGTCCGTGTTGGAGTCAATCAGGGTTCAGTGTTAAGCCCCTCCTCTTTATTATGGTCTTGGAGGCACTGTCTAGAGTGTTTAGAGGCAGACTCCCGTTGGAACTGTTTTATGCAGACGATTTAGTCCTAATAGCTGACAGTGTGCAAGATGCTGAGGCCAAATTCAGAGAGTGGAGAGAGGGCATGGCGGGCAAGGGTTTAAGAGTCAATATTAACAAAACCAAGGTTATGCATTGTAGATTGAGACGAGGCAATGTGGAAAAGAGCGGTGCATACCCATGTGCATTGTGTGGAAAGGGAGTGGGCGCTAACTCAATTCAATGTAGCATCTGTCGATGTTGGGTACACCATGGGAGTAAGAACTGTAGTAGAATAAAGGGACCCCTGCCAAAGGATAAGTCAGAAATAGAGAAATCTGAGTGTGTAGTGTGCAAAGGCGAGCTTGTATTAGGTGATGATCCTGTGGCTGTGAATTTTGGAAATGAGTCTTTGGAGCTGGTGAACAAGTTTTGTTACCTAGGAGATACCATCTCTGCCGGTGGTGGGGCCGAGGCTGCCACTGTTGCTAGAATTAGGTGTGGCTGGGGGAAGTTCAGAGAACTGATGCCAATCCTGACCATGAAAAGAATGCCTCTCCCCCTGAAGGGAAAGGTGCATGCCTCATGTGTTAGAAGTGCAATGACGTATGCCTCAGAAACATGGGCCGTTAAAGTAGAGGATGTCAACAGAATGGAGCGTAATGAGATGAGAATGGTGAGATGGATGTGTGGGGCCAGGCTACAGGATAGAATAACAAATGTTGAGCTGAGGAGACGTTTAGGTATAAAGAGTATTAGCGAGGTGATGCGTACAAGTAGACTGGGATGGTATGGACATGTAGAGAGAATGTATGAACAAAATTGGGTGAAAAAATGCAGGTCTGTGATTGTGGAGGGAGCTGCACCAAGGGGTGGACCGTGGAAGACCTGGGATCGGACTATACGTGCCGATCTCAAATCCAAGAACTTGACAAGTGAAGCAGCCCTTAACAGGATGCCTGGAACGCCGCCATTAGGACAAGAGACTGAAACTGCACGTATGTGTGGAACACTCAGTCTTGAAATTTTATGTATGTATGTATGTATTGAGGAATTATTGTTATACATACCATGGTAATATATTAACATTAAAGTCTCTAATAAGCTGCACCTTTTATAAGTACAAGTATACTTTCCGGACATGTCCGAAACGTACTTTTACTATTAAAACTGCGCCTTCGCAAACTATCTAAGGATACTTTGCATGCAAGATCGTTTGCATAGTCCAGGGCTCTGCGAGATACCTTAACCAGGCACTCTGCATATAGAAGTCTGTAGTACATTTGATTCAATGACATGTTGTTGAACATTTGTAATTAAAAGGTTGAAATACCGCCCTGAGTTCTTTGAACCTCTCACAACGGTCAGTAGTAGTCGAGGAATATAGTAATGGTCATGACCTTATTATTAACTCGCGTTAGCCCGATATGTTGTCCTTATGTCATGGCATTTGAGATAGTATATACAAGACCCCACACCAAGAGTAACTGAACAGAACTTCACCACCGATTAATATAACAGTCAGGACAGTCGAGTAACTCTAGTTATATGCTAAACCTACTCGCGTTAGTCCGATGAAGTGCCCAGTGTCATGACATGTAAGGAAGCTTCATTTAAGACCCCATACCCATTAATCCATCTGTAACTTACCTAGTTGATCCACACGATAGGCCAATCTGGACGGCCCAACGGAAACGCAGAAGACCCCAAGCTGTTTTTTTCCTTCAACTCACCACTACTCCAACTCCAAGTGTTAGCATAGGGGTACATATTGAAACCTAGAAAGAAGTTGATACCAGTGACGAGGTATACATATCTAAGTCAGAGTCCGCCACGAGTGACTCTACCTAATTATTACACAGTGCACTACTCCATAGAGTTCTCCAGTATTGACTCTACTTGAATTCCCACTAGTGTGCGCAGGTGTGGAAATATCTTAGAGTATATATAATAAATTACTCTATACCATATTCACTACGTGCCAGTGTCTTAGCACAAATAGAGTCCGTCGTCATCGAGTCCTTAGTGAAATCCTCGTCCATTGCACCAGTGTTTAGAGTGCTAGTTTGAATACAGTTCCTTAGTGATATCTGTGGTACGACTGATAAATCTTAATCAATAGCTCAGTGAGTGAAATAAGAAACTATCTAAAAACAGATTGTATACCTGCTTTCCATCCAGATCCTCGAACGTGCTAGGACAGCTTTTATGTTGTATATATATATATATATATTTAGTTACCAGTATTCCATATATATCCATTCATGTCTGCCTAAGTTAAGAGCTACATAAATAAAACCATTGTTCATAAGCCTTACTCAGTGTTATATGTATTCTCTATTCATCTTCTATGCATGTGTTGTGTGATCTTTGACTTCTCCAGTTAAGCAGAACCTACCAAATCCAATCTTGAAACCTGATAAAAACCCTGGTATAACAAAAAGTCTTGATAAAAACACTGATAGTCCGAAATTGAGAGCTTCGATCGTGGCTTATGGGTGTCTCTAGGTAGGATATACTGTATTTTGTTATGTTTTATTATTATTATGTTTTAGGTGTTTATCATAATTGTATTGATATGTGAAAATGCAGTCCTTCCAGTATATTTTATATTTGCCATAATCATCTTCCTTAGATGTAGTATTTATGTATCATATTCACCATAAACATTATATTTAGTTGTAGCATTTATGTATCATCATACATACATACAAGACTTAGTTTACAGACCGCTTCATCCACAGAGAGTGTGGTTTTAGTCTCTTTACTGTAGTAGAGTACAATAAAGACTTACCACAACACATCATAATCATCATCCTTAGATGTAGCATTCATTTATGTATATTTATGTCTTCATTCTTCTATTGATGTGTTGTAAAGGGTACCAACAGCGGGGCTGTTCGGCCAGGCAGCTTAGGGAACAACAACAACAACAACAACAGCAGTCAATTTTTGTTATTCTGGTCGATGCCACTTCCTCACACTTTCCTCCAATGGCTGCAGCTTATTATTTTCATCATTGTCATCATCTTCATAATCATTGTTGTAATCATCATCATAATCATCATGATCATCTTTGTTACTATAGGTAGCGCCAGCAAACTTTATAATAATTTTGACCATTTAACTTCTTATTACTCGATATAAATTAAAGCAATAGGGATGACGTTTCCATCATTTGGGAAGAGTCCACCAGGAAATAGGTGTGGATATTTACAGCCAGTTTGCTCTAGGTCCTTTTGAGTTACAGAGAGGTTAGAGATCAAGATTATTGTCAAGTTCGTTGGCGCAACCTATAACTATCTTCTATTTCTTATTTATTGGTATTGTTATGCATTTATTTCGGTGATGGATCCAAAAATGTACAGACTGCACGAGAGCAGATGTTTGACAAGTGTTCAAGCTAACCCTTCCACAACCTTTCTACTAACACCCACTTGCAATGTATTTTTGTTTAAGCAATTTCCCTGTTACTATCCCTCCATGGTGGTTGGAGAGGATAGAAGGCTTGATGGGATCGCCGCTGGGAGATGCTCTCCTAACTGTACAGAATGAGTTATCTAGCATGAATGAATGAATAAACGAATATAGAAAAGGTGGGTGAAAGTGAAAGACGGGAAGTTTTTATTGGTGTAGTAATAGAGGAAGTGTTAAAGTAGGAGGATAAAGATTGTCGGGGCTTGACCCAACGTGCGTTAGTTTTATAATTTGGGTTGGTGGAGGGTTGTGACTGTTGATATTATTGAAAGTACATTTTTGGAAAGTTTCAGTATGGCATGCCAAGAAGGAATGGAGACTAAATTTTGGGTGGGAAAGGCAAAAGGAGTATTAATATAGGGTGGTAAAAGTTGCAAAAAAGGTGGCAATTTTGGATGGAAATGGTCTAAATGGTGACCTGGCAATTTTGGATGGTAAGGGTCTAAAGGGGGGAAGCAAGGCATAGCTGTCAACTGCCGAATTGAAGTTGGTTGCACTGTTTTGTGAAGAGCTTACTTAACATTGTGTAATATGTTATTTTTGAGAAATGTTGGCTGGTGGGCGAGTAAAATAATGGTGAAAACTTTAGTGTGAATTTGTGGTGTGTCAAAGATATTTAAGTGAATAGGGGATTGGGAGCCTCTCTGTTAATGGGGTGTAAAAGGTTTGACCAGGGACGGATGGGTTGAGTAATATTATTAAAATTTAGACAAAATTATTAAACGTCTCAAGTTGTTTGTTAGCCAGAAAGTTATTATAAACATTAAGTGGAGGGATGCGAGAGAGTTCATGTAAGTTTTCCGATGTTTGGAACTCATACCACTGAGTTCCATGAATCCACCTCAGTGCTTTAGTTTGTACTCTTTGGAGTTTAATTTTGTGGGAGTTTGCCAAAAGAGTGCTACTCAGTGGAGCATAGCAAAGGAGTGGCCTTATACAAATGAGTTTTAGTTATGATGGAGGCATTTCGAAAACGGAAAATTTATTGGAGGGATTTTGCAGCAATGGGGATGATTTGACTTGCATGACGATGATAGTGAACTTCTCTATAGCCACGCCCTCCTCCTTATATACCTACCCCGTATGCCAGGCAGCTCGCTGATTGGTCGAGCTGGATGGGTGAGTGCACAGGTAGCACAGCTTTGATTCTCTCGCTTTCCTTCTTTGTGTTTTATTTCACTCAAATAATATCCCAGCAAAGCATTTCCCACATTTTTATATGCCTGACAGGAGTATGGGGCTGTCACAGTAGTAATAGGATGCTTTTTGCCAAGATATATGGTGCGGGAGGTAAATGAGAGCGAGCTAGAAGTTAGCCAATCTCCGTACTGTTTAATTTGAATGTCGGCAGGATCAAAGCCGGGCTGCTGATTGACTGCTGCTCTGGTGAGATTTTGGAGACATTTTGACAACCTTTTCCTGCATTTTCCTATGCAAATGCTGATCGGTGCTTAAATTACTATTAATTTTTCCAGTGTGTGATATTGACAGGCGCCAGTGCTGTTGGTGAACAGCTTAGTCAAGCAATCTGTGGCAACTGTTCACGACTCCGTCGTCGACACCTGCCCGGGATGTAACACAGCACCCCATACCATCAAACACATCATAGAAGACTGCATTTCACACAACCACTTACGCCAACAACATAATCTACACACAATGAGAGCTCTGTGGGAAAGCCCGATCGCGGCCATGGCCTTCCTCAGGGACTCGGGGCTGTTCGAACAGGCAGCTTAGGGAACAACAACAACAACAACAACTGTTTACTTATGTCCCTGATCATAAGGGCACCCACCCTAGCCCAGCTCTTGAGCAGGGAGTGCATGGTGGTAAAAACTGCATCATCATTATGTAATCCTTTCAGTAATAATATATCTATACATCTATTTATGCATTTACTTTTTCTATATATTTACATATTAAATTATTTATACAATCAATGAATCCTTCATTCATTACCTCCAGCGAGATGTCCTGATGGGTACAGACTCCACGAGGGTAGATGTTTCCTCCTGGTCCACGCTACTACCCCCACCACCTTCCTAGATGCCCTCAACACCTGTAACAACAACGGCTCGGCTCTGGCCTACCCGCAGACCCAAGCCACACTCGACTTCCTTGTTACGCTCGTCAAGGTGGGCAATTTCGCCTGGCAGTAGGTTATCCCAGGGTCAAGAGAGTATAGCATAGAAACTCTTGATCTTGGGTTAGCCCTTTCAGCACCATGACGCCTATTTACATTTGATCCTGGCGAAAATTAGACGATTTTATGCAGTTTAAGAAGGACCTATGTTATTCAGAGGGTTTATTGAGATTGTACTTACCCTTTTGAGTCCTAGAGGTAGATTATAAGCTAAAGAAAAGCCCTTACTGATAGCCGGAATACGATGAAAATAACGTCTTAGCGCCGAAGGGTTTCTGTATTATATTCAGGCTATTATTGGATGACATTTTGAAGTTTAGGAAGGGTCTCTAGGAATATTAGGGGTCCAAATCAACTCAATTATGCCTCTTGACTCCCACAGATCCTTCTAAGCTGAATATAATTGGCTATTGTTACCCAACCTTAGCCATTTCTGTCTCTTTTTCTGAACTACTTTTCCTTCTAGGTGCTGGTGATATCGCCCTATTGGGTGTTACTGCAAGGGGGACTGCGGGCGATGGGGGTATTGGCCCGGGGGTGCAAGCCCGTAGGCTGTTAATCCCATCCCCCGCTGTCCTCTGAGACAGATCTCCTCTCACCCTGGCCCCTTTGGGGGCCCAAGAATCTGGAGCGGCTTTGGTCTAGCGGACTTGGGATTGTTTGGCCAGATAGTCTGGGGAAGTAAACAACAACAACTTTGAAGAGAAACATAATCTTGGGAAGATAAATATTTCAAGCCTAGGGATTTCATGGATAGCATAAAGTATATCCTTTGGATGAAGAAGTGCAGGAGAGGGTGCAACAGGGGAAGAGGGTTGTAGGAACGCTGAAAGTTGTAACAAGAAATAGGGTGGTCAGTATGGAAGTGAAGAAGTCCTTGCATGACAGTGTGGTAATCCAGATACTGACTTACGGAAGCGAAGCATGGACGTTGGTGGAGAGACTCAGCCCAAGAGTGAGAGGAGTGGAAATGAGTTACTTGAGAAGTGTGTGCGGAGTTACATTGGAGGGATAGACGGACGAATGAGGAAGTAAGAAGGAGGTGTGGTGTGGAGGTAGATGTTCTGGAAAGTGAAAAGGAACACCTTGAGATGGTTCGGCCATATGAAACATATAGGAAGCGAGAGAATACCTAAGAGGGTGTATGAGAGTGAGGTGGAAGGACAGAGAGGGAGAAGTAAACCGAAAGAGAGGTGGAAGGATTGAGTGAGGAAGTATATGGATGATGGCGGTGCTGGTTGGGAGGAGGGATGTCGACTGACTGGGGACAGAGGTGCATGGGGGCGTTTCGTTCGTGGCCACCCCTTAGGGGATCATGGCGTCAGGCAATAGATAGATATCCTCCATTTCAAGCTATATGGCATGTGACTTTTACACTATGTCCGCAGTAACGTTGAGCGCGCCTATTAATTAATACATTTAAATATAATGGAGGAATATTATTATTATTTTGTTTTTAATATTAATTTAACCAGAGCACTGAGCTCTACAAAGAACTTTCATAGGGCTGGATTCGATCAAGATATATAACTAAAAAAAAAAAAAAAAAAAACTTACTTCCTCTCGGGCATAGGCTGAGAGCCTTAACATTCACCTCTTTACAATGAACAGTGAAGCCCATCAGGTCTTGTTCCAGTCTAGGGAGTGAGACATGTGAAGCACGTAGAGTACAACGAGCACCTGCCATCTTGCCTTCACATGAGGCACGGTGCTCACTCATGGCCCGAAACGACCCCATCTCTGAAGCCACCTCGTTCTCGTGCTTCACTGTCTCATCCCCTACACTCGGACTCTCACACTTACACACACACAACGCCACCTGTTGAGCAGATAACTCACCAGGCATTGCACCCCTATAGCATATTTTGAATATGGGAATATTCATACAGTGCTATTTAATCAGGGAACAATGAGGGTATTTTATTGACGTTTCGGTGGGCTTGTGGTAATGCACTGATACCAGGTACAGCACAAATTCCATCCCAATAATATCTTCCCATTGATACATCGGGATTTGAAACCGAGACCTTTGGATTACCAGGCCAGTGGCAAGACCACTCCACCACACCTCCCCTGAGGTCAAGATAGATAGGGAAGGGCAGTAGGGGAACAAATCGAGGAAGGTGAAGACACGCAGACATTTCTCGCTATTTCATCAGTTCAGCCGGACCACATGAGCTCCACATCAGAGCTCTTATAGGGCAGACCGAAGGATGAGGCAAGAACTGCTACACCGCAACACCAACCAAGAAGTGATCAGGGCGAAGAATGAAAGATCAGGTCAAAGGTAGATAAAATCACATCGAGAAGCAAAAAATGCATTACCGAAGGGAAGCAAGTCAGTCCGGCCACATCAGCAACCGAAGAGACAAACGGGTCAGAAGTCAATCACCTAGCCAGGCCAGGGAGACATGAGACATAGGCCGCCCGAGGACAGCCAAATGGGACAGAATTAGAATAGAAGGGGAAAAACATAGAATAAGGAATGAAAAACTACTCAAAATTAGTCAAGCTGAGGACGAAAGTTCGAGGGGAGATAGGAATGGTAAGGACCACAAACAACCCCCATCTAGCTCTACTCCAGTCGCCGGCCCCGAAGCCCCCCCAACCGCGTCAAGGAGAGTAGTAACAGGGGGGAATGGAGGAATAAATTGGACCTGTAATTTTAATGGATTCTCATGGCTATATAGTATATACTATTCAGTTTGTATGTACAAATTTAGGCACACACACGCGCACGGACGGACGGACGGACGGACGGACGGACACACACACACACACACACACACACACACACACACACACACACACACACACACACACACACACACACACACACACACACAGCCCGTAGCCTAGTAGGTAGAGCTCTCGTCTCACACACGAGGGGTCGGGGGTTCAATCCCCGGCCGGGCGGAGACAAATTGGGCTTGTCTCCTTTCATGTGTTAGCCTCAGTTCACCTAGCTGTAAATAGGTACCTGGAATAAGTGGACGACGTTGTGACGTCCCATCTGGGGTTGGCAAAAATGGTACAAGGCGAGATGGGTATCATATGGTTCACCTAAGCTGATGGCTACCTAAGCCTTCGGGCGAGACGGTACCGTCTATAGTGAGAATGGTACCATACAGATCCACCCTAAGCCTTCGTTTCCGATGTCGCCAATTGGCTAAAAAATACAGACTACACACACATCCACAGCCATTCCAACAGTACATAAAACACTTAACATGCATTTCACGCAATACATTCCCAGTTAAGGAGGCGCGATAATAATGAGCTTAGCTCGCATTGCGTGGATTCCCCTTGACGAACAAGTAACTGAGTAACACACACACACACACACACACACACACACACACACACACACACACACACACACACATATACACACACATACATACATACATACATACATACATACATACATACATACATACACTAACACTAACACGCAAACTATAAAATCACTTTACTTCTGTTTTTCTAAAGTATTTATTTCACGTTTCAGAGAGAGCTTGGGCTGGCCGACGTAACGATGACCGCCGACGTGGCTATTGGCTTTAATAATGTGTAAGTATAGTCATGGTAGATTATTATCCTATACCCTGTTCCAAGTTAGTAGACCAAATCTCTGTAACATTAAAGTTTATAACTCACAATCGACTAGGGTAATCGCGCTAATATTTCGACCACTTGGGAAGGGTCAGCTTGGGAATAGGAGTGGATATTTATAGCCCATATGCTCTAGCCCCTTTCGAGGTATAAAGATTAGGGTTCACGATATCTGGACTACCTATTGGGAACTGTATAACATCGTTGTTCAGTTTTCATAGTGTTGAAAATATCTATGTATGGTATGTATGTACAGTGTGTGTGTTGTGTGTGTGTGCCGTATCTTCCTTACTCAACAAACATAGCAATGACAGTTTGGGAATATAATAATTCACTCGCATACACATAGACAGGATTGAAAACATCACGAATAAAGGCTTGGGTTGAATTCGTCTTACAATTTCAATAATATACTTTATATATATCTCTATTATAGTAAACAAACTGACTATTACTGTATACATTAACTATATATTACTACTATTGGCATTCATTAAGGGCAGGTGTTTACTTTGCTTCCTGGACCTCCATCAAAATTAATAAAATTCCGCAAAGACCCCCCTTCAAGATAAATGTGTGAATTTTTTAGTAGAAACATGTTTCGGGCGAGAGCCAATTATTCCCAAATTACAGGCTCGCTATCACTCACCAGGAAAAAAACGACACTAAATGGCACGAAAGGTCTGGATATTGACAAAGAAATTGGCAAAACTCTTAACATTTGAAAACTAATGGGGCTAAACATGAAGGAGAAGAGGGTTTTAAAAAAATACTTCGCTTTTAAACACATCCACTGCTGTGTGTATTCTGCTGGTTGAGATGGTCCAAGTGAATCTTACTGGATGAATTTCATTGGCTGAGATGGTCCAAGTTAAATGTACTGAGCGAAGTGTGAGAGGTGAGTTGGGTGGTCGACAAAGTTGTTGTTGTAGTTCCCCAGACTGTCTGTCCGAACAGTCTCGAGTCCGGTAAACCGAAGCCACTCCAGATGCTCGGGCCCCCGAAGGAGCCAGGGAGAGATAAGAACTGTCTCTGAGAGCGCAGCGGGGGAGGGGACCACCAGCCCACAGGCTTGCACCCCCGGGCCAATGCCCCCACCGTCTGTGACCCCCCTCGCAGTGCCACACAATCGGGCGATCTTGCCAGCACCTAGAAGGAAAAGTAATACAGTAAAAGAGACGGACAAAAACGGCTAAAGTTGGGTAGAGGATGCCAAACCTCACTCTGGATAGGAGTACCCCTCTCGCAAGTCGACAAAGTAAGCATCAATTTTACTTAAAAAACAGACAAAAACATGCACAATAATCCTACAAGACGTAGACTGAGCTAGCCAAAAACCTCTAGAACAATATTACTTCCTGTTCTTTCCCTTCACTTTTCCAATACGATGTTACCTCCATCACTTCTTCCTATGACAAAGCTGAATGCATTTTTTGCTCAAACTGTCACTGAAAACTCCTCCTTGAATGATTCTGGTGCCATTCCTCCCTCTCCTCCTCCATCTCCTTTACTAATGCCTAATTTCTTAATATCTTCGAAGGATGTACTTTCTCTCCTCTCTTGGCATAAGAAAGCATATGGACTAGATGGTGTTCCTCCTGTTGTGGTCAAAAACTGTTCTTCTATAAGGACTCCCTGCCTAGGCAAACTCTTCCGTCTCTGTCTTTCCTCTAGCATCGTCCCTCCTTTCTAGAAATTTGCTTTCATTCAACCTGTCCCAAAGAAAGATGACCACACTCAACTATCGTCCAATTGCTCTCATATCTTGCATCAAAATGTCTTAAGCATTTCTCTTGCCATAACTTACTTTCTGATCGCCACTATGGTTTCCTTAAGGGCTGCGCTACTAGTGATTGCGTTTTTATCTTACTAACTCCTGGCAATCTTCCTTTCGGGATTTTGGTGAGACCTTTTTTATTATGTTAGACATATCTAAAGCCTTTGACAGAGTTTGGCACAAATCCATTGTTTCCAACCTACCACCCTTCGGGTTCTATACCTCTATCTGAGCCTTTATCTCCAATTTCCTTTCTGACCGTTCCATTTCTGTGGTTGTGGATGGCCATATTTCACTTCCTAACATCATATCTCCGGTGCTTCTAAGGAGTTCTGTCCTATCTCCAGTTCTTATTTATAATATTCATCAATTATCTTCTCAACTGTAATATATGTACACATACTGTATGTCAATGGCTCTATCTCACAATATTCAACGATTTTACCACATTTACCCACCATGCAGTTATTTAAAAACTCATGATACGGCTATAGCACACACGTTTTCTCATATATAAACCATTTCTGATATGGGCAGATATAACCTTGATATTTTCATTACTGCCAAGCAACAATTTCTCCCTCTATCTACCCGTCATAAAACTTCCATACGACTAACCCTTAGTCTTCAACAACACACAAATCAACCCTTCGTCTTCTCTCAATAATCTTTTTAATTTTGTTTTTACCATTCTTGGAAAGACCATATCACCACTCTTACTAAGACATCTTCGCTGAAGTTAGGCATGCTGAGCCGTATTCGAAGGTTCTTTATCCCTGCACAGCTTCTTGTTCTGTGCAGAGGCACTGTGAGCCCTAGCATCGATTATTGTTCACATTATGAGAGAAAGTTCCACCCAAACCGCACTTCTTGAGAGAGTAGTCATCAACTCCCCACCTCTTACTAATTCTCTACAATCTCTCTCTACACACTGCAATATTGCATCTCTCTCACTCTTCTACTGCTATTACAATAATGAATGTTCTTCAGAACTTTCTCACTGTATATCTCTTACCTTACGTAGGGTAGGTGGCATCTGCCTTTCAACACATTCCCACCCCTATTTCTTTCCAACTCTATTCCAAGAATGAACCCATTTTTGCAGTCTTTCTTCCACTTGCCAAGTTAACGTTGGAATTTTGTCGCTCATCCTGTGCCTTAAACTGCTTCAAAATCTGTGTATTCAGAAATATTGACTCTAACGTGCTTACCTTGAATTTGAATTTCTGTAACTCTTTTACCTCAATAATTTGGCCACTATAAGATGTTTCACACAATTCAGGTGTTAATCTTTCTGCGCGAGCGATAGGTCGCATTTTGTGCCATTTAGGTATCTATTTTTTCTTGAGCAATAGCGAGCCAGAAATATACGAGGAACCGTTCTTCGGCCAGGACATTATTCTACCGAAAAATGTACAAATTTATCTCGAAGGGGGGTTTTGAGGGTATTGTTTTAAGCTTGATGGTCTTGGGAGGAATCTAAAGAAAATATAAAATTAATATTATATTATTTGTTCATTTATTATTTTGTGTATTTATTAAATATTATTTATTATTATTGTATTTACAATAATAGTATATAATACATTAATATTAAATAATAGTCAATACAGTAATAATAAATAATAGATAATATATACTAAAGTAATAAATGAACCAATAATAACAAATCTGCCAATACACAGATTCGGCGACCTGACTGTAAGCGGCCTGTACACTCTGGAGCCAGCTATTCAGACGATGGTGGATGCCCTGGTACTCACCAACACCAGCCTTACCTCCCTCGCCATCACTGGGGATGTGAATGATGAAGGCTCTCTTACCGCGGTTTCTCGAAATGCCACCACGAATTACTTCCTCTGCGAGTTCCATGGGCCCACTGGTAAGATTTAGGGCAGTTTTAAGTTTGGTTAGGTTAGGTTACGGGTTCGGTTCGGTTAGGTTACATGTTCGGTTAGGTTACAGGTTCGGTTAGGTTAGCTTACGGATTCGGTTAGGTTAGGTTACGGGTTCGGTTAGGTTAGGTTACGTGTTTGGATAGGTTAGGTTCACTTTGGTTCGGTCAGGTTAATTTCGATACAATTAGGTTATGTCAGAGTCTTGGAGGGTCTCTTAAGGTGGTTCCTAGAGGTGAAATCACGGAATACTTCTTCTGTAAGTTCCATGGGCCAATTGGTAAGATTTAGGGCAGTTTAGGTTTGGTTAGGTTAGGTTTTGTGTTCGGGTTAGGTTAGACTAGGCTAGGTTCCCTTTGGTTAGGTTAGGTTCCCTTCGGTTAGGTTAGGTTCTCTTCGGTTAGGTTAAGTTCACTTCTGTTTGATCAGGTTTAGTTCAGTACTATTAGGTTAGGTCAGTTAGTTTGGGGGCAGGAGGCTAGGAATCCTCCTCCCCTAGTAAAATTATCCTACTCAACGAGACAGCGAGAGGAGCGAGGGAACGTGAAAGTGGTCCCGGACCCTAAGAATTGGAACTTTACAGGTTTCTGTTCGGTCACTGTTTCGAGTTGGCCACCCCCAGCAATGGGGTATGTGCCTGAGAATATACATACATACATAGTTTAGTTTATATTAGGTTAAGTTTGGTTAATGTCAACTCCACCTCCAGTCAACTTAGCCAAAACAAGGCAATCGGAGATGGCATACTTCGCCCCCGCTGTGCTGTCGGGGACTGCCACAAAATGTTTGGGGCTCTTTTCTTTAGTGAAGGAGATTGTGGACACCGATTGGGCAGGGCAATACCCAGATGAGGGCTTATAGAGTTATAGGCATGTGATAAGGGGTTGCTGGAACTCCTGTTTAATTTGCCTGGTTTCCCTCACGGTTTCTGTTTATCACACCTACACAGAGTTATCAAGCTAGATCTCAGAAACACCCCCTCCTACTATCAATTTATCTACACTAACCAATCACACCACTCTTCTTTCCATTACTGTTCACCAAAAACAAAAATAATAATTTCACTCACTCTTTCAACAATGGGGGGAGACACTTGTTACAGACAGCTTTGCATTTTGTGTCCTTCATACACATAGAACAAATATATAATTTTACTTGCATCCCAATCAATTCATGGTCACAGTCAAAAGGACTCCCAGTCAGTTTGATGATTTATTTTTCCCTAATAGCCAAATTTCTTCCTGTATCACCTACAAAAGAGAGAGAGTACAAGGAAAGACTAAATTAAAAGTGGATGGAAGTGTGAGAGATGGAAGAGAGAGAAGTAGAGGTTGAATGGCAACAGTTTAAGGAAGGAGTGAAAGCAAGTGCAGAAGTAGTATGCGGTAAAAGGAAATTAGGAGGCAGAGGTATCAGGAAGGGAAGCGAGTGGTGGAATGATACAATGAGAAAGGCAGTTGAGGAGAAGACAGTGTTTTGAGAGGGTTTTACAGCAATTACAGGATGGTGGTGTTGAGGTATGGGAGAGGTACAGGGAGAAAAGGAGAGAGGCAAAACGGAAAATTAGAGAAGTGAAAAAAAATGCAAATGAAAGGTGGGGGCAAAAGTTGAGTGAGAATTTTGAAGAACGAAAGATGTTCTGGAAGGAGGTAAATAGAGTAAGGAAAGGAGGCCAACAGAGGGAAGTGTCAGTGAAAGATGCAAATGGAGAATTAATAGTGGAGGGAGTTGAAGTGAGGAAAAGATATGCTGAGTATTTTGAATCTTTGCTAAGTGCAAGAGATGGAAGAGAAGCAGTGATTGAAGCCGTGGTTGATAGAGCTAGGTTACCCAGGCCACCCAGGTGGCAGGGAATGAATGAAAGGATTGAGGAAAATGAGGTGAAAGAAGCAGTGAAACAAATGAGAGCGGGAAAATTTGGATGGTATCGCTGTGGAGTGTATAAACAAGGGTGGAGATGTGATAATAGATTGGTTGGTTAGACTTTTTAATGTGTGCTTTGCTGTGTCAGTGGTACCAATAGACTGGAAGAGTGCATGTATTGTGCCATTGTACAAGGGGAACGGAGATCGGCAGGAGTGTTCAAGTTATAGAGGTATTAGTTTATTATCGGTGGTTGGAAAACTGTATGGCAGGGTGTTGATAGAGAGGATAATACAGTGTACGGAAGTTGCAAAAGGAGAAGAACAGTGCGGTTTTTGGAGGGGAAGACTGGAATAGGGTGCGTGGATCAGATTTTTGCAGCAAGACAGTTATGCAAGAAGTATTTAGAGAAGCATAAGGAGATATTTTGGGCTTTTATGGATTTGGAAAAAAGCGTATGATCGTGTGGATCGTGAATCAATGTGGAAGGTGTTAGGGATTTATGAAATTGGAGGAAATTTTTTAGAAGCAGTTAAGAGTTTTTATGAAAGGCGCTGAGCGTGTGTTAGAGTAGGAAATGGCGAGTTGAGTGAATGGTTTGAGGTAAATGTAGGTTTCCGACAGGGTTGTGTAATGTCACCATGGCCGTTTAATATGTTTATGGATGGTGTGGTGAGGGAGGTGAAAATGAGAACTATGGGAAGAGGATTGGGTTTAGTAGGGAAGAATGGTAGAGATTGGGAGTTTAATCAGTTGCTGTTCGCTGATGACACAGCTTTGGTGGCGGATTCTGAGGAGAAACTGCAGCGGGTAGTCAAAGAGTTTGGTGTGGTTTGTGGGAGGGGGAAACAGAAGGTGAACCTTAATAAAAGTAAAGTAATGGTGTGTAATATGGGTGATCGCAGGTGAATCTAGATGTGAGGCTGGATGGGGAAATATTAGAAAAAGTAGAGTGTTTTAAATATCTAGGAGGAACGATAAGCAGGAGTGGAGGTATGGAAATGGAGGTAAAACAGTGTGTGAAGGAAGGAAGGTTTTCGGAGCAATGGGAAGTATGTGGAAGATGAGAAATCTCGGAATGAAAGTAAAAAGTGCAATGTATCAAGGAATTGTTGTGCCAACAGTGATGTATGGGGCTGAGACATGGGCTCTGAAGGAAAAGGAGAGAAGAAAGATGGATGTGATGGAGATAAGCTGCTTGAGGAGTATGTGTGGAGTTACTCGTAGAGACAGATTGAGGAATGAAGATATACGTAGGAGAGTGGGGCAGCAGGAACATTTGTCGGCCAGAGTAGACAGAAGGGTACTGAGCTGGTATGGTCATGTTGAATGAATGGAAGATGAAAGGCTTACAAAGAGAATATGGGAGTCAGATACAAGGGGAGATAGAAGGGCAGGAAGACACTCATTGAGATGGAGAAATTGTGTAAGACAAGCTTTGGATGATAGAGGAATGGCTATAGATCAGGCAAAGGAAGTGGTAATAAACAGGAATGAATAAAGAATGCTTGTGAATAGATGAATGTAAACACGGTCGTTTGGGAGAGAGGGTCATGCGCCAGTTGGACTAGATAGTAGTGTGTGTAAGATTGTGTGTTTTGTTTTTCTGATGTGTTATGATGTCCCTGGTCGGGCTCTGTCTCAAGTCGGCCACCCCCATCAAAAGAATAAAAAATAAAAAAGGAAAACTGGGGAATGTGCCACAGTATACAGTATACATACATACATACATACATACATCACCTACATAGACCACATTACATTCTTTGTATAGGATGGCATATACTCAAGCCATTATATCATTATACATTTTGTTCTTAACAAACATGGATTAGAAGGTTTAATTATATATAAAGTTATTTTACATCAAATCGTGGCCGAATTATTTTGTATAACTTAAATTTGCCACATAAGGTACAGACATACAGTATATGGTTTGACTACAATAGAAGGGGCTTCAGGTACAACCATTATTTCTTAGCTTTCAAATAGTTTTATTTAATAAACCAAATGGACTTGAGGTCAGGGAAGAATCCATAATATTGAAGATCTAAGGAACATAGAAGCTATATATATATATATATATATATATATATATATATATATATATATATATATATATATATATATATATATATATATATATATATATATATATATATATATATATATATATATATATATTCATTCCATTGAGTTGGTTTTCTAAATACTGAAAAGCTAAGAGAACTAAGATCTTTCTTAACATGAGCATCTAAAAATGGAAGGGAACAATCGTTTTCCTATTAATAATAATGTTACTGATTGTACAAGGGTATTTAATTGATTGCTATTTGTGATGTGTGATAACAAAATATATACAGTATATCAAGAGACCTGAACCACATAATTTGGGGAAAATATATATAGAGTAGCAATTTGTCTCAAAATTATAAGTTTGATTCCCGAAGGGAAGTAGAGAAAACCTAATATTTAGTAGGGCCCCGTAATCATTGACTACTTCGCCTATTAGTAATAATTGTTTCCATTCAACATCCTGCGCCAGCATTTTGAATAGCCCGCGCGAAAGTATCATGGAGTACTCTCATAAGTGCACGCTTAATTCCCTCATGGGATCGTCATTTTGATCGGGTACCCTACAGAAAAAAACTCTGTAAAAAATAAAAAATAACTTAATGTCTGTTATCATATGACTTGCCATATTCGTGGATTTCTCATGCTTTGCTTCCCCTAGCGGCCATCTTCGTCCTTCACTGATATACCAAGAATAAACTGTAGAAATCAGCGAATGGGAAGTGGGATGGTTGGGAGGGCCCGAGTCGTCAATGATTACGTGGCCCTACTAAATATTAGGTTTTCTCTACTTCCCTTCGGGAATCAAACCTATAATTTAATAGGGTCCCTTCATCATTGACGACTTCGCCTGAATATCAAGACTGGAGGCGGGACATTCGCAAAATATCCTAACCTTAGGGAAGAAGAATCCGGATAACATTTTCTTAAGTTTTATTGTATGCAATACAAAAATTGAAAAAGGTATAAAAGATTTGCTACCAGTGCATGGCATTAAGAAACTGATTGCTTCATGGTCAGATCGTTGCAATCGATCGTATGCATGAAAAAAAGGTTGACACGCATGTGTCCTGTAGAACTATAACTCTGTAGTAGTTATTCGTTCTCTCCTTAAACTAATTGTACAGTAATACTTTTGTACACTTTGGTAAAACAGACATAGTTGCAACTATGAGATATATCTTCTTAAAATTAAAACTCATACTGGACTGTAGAACCCGTCCTATCACAGCTCGTGATGCATCACAATCTCCAAGGGTACAGGGGGGATATGGACTATTCCGCACCCCCCCCCCCCTTTTAAAACAACACAACATATAATATAACAATACCTACTGTACCCGTTGCCGTAAAGCTACACAGGTACGCTTTGGTTTTCTAGAGCAACAGACAGGTAGAGTGTAAGGAAAGTATGATTGCAAGCCCAAAGTTGGATTTTAGCAATATCATCAATAAAAAAAAAAATGCAAAAATCTGAGGGATACTGCCCATGTCTTAATATCGTGAGCCCTGCCTATCATGCCGGGATTGCTTTCCCTGATAACGTCGACAAGCAAGGAAGCTAACTTCCGTTTTGTAACACGTTTCCCTGTCCGGTAAACCCATAAAGCACCTGGTTGGCGAGGTTGCGCATCCCTCATAGACTTTGTGAGTGCTTGCACAGGACTTAAAATGTGATGATTGAGGCCTCTCTTCAAGGCCGGGACGGAAAATTCAGAAAAAACATGGTCCGAATGTTCGTTCTTAGCAATAAAGGAGGGAGACGGCGCAATTTGAACATGGTCATGTAGTCTCCCAAACCTGAGACAGTTTGGTTCGTTGCTCATCGCCGCCAGCTCCGACACCCGGTTTCCGGTGGCAAGTGCCAATCAAAATCTATCTATCGCCTGACGCCGTGATCCCCGAAGGGGTGGACACGAACGAACCGCCCCCATGCACCTCTGTCCCCAGTCAGTCGACGCCCCTCCCCCCAACCAGCACCGCCTTCGTTCACGTAGTTCCTCACTCCATCCTTCCACCTCATATTCGGTCTACCTCTCCCCCTCTGTCCCTCCACCTCGCTCTCGTACACCCTCTTAGTCATTCTCTCGCTTTCCATACGTTCCATATGGCCGAACCATCTCAAGTTGTTCCTTTTCACACTTTCCAGCACATCTACCTCCACACCACACCTCCTTCTTACTTCCTCATTAGTCTGTAATCAAAATCCGGTGCATTAATATACTTGCGCGATTGAAGCAATTCTAAGGCTTTATCAAGGGACCAGGTGGGCGTGAGCTGGCGGGGAGGTGGACGAAGCTTGAAACACGCCCTCATAAAACCTTTCTCCTCCGCCTGCGGTATGGAAAGGCCGGTGAGATCAAGGAAGGGGGTCCTAATGGCAGACAGATGATTTTTTAACGTTATGACCGAAAAATGCTTCTGCTCAAATTGATAGTCTAAGTACTTGAAAATTAAGGCTCCCGAGGAAGTCGTTTGCCCTGACTCAACAATCCAGGTTGTAAAACTTTTCCAATGAGATTGATATTGTCTCCTGCTAGACGGTGTGTACTGATTCATTAGCTTCTTAGGGACACTTGGCCCAATTTGATTTAACCATTTGACATAGTAAATATCCATAAGGCAAAACTGAGCGAGGTCCGAAGGTTGCCAATCATTTCCAAGTGGAAAACGGAGACCGGGAGGGACACCGGGGTCCTGCACCACTGTTGCAATTGGTGGTACCAAACCTGGGCCGGCCAAAGCGGCGCGATCAAAGCTACCCGGCCCCGGTAATCCCTCAGTTTGTGAATGACTTTGCACATTAACACAGAGTCTGGCGGCGGAAACAGATAGATTGAGGTCCACCTGTTCCAGTCCACCAGCAATGCATCGGGTCCCCCCGCCGGGGTTACCCCGTGACGTGTAAGAAAGAGTGGGAGTCTGTGGTTCTCTACTGACGCAAACAAGTCCACCTGTGGACAGGCCGGCTTTGCAATCATCTTGTTGAAGATAGCCTGTTTGATTGTCCATTCTACTAGAGTGCTACGCCGGCGAGAGAGAGCGTCTGCCCAGACATTCGCCACGCCGGGGAGGTAGGTGGCATGCAGGGAAATCCCTAGCGAGTCGGCTAGGGTAAAAATTTGTTCTGAAACGTTCAACAACTCTCGTGACCTCACTGAGCCTTGTTTCTGAATGCAAAAAACTGCAGTTTGATTGTCCATTCTGAACGCTATTGATTTGATCTTCAATGTACTGCCATGAGTTTGGAGAAAGAACAGGGGAAATAAGAGCTCTTTCTTGTTGATATGTGATTGGCTGTCTGCCACCCAGATGCCCTGACCCTGGTGGCCTAGGCTTGACTGATACCCCAACCTAGGGTCCCCGAGGCGTCTGTGTCTACCCATACCGTAGGAGGGGGAGAAACCCATGTTACGACCGAGTAGAGGACTTCGTGCTTGGTCCAGGCCGATAGTAAGTTGTGGATTAATGGAGAAATTGGCCATAATTTCTTCTCCGGCAAGAGAGGGAATACTTTGTTGCCTTCCAGGATTAATCTCTTGGCTTTCAATCGGCCCAACTTGACAGTTAATTGTACCCAGTTGAGAGAACCGATCAGGGAATCCCACGTTTTCCTGGTCGTATCCAGACTGTGGAGGAACCGGAACAGTTTCCTGCAAAACTTGTTGCAGTTGTCCACACTCTGAGTAAGAGTCAGAGCGTAGGTGTCCCAGACCAGTCCTAACCACTGAATAGTCCTTGAGGGGACAAGGTGCGACTTTGCCAAGTTCACCTTGAACCCTAGGGTTTGTACATGAGCTAACACTTGATTTACATGGTCTTGACATAATTCTAAAGAGTTTGCCACTACTAGGCAATCGTTCAGATACCAAAACACCTGTATACCTCGAACTAACAGGTGTAAAAGAGCTTGCCGGACGAGTTTGGTAAATACTCTCGGTGCTAGGTTCAACCCGAACGGCATCCTGTGAAAGACATAAGTCTCGTGCCGGATTCTCAGAGCGAGAACATTTTGGAACCTCTTGTTTATAGGGACATGCCAATAGGCCTCTTTGAGATCGATCGAGCACATCCAACCTTGCGGCGGAAGTGCGAATCTGAGTTGCTGTACAGTCAACATCCTGAAGGATGAATTCTCTATAAAGGTGTTCAGGTGCGAGAGATCTAGAACTGGTCGCATCTGCACACTGTCCCTTTTTGGCACTAAGAAGAGTACAAAGGAAATCAAGCAACAACATATCTAGTGACCCTTCTAGGTTGCTTGTCCTCCAAAACACTTAGGATCAAGTGTCCAAACAGTGGTTTAGAGTGGGTAAGGGAACATTGGAAAGGGAATTACTGCCCTGGAACTAATGTCCGTGGCAGGATTAGGAAGTTAGTAGAGGACAGATGGGTTAGTAACTGAGGGGGGGATAAAATAAAGTTATTCATTTACAAACGCAGTAAGTCGCGGGTTTGATACGAGATATTTGTCTACGCGGAGTTTAAATGAATCAACGGTGCTGCAGTCTATAACGTTTCGGGGAAGCCCATTCCACAAGTTGACAACTAGATTGAAGAAGAAATTCTTAGATTCGTGGGAGTTAAAAGATTTACCAATAATTTTGCAACCGTTTCCCCGCGTGTAATTAGATTGGTCGATAGTGAAGTACTTACTACAGTTCATATTGTCGATGCCTTTGATGATTTTGAACACTTGAATTAAGTCACCTCTTAATCTGCGCTGGGTTAAAGGAAATAGATTTAATTCTCTAAGACGCTCTTTGTATGGTTTGTTCTTTAGGCTAGGTATCATTTTGGTAACTCTACGTTGAACTCGTTCTAGGTTGTTTATATCTTTTTGGTAATAAGGGCACCAGGATTGAACGCAGTATTCCAGAAGAGGGCGGACTAAGGAATTGTAAAGGGTTAGGATAACTTCTTTGGATTTATGCTCAAATGACCTGCCTATAAAGCCAATTATTTTGTTTGCCTTCTTAACAACTTCTGAACATTGTTGACTCGGTTTTAGGTTACTCGATATTGTTAATCCCAGATCGGTTTCTCTGTTTACATTCTTAAGCCGAGTACCATTCATCGAATAGTTTGCTTTCTCATTTAGGTATCCGATATGTAGTACTTTACATTTATCCGCATTGAAACTCATTTGCCAAATTTGGGCCCAACATGACAATTTATCTAGATTGTGTTGCATATCGTCAACTTGTTCTTTTGAGAGTACGCTATTTGCAATTTTTGTATCGTCAGCAAATTTTGAGATTGTACAGGTGAGACCCTCATCTATGTCGTTGATGTAAATTAGAAAGAGAATTGGTCCTAGTACCGATCCCTGGGGTACCCCACTACTTACATTGGTCCATTTAGATGACTCTACCGTTTAGAGTCTTGACATGAATACTGGCTGATAGGCATTGACCTGAATAAGGACCTGTTTGGCAATCATTTCCTGTAATATGACCTCCTCCTCCTGAGACACCGGGGTATATTCCTGCGGCCGACGCAGTCGAGGCCGCCGGCGCCACCGCCAGGTGATTCCTTTGCTCACTACCTTCCTGGCCCAGGTATGCTTGGGCCAGGCTGAGCGGAATGAACGGAACGAACCCAGGTGCAACCGGGCTTCGTGCTTCAAGGCAACTCTCCAATCCTGGTCCTTTGAGCTCGGCCCTGGGATGTGGAGAGTCTGAGTGGCTAGTTTTTTGGAGGGGGAGGTGGGTTGGCATCGGACGCTTGACTAGTTTTGGCTGGTGTAGTGCCCTGATGACCTTTGTATGGGGCCTTACCCTTATACCCGTGCTGTTTACCTTGTTTGGGTTTGTGATGATTACCTCCCTGCTGAGGAGGTGGTCTGGGGTCTCTTGGTGACTGCTTAGGTTGGGGTTGGGACGGTTTGTTACCGCCCTTTGATTTATGAAAGGGTTTCTTAGGTGGGTCCTTCCTAGCTTGGGAGGTAACCTGCTTCCACCCACTCACCATATTAAAAACTAGACTCCAAGTCTCAGAGTTAAGCAGGGTGGTAGTAAGAACTGGGGAGAGAGTTACCCGGCGACCTATGTCCGCCGGCAACTTCCTCACCAGATGGACTCTTGGATCTTGGCGGGCTCGAACCGCTTCCAAAATTGCAATTCTAATGTCTCCTAGTGACTGAATGGCATTTTGTAGCAAGAGTCTACGAGACAGCTCAGTAGCTTTTCTAATTTGGGGGTCAGCTATGGCCGAGATAGTGCGTGCAAGAGAGGCGGCTATTCGTGACTCACTAAGTACTGAGAGAACATCCGGTAGGCTTTGTTGCGTAACTTAAAATCCCGCTCCAAGTGAGCAGCCGGGGGGGGGGGGGAGAGAAAAAGGTTCATCAAGGGCATGTAATGACACTTTAGGGGCCGCCAGAAATGTTAGTAAGGCTGGTGACACCCCTTCTGCTTTGGATACCGCCAGGGAAAAGTAAGTATGGTTATCCGGAGGAATCTGATGAGAAGATTTGGAGGTGATAGTAGTGGCAAAAACCTGAGCTTCTAACTCCCAATCTATCCAAGGGCCTACTCCCACCTGCCCCATCTGCAGTACCGGAGTCTGAGCTTGGTCCAGGGCCGGAGTTGTAGCCAACTCCAGCGTAAGAGAATTCAAGGCTTTGACATCATTGATGCCATCAGCCTTCGACCAGTCAGCAAATAAGTCTTGCAGATGCGGCGGAAGGAACTGCCGGCGCGGCTGAAGAAACAAAGTATGCCGGGTTAAGTGAACTTGGTACACCCTTAATCAGTACATCCAAAACCCTCCCTGCCTCGTCTTTTGCCCTAAATTTACGGTTCTTATTGATCTCAATTGACCACTCGCCGGGAACTGGGGGGTCCCCTGACACCGAAGGTTGAGCCGAAAGGGGATTCTCTGGTACCACAGGTACCCAAGAGCAGTCAGTACCATAGAGGAGGGGCATGGGGCCCTTCCTCAGAGGCGCCTTATCTAAAGGAGGGGGTTGGACATCAGTAGCAACCCTGAGGGTGGACATAGCTAGCGTCGCCGGCACTGAGGGCCTGGGGCAGCTGCTACCACTGGGTTGGACAAGGAGGAGCTGGGGGTTCTAGAGGTCTGATAACAGAGGTACTGGGGGGCGCAGCTAAGGGAGTAACCGGGGGATCCGACGAGGCAGGGACTTGATAATGCTGTATCACTTTATGTAACAACTCATTTACCTGATCAGAAGTCATCGATTTCCTATGGGGATCTTTGGATGAATGTGAACTAGCCTCAGAATAATTACTAGGGATAGACTGAGGAGCCGGGGAGAACACTCTGTCCGCCGGCTCCTCACTCTGCTCCAAGGTCTCTTGTGATTCTACCTCATTATCCGCCGGGGGCCAAGACAAATCTGGCACTGACGACGGTAACACGTTTATGTTACCGTTCTGGAATGACGTTTAGGAGAGAGAGAGATGGTTTTGAGTGACGCCAATAGCCCCCTGCCGCTATGGGCTGGGAGTCATGAGTCACTTGTGAGCTTAAATGGGCCCCCGCCGGAAAACCTCTATATTGGTTGGCTAGCACCCTACTCGGGCCTGTCGACCTAACACTATGGGGAACAACATTCAATTTTGGTATGGCAAAAGTCACATTAGGAGGCACACGCAAGGATTGTTCATGACTAGGTGTGGATTCCAATATCTCAGATCCTACTTCCGACTCTCCTGAATCACGTATAGGCGTGTCAGAAGGAGGTGTGGGGGAAGGTGGTTGAGGAGTGTCCTGCCGGCTGCTAGACGTGTCCTCATATTCCTCTCTCCGGCGCTTGTGAGATCGGGAAGAGTCCGAGGCAGAGTGGCAAGAGTATTTCCGGGGAGACTTCGACCTAGACCTCGAATTCTGCCGCGGGGAGGGCGAGCATCTCCTCTTGGAACGGTCAGAGGGGGGAACCTCGGTGACTTTGCTCTCACTGCTACTACTCACTACCTCTTTGCTGAGGGCTTTTGTTTTGACTTTGGGTCTGACAGATTTGGAGGAGCCGGGTTTCACTAAGGGTGAGTTAATAATGAGATTTTCTCAAAGGACTTCGTCATCACACCGAAGCGCCTTATGGGCCGTGTCCTTTGCATAAGAATTAAACGCGGCTTTAATCTCGTGTAAGGCTGCTAAACATGATAAATCTTTCTTCGCCAACAAGGCGGTTTATAATGCAGAGCAGATGGCGCATCTTTTAGATAACCACACGCCTCGAGAGCGATCTAAACACTTGGCACACTTGATGCAAAGCTTGTGAGCAAAAATGGGTAAAAGGGAGCAAGTGGGCGTGACTCAAAGTTCAAACCTAGGCATGTTGCCGTAATGAGGGGATCCCCCCCTCTGCCGGGATAGGTGGCCAACTCCGCCGGAGAAGCAGTCTCTGGGGCCTGGAAAGAAAAATGTCCAGGAATCAATGCTCATAAGGATAACCTGCGAGGTATTACACATCCTAACCCAAATCCGCCGGAAAGTTAGCTATAGCGCACTACTACTCTAACCTTCCGCCGGATCTGTCTAGCTGACTTTCAATAACTTACCTGTGACAAGAGCCACAGGTCCCTTGACCCTTTTAGTGTCTGATCATACTAACAAATTTACAAAACTAATCTTATCACTTCGTGTACACTCGACTGGTGGCGCCGCAGGCGAGAAAGTCTTAACGTGTCACGGGGCCAGTCAGGGCGAGTTAACCCGGCGGGCCGAGTTTGTAGCCCTGCTAGGAATGCAATTCCGCCGGGAGAGTGTGGTTCAGCTAAACCACGCCGGGATCTTTTGAATGTTCCTACCCGATAGAGACGGATAACTTGGACCCACCTTACGGGGCTGCCGAAACAGACAAAAACTGCCAGGAAACAGGGTTGGCACAGCCCTTTTCCCACAGTCCCACACATATATATAAAATACGTAATGACATATAGGGACGTCTCCCTTACCCCAAATGAACAAGCCCGCATGCATGAACCAAAAAGGGGCATACATAGGCATAAAATAATGACAGAAAATTTAGAAACTTAAATTACCTGAAGCCTACGCCGGAGACCCCTAACTAGGTCGACCACGTGGTCCGAAGAACATCCCGGCAGGCGACGCTCCAGCACCCAGCAGCAGCACCATCATGAAGAGGGAGGCCCACCCAAGGGACCCAAGCAAAACACGAACCCTGGAAGGTGGAGCACCACGTGCAGACACCCTTAAACCAGAGCTTTTGCTGATATCTGAAGATAATGGCATGTACTATCCTCAATATTGACAGTCTGTATCATGCCTCGTAGAGTGGTCGCCTTCTAGCTAAGTAAACACAACAGCTAAAGGCATATCACAAAAACAACACATGCGGTACGACAATCCAGGACTCGTAGACGCCTGTGACAATGGTGCCCTAATTTAACACACACTTCCTGCGGACCTACCAATCTGGCAGCCATGCTAGCTAATCTAAACCCTGTTACTACAACACAGATGTATACAAATGAGTAAGGACTCGCTAGAAGCTCTGCGAACGTCGAATGAAGCGGACACGGCGCGAGCCCTGTTGACAGGAGGGATGCGGAAGTAGGAAGGACGAAGATGGCCGCTAGGGGGCCTGGTGTCGGGGAAGCAAAGCATGAGAAATCCACGAATATGGCAAGTCATTTTCTTTTTTATTTTTTTAGAGTTTTTTTCTGTAGGGTACCCGATCAAAATGACGATCCCATGAGGGAATTAAGCGTGCACTTATGACGAGTACTCCATGATACTTCCGCGCGGGCTAGTCAAAATGCTGGCGCAGGATGTTGAATGGAGACTATCATTACTAATAGGCGAAGCCGTCAATGATGAAGGGGCCCTAATAAATAACACACACTCTCTCTCTCTCTCTCTCTCTCTCTCTCTATATATATATATATATATATATATATATATATATATATATATATATATATCAGCTATTGATCTTGTCCGTGGGAAGCGGAGGCGAATAATTAAGAAAAGTACCAGGGCATGATTGAAGAAAACTTTGATAGTGTCTATATTTATTGAACGTTTCCGGAGACACTTACTCCATCATCAGGCAAATCTGAAAATAACAGATACACATACTTGTAAGAACCACAAGTAGCATAGTGAATTTCAATAATTTCATAATGCCTAAGAAAAATGACATCGTATGACAATATGAAGACTATTGGTAAGCCTAAATACGTTTTATAAAATTATGACATAGAATCACAAAGATATATATATAACAAATTAAATACCACAACCATCATAAGTTAACTACAACACTTCTAAACACAATAAATACGAAAACACGAAAAATTACTTACATTAAGGAGATGTTAAAAATACAAGAAGTCGGTTGATTTCTCATTGCTACCATTAGGTCGGTTGATCTCTCATTGTTGCCGTTAGATTGGTTGATCTGTCATTGCTACCATTAGGTAACCATGAGAAATCAACCGACCTCTTGTATTTTTAACATCTCCTTAATGTAAGTAATTTTTCGTGTTTTCGTATTTAGGCCTTTAGTGTTTTGAAATGTTGTGATTAAGGGGAGGCAGACCGTTTATCAGGACCCCCTTCTCCCCAATGTTTAGCCCCACTAGTTTTGAGATTATAAGACGCTCGGCCCATTAGTTTGGCGATTTTAACACCTTTCGCCCCATTTCGTTGTCAATTTTAAGATCTTTCGTGCCTTTTAGCTGTCTATTTTTTCCTGGCGAGCAAAAGCGAGCCTGCAATTTTAAGAGGAATCGGCCTTCGGCCGGGACATTTTTCTACCGTAAAATGTACAAATTTATCTTGAAGGGGGGTCTAGGGGGTGTTTTTCTAAGATTGATGGAGGTCTAGGGAGGAAACTAAACAAATATATGAATGAATTAATTAATAGACCAAACAAACGGTCAGTCTTCCCTTAACTTATGTTATTTATATTGAAGAGTGTAATTATCTGTCCCCAGGTTGTTCCTTTGAAGATGTACCATGGCACGTTAATATGACATGGACCTTAACGAAGGAGCCAGTAGGCCCAAGGTTCATCTATCAAGAAGTGGAATACACGTAAGTAACTTGTTAATTGTCATATTTCAATTATAATGTCGTTATTTTGGATTACAATCAGCTTTTGCATAAAATTAACACCTATATTGTTTTTAGCTGTTTTAATGCACTGGTTTCCACACATAAATAGGTAATATACAGTATACAGGGTGTCCTGCGAGTTTTGTCAAATACTTCCAGAGATGAAAGATTAAGTAATTCTAAGTAAAAACTGTTATATACACATAGGCTTTTTGGGGCATTGTTTTGTAGTAATGGACCCTTAAAGTCGGCATTTTTTTTTTTTTTTTTTAATTTCTAACCCTGTTTTTCTTCAATATGATGAGGATAGGAAAAAAAAAACTATAAAGTGTATTATGAAGCATGATATCAATACTTCAAACTGAATATTACAAGAAACCAACAAAACCTAATTTTAAGCTCATCATCGCGGATTGAAGAAAGGAGCTACAGAGGATTTGTTTGTGTTTTCTGTCAGTTTAAATACATTTTCCGAGTAATGAAAATGAATAGCGATAAATTTAAATGCTGTATGATGGTGCATGGTATCAATACTTACTCAAAACACCAAGCAATCTTCTGTAGCTCCTTTCTTCTTTCCGTGATGATGAGCTTAAAATTAAGTTTTGTTGGTTTCTTGTAATATTCAACTCCATGTCAAGGGAATATGAAATACGATGTAGGGAAGATTTTGGTATCAGTTTGAAGTATTGATATCATGCTTTATAATACACTTTATAGTTTTTTTTTCCTATCCTCATCATATTGAAGAAAAACAGGGTTAGAAATTACAAAAAAACACCAAAAATGCCGACTTTAAGTGTCCATAACTACAAAACAATGCCCCAAAAGCCTATGTGTATATAGCAGTTTCTACTTAGAATTACTTAATCTTTCATCTCTGGAAGTATTTAACAAAACTCGCGGGATACCCTGTATGTTACGTGCATTTTATTGCTATCATCATTAGTAGTAGTAGTAATATTAGTAGTGGTATGGAGTGAATATAGCGCCCGTCATAGTAAAAGTGAAGAGAGAAGCAATATAATAAGAGTGTTGGGGAGATTTACAGTATACTTAACCCTCTCAGACATATGACGCGATTTTGAGCCTATTAGGGATACTTTAAAGCCTTTGTTACCATCAGGGGTATTTAGAAACCTTTAGTTTAGTTACTTCAACCTCTGCAGTTGTCTTTGAGTTAGCTGTGGGCAGAAAACTAATTTTGGAGAGGTAATTATAAGAGTGAGAGAACTCTATTTCTTATTGCTAATCTGGCAACCTCTGCGTCATATGTGCGTGAAAGGCACTGCAGGAAAAGATACTCCAGAGTAGGGGGGACTATACAGGAATACTCCAGAGTAGGGGGGACTATACAGGAATACTCAAGAGTAGGGGGGACTATACAGGAAAGACGAAGACGTTAAGGGGACATGGGCCGTTTTTCTGGACCACTTTCTCCCTCGTGTTTAGCCCTATTAGTTTTCAGATATTAAGATGTTTGACCCATTATTTAGTCGATTTTAAGACCTTTCGCCCCATTTCTTCGTCAATATTTAGACCTTTCGTGCTATTTAGGTGTCGATTTTTTCCCTGGCGAACGATAGTGAGCCTGTATTGTTGGAAGAACCGGCCTTTGGCCGGGAATTTTATCTACCGAAAAATGTACAAATTAATCTAGAGGGGGGATCTAATGGATGTTTTTGTAAATTTGATGGAGGTCTAGGGAAGAAACTAGAAAAATAATGAATACATGCAAAAATCGCCCAAACAGTGAACCATCCCCCCTTAAGGAAACTGTCATAATTTGTTGGTTTGTATATTCATTTAAGTTTTAGTTTCCTCGCCAGACCTCCATCAAACTTAAACACTCCCTAGACTCCCGTTCAAGATAAATGTAAAAAAAATCCTAGCCGAAGGCCAGATTCTCTTAAAATTACAGGCTCGCTATCGCTCGCCACGAAACAAATGGCACATAAATTGCACGAATGCTCTAAAGTCTAAACATTGACAGCGATATGGGGCAAAAGGTGTTAAAATCGCCAAACTACTGGGCCGAAAGTCTTAAAACCGTCAAACCAATGAGGCTAAACATGAGGGAGAAGAGGGGCCAGAAAAACGAACCGTCCCCCTTAAGGTGAAGCAAATGTAAAATAATTGGTTTAATCATAGTCCATGACGAAAAAAAATCCGAGTTTATGTATGTGTGTGTATTAGTTAACCCTCTCACGACCATATGACGCAGAGGTTGCCAGATTAGCAATAAGAAATAGAGTTCTCTCACTCTTATAATTACCTCTGCAAAATTAGTTTTCTGCCCACAGCTAACGCAAAGACAACTGCAGAGGTTAAAGTAACTAAACTAAAGGTTTCTAATACCCCTGATGGTAACAAAGGTTTTAAAGTATCCCTAATAGGCTCAAAATTGCGTCAAGAACGTGAGAGGGTTAATGATTTTTTTTTTTTTAGGTATGTGTGGGTTCTTGTCTGTGCCTATGTAAATATTTTTAGGTGTGTGTTTGTAAGCCTGTCAGTGTGTATTTGTGCTTCTGTGAGTGTGTTATCTTGTGTGAGCGTGTGTGTATACTGTACAGTCGCTCATAAACATTCCCGGACCTGACCATCTCCGTTTATGGAAGTAAATCTCTGTAAATTCTAGAGGTAGTGTGTAAGCTAAAGAAAGTCGTCTAACTGTAACCAGAATATGAGGAAACTTACGTCATGTTGCTGAAAGGGTTAATTAAAGAACATATAGGCAACACATTTAACCCCAGACATTTGGAAGCATGGTATCATCATCACATTCCCCAAACCCAACAAAGACCCCACGCTACCCTCCTCGCACCGCCCCATCACACTCCTTTGCTCCCCCTCCAAAGTCATGGAACGCCTAGTATTACAACTAATTACACCTGACCTACCCCTAGCTCCAACACAACATGGCTTTAGGCCACTGCACTCCACAAACACTCTTCTCACAGACCTTACACAAAGAGCTTTCGACGGCATCAACTCAGCTAGACCACCACACAGATCACTATTAGCCACACTCGACATTAGTAAAGCCTTCGATGCCATCCCCCGCCACAACCTAACAAACAAAATCTACAACACAAACATGCACAACAACACAAAAAGGTGGCTGGCCAACTTCCTAGCAGGCAGATGTGCACACGTATCTTTTGCCGGTCAGTCATCTAAAATCAGAAACTTTCCAAACGGAGTCCCACAAGGATCCGTCCTATCGCCTGCACTCTTCAATCTGTACATGCACGATATAACTACACCCAATACGCCCCAAATAAACTTAGCCTCCTATGCAGATGACATAACACTCACATGCACACACCATGACCCAAAAAAGAGCAACAGATCTCCTTCAACCCTATCTCAACACACTACATGGCTGGTGTACTACAAACAGACTTAATCTAGCCCCAGCCAAATCCACCGCAACCCTGCTCACAAGTTGGACAGGAGAACACGAATACATCCCTCAACTCACCATAAACAACACACCCCTAACACATACACACACACACCCAAAATCCTAGGAGTAACATATGATACTCATATGGCATTCAAACAGCACACCACAAACATTAAAAAGAAACTGACACCCAGACTTAACGCCCTCAGGTCACTTGCTCACACAAAATTTGGACACAACAAAGAAACTACCACCACAGTATATAAACAATACATAAGATCAGTGATGGAATATGCAAGCCCAGCCTGGGCTTCTAACCTAGCTGAAACACATCATAAGACCTTGCAGACTATTCAAAACAAAGCCCTGAAGATCATTACAGGCTGCACAGCTACTGCACCCACAGATCACCTACATCAAGAAACCAAAATCCTCAAAGTCAAAGACCATCTGGACATGAGAGGCACTCAATTCCTGGCAGCAGCCTCCACGAACCAAGACCACCCACTAAACTACATGGCAACACACCCACAGACACCAAGAAATATCAAAACAACACCCAGCACACGGTATCACACACAATTATTGTCCTCTCTCCCTTCGATGAAAGAACGATCTGCGAGTTCTAAAACCGCAACTTTAAAGGTTTTCTATGCAAACGCTCGTAGCATACGCAATAAATTTTCAGATTTAGAGGAACTAGTGTTTACAGAAAATTATGATGTGATTGGCATAACAGAATCTTGGCTCAATACACAAGATAGAGACTTTTTAGCAGAGTATTCACTTCCCGGTTATGTAATGTTTGAGAACAGCCGAATAAATAAAAATGGAGGTGGCGTTTTATTTTATATCAAAGAAAGTCTTAACCCGACCCTCGTGTCAAAACCTCAAATTGTGAACGTCGACACATCTTTTGTGCTAATAAAGAATAATAAAGGTACAAAAATAATACTTGCGTTAATATACAGACCTCCAGCTCAATCAGTGCAAACTGACCGAGAAATTTACGAACAAATTGCAGATGTAAGTAACTCACAAGATACCGTAATTTTTGGCGACTTTAATTTACCTGTGACCAAGTGGGGCGATACTCTTACTTCACACTCCGGACATGACTTGTATACGAACTTGCAAGAGAGTTCGCTTTATCAATTTGTTCGAATGCCGACCCGTGGTAATAACGTTCTTGACATTGTACTTGCAACAAAAGAAGAATTGATAGAGAATTTGAATGTTGGTGATGAATTCAGTAACAGCGACCATCGTACGATAACTTTCACTTTAAAGTTTACTAGTAACGAACCAAATAGTAGCATCGAAAAAGTCCCTAATTTCAAGAAAGCAAACTTCCATAAACTTAGAGCTATGTTTAAAGAAACTGACTGGAGCTTTTTAATTAACAATAACGACATAAATACATCTTGGAAGTTATTCGAAACCACTTACCTAAAAGCAGTGCAAGACTGCATACCATCGAAAATACGGCGTCCAGGCCATAATAATAAGCCCAAATGGTGGAATAAAGATATTTCAAACTGCCTGCTTGCTAAAAAATTTGCTAATGATAGATTAAAATCCTCACAAAATGACGAAGAACGGGTGAAATTTGTAGAGCTACGACGCAAAGCCAAAAAGTTAATTAAGCAAAGTAAAAAGACCTTAGAGTTACATATTGCGAATCAAAGTAAAACAAACCCGAAAGAATTCTATAGTTATATCAGAAAGAAAAAAGTAGTTACTTCAACTGTTGGACCGTTAGTCGATGAAAAAGGAGAATACACCAAAGACGAAGTACAAATGAGTAATGCCCTCAATACCTTCTTTGCATCAGTTTTTACAACAGAAGACCTCAGTGATATCCCTACACCATCGCCGATTCAGATTGATAATTCAGATGTTCTAAGCAATATCACCGTTACAGAGAGAGAAGTATTGAATTGTTTAGATAAACTCAAGGTAAATAAAACGCCAGGACCTGATACAATCTCGCCTAGAGTTCTAAAGGAAGCTAAGAATGAGCTCTCCAAACCACTGACATTACTATTCAATAAATCCTTACAGTCTGGAACTATGCCTGATCAGTGGAAGCTAGCCAACGTAACACCGATATTCAAAAAAGGCAGCAAATCCCTACCCAGTAACTATCGTCCAATTAGCTTAACCTCAGTTGTATGTAAAATGCTAGAAACGGTCATACGAGACAGACTCGTAAATCACTTAGAGGAAAATAACATACTTAAAGATACTCAACACGGCTTTCGTAAAAAACGTTCCTGTTTAACAAACCTCTTAGACTTCTTCCACGATATCCTCAACCTCTACGATGAGAGTAAAGCTGTAGATATTATATACCTTGATTTTCAAAAGGCCTTTGACAAAGTTCCCCACAAACGTTTACTGCTAAAACTAAAAGCGCATGGAATACAAGACGGTGTGTTGAAATGGATAGAAAATTGGCTCAGCAACAGAAAGCAAAGAGTAGTCATAAACGGTAAGGCATCTAAATGGACCAATGTAAGTAGCGGGGTACCCCAGGGATCGGTACTAGGACCAATTCTCTTTCTAATTTACATCAACGACATAGATGAGGGTCTCACCTGCACAATCTCAAAATTTGCTGACGATACAAAAATTGCAAATAGCGTACTCTCAAAAGAACAAGTTGACGATATGCAACACAATCTAGATAAATTGTCATGTTGGGCCCAAATTTGGCAAATGAGTTTCAATGCGGATAAATGTAAAGTACTACATGTCGGATACCTAAATGAGAAAGCAAACTATTTGATGAATGGCACTCAGCTTAAGAATGTAAACAGAGAAACTGATCTGGGAGTAACAATATCGAGTAACCTAAAACCGAGTCAACAATGTTCAGAAGTTGTTAAGAAGGCAAACAAAATAATTGGCTTTATAGGCAGGTCATTTGAGCATAAATCCAAAGAAGTTATCCTAACCCTTTACATTCCTTAGTCCGCCCTCTTCTGGAATACTGCGTTCAATCCGGGTGCCCTTATTACCAAAAAGATATAAACAAGCTAGAACGAGTTCAACGTAGAGTTACCAAAATGATACCTAGCCTAAAGAACAAACCATACGAAGAGCGTCTTAGAGAATTAAATCTATTTCCTTTAACCCAGCGCAGATTAAGAGGCGACTTAATTCAAGTGTTCAAAATCATCAAAGGCATCGACAATATGAACTGTAGTAAGTACTTCACTATCGACCAATCTAATTACACGCGGGGAAACGGTTGCAAAATTATTGGTAAATCTTTTAACTCGCACGAATCTAAGAATTTCTTCTTCAATCGAGTTGTCAACTTGTGGAATGGGCTTCCCCGAGACGTTATAGACTGCAGCACCGTTGATTAATTTAAATTCCGCCTAGACAAATATCTCGCATCAAACCCACGACTGACTGCGTTTGTAAATGAATAACTTTATCCTCCCCTCAGTTACTAACCCATATGTCCCCTACTAACTTCCTAGTCCTGCCACGTTAGTGGCAGGGCAGTAGTTCCCTTTCCAATGTTCCCTTACCCACTCTAAACCACTGTTTGGACACTTGATCCTCAGTGTTTTGGAGGACAAGCAGCCTAGAAGGGTCACTAGATCTGTTGTTGCTTGATTTCCTTTGTACTCCTTTGTACTCCCTGCCCATCCCGAACCAACTTCCAGAAGCACATCCATACTCATATCTCTCACCGATCCATCCACTCACTCACAGACAACACGCAGCTGCATGCACGACCTCCCTAAATCCATCCTTCCGAATCCTCCCTTCCTCGCGAGGACAGAGTCCACCTGGCCAGGCTGAGATGCGGACACCATCCAGCTCTCCTGAGCTATCAGAAGAGACTGGATGACTCCGTTGTCGACGCCTGCCCGGGATGTAACACAGCACCCCATACCATTAAACACATCATAGAAGACTGCATTTCACACAACCACTTACGCCAACAACACAATCTACACTCAATGAAAGCTCTGTGGGAAAGCCCGATCGTGGCCATAGCCTTTCTCAGGGACTCGGGGCTGTTCGGCCAGGTAGCTTAGGGAACAACAACAACAACAACAACAACCCCTTCTGTACCAGCGACGTTTTCGATATTTTTATTTCAGCTACATTTAGACGATTTTATGAAGCTTAAGAAAGATATATGGTAGCTGAAAGGGTGAATCGATATCGTCTGTAATCGTTTAACTAGTAGACATTCTTCATAAGCTGAGTAAATTCGTCTAATAGTTGCCATTATATAATCTTTTAACGGGTAGACATCCTTCCTAAGCTGAGTAAGACCGTCTAATAGTTGCCAGAATATGATGAAAAGGATATCACCGATACTGAATGGGTTAACTCTTTCAGTACCGGTGACGTCCTTTTAACTATATTCTGGCTACTATTAAGCGAAATTTTACTCCGTTCAAAAAGGGCGTCCAGCAATTAATAAGCTTCGACCTATCTAACTTAACCCATTTTACTACCACAGATCCTTCTCAAGCTTCACAAAATCGTCTACATATAGCTAGAAAAAAAAGGACGTCGCCGGTACCGAATTGGTTATCAGTGTGTTGTGATTGGATGAACTGCTCAAACAATGGGTTATCAGTGTGTTGTGATTGGATGAACTGCTCAAACAATGGCTTATCAGTGTGCTGTGATTGGATGAACTGCTCAAACAATGGGTTATCAGTGTGTTGTGATTGGATGAACTGCTCAAACAATGGGTTATCAGTGTGTTGTGATTGGATGAACTGCTCAAACAATGGGTTATCAGTGTGCTGTGATTAGATGAACTGCTCAAACAATGGGTTATCAGTGTGCTGTGATTGGATGAACTGCTCAAACAATGGGTTATCAGTGTGCTGTGATTGAATGAACTGCTCAAACAATGGGTTATCAGTGTGTTGTGATTGGATGAACTGCTCAAACAATGGGTTATCAGTGTGCTGTGATTGGATGAACTGCTCAAACAATGGGTTATCAGTGTGCTGTGATTGAATGAACTGCTCAAACAATGGGTTATCAGTGTGTTGTGATTGAATGAACTGCTCAAACAATGGGTTATCAGTGTGCTGTGATTGGATGAACTGCTCAAACAATGGGTTATCAGTGTGTGATTGGATGAACTGCTCAAACAATGGGTTATCAGTGTGTTGTGATTGGATGAACTGCTCAAACAATGGGTTATCAGTGTGTTGTGATTGGATGAACTGCTCAAACAATGGGTTATCAGTGTTGTGATTGGATGAACTGCTCAAACAATGGGTTATCAGTGTGTTGTGATTGGATGAACTGCTCAAACAATGGGTTATCAGTGTGTTGTGATTGGATGAACTGCTCAAACAATGGGTTATCAGTGTGTTGTGATTGGATGAACTGCTCAAACAATGGGTTATCAGTGTGCTGTGATTGGATGAACTGCTCAAACAATGGGTTATCAGTGTGTTGTGATTGGATGAACTGCTCAAACAATGGGTTATCAGTGTGCTGTGATTGGATGAACTGCTCAAACAATGGGTTATCAGTGTGTTGTGATTGGATGAACTGCTCAAACAATGGGTTATCAGTGTGTTGTGATTGGATGAACTGCTCAAACAATGGGTTATCAGTGTGTTGTGATTGGATGAACTGCTCAAACAATGGGTTATCAGTGTGTTGTGATTGGATGAACTGCTCAAACAATGGGTTATCAGTGTGCTGTGATTGGATGAACTGCTCAAACAATGGGTTATCAGTGTGCTGTGATTGGATGAACTGCTCAAACAATGGGTTATCAGTGTGTTGTGATTGGATGAACTGCTCAAACAATGGGTTATCAGTGTGCTGTGATTGGATGAACTGCTCAAACAATGGGTTATCAGTGTGCTGTGATTGGATGAACTGCTCAAACAATGGGTTATCAGTGTGCTTGTGATTGGATGAACTGCTCAAACAATGGGTTATCAGTGTGCTGTGATTGGATGAACTGCTCAAACAATGGGTTATCAGTGTGCTGTGATTGGATGAACTGCTCAAACAATGGGTTATCAGTGTGTTGTGATTGGATGAACTGCTCAAACAATGGGTTATCAGTGTGCTGTGATTGGATGAACTGCTCAAACAATGGGTTATCAGTGTGCTGTGATTGAATGAACTGCTCAAACAATGGGTTATCAGTGTGTTGTGATTGGATGAACTGCTCAAACAATGGGTTATCAGTGTGCTGTGATTGGATGAACTGCTCAAACAATGGGTTATCAGTGTGTTGTGATTGGATGAACTGCTCAAACAATGGGTTATCAGTGTGTTGTGATTGGATGAACTGCTCAAACAATGGGTTATCAGTGTGTTGTGATTGGATGAACTGCTCAAACAATGGGTTATCAGTGTGTTGTGATTGGATGAACTGCTCAAACAATGGGTTATCAGTGTGTTGTGATTGGATGAACTGCTCAAACAATGGGTTATCAGTGTGCTGTGATTGAATGAACTGCTCAAACAATGGGTTATCAGTGTGTTGTGATTGGATGAACTGCTCAAACAATGGGTTATCAGTGTGCTGTGATTGGATGAACTGTTCAAACAATGGGTTATCAGTGTGCTGTGATTGGATGAACTGTTCAAACAATGGGTTATCAGTGTGCTGTGATTGGATGAACTGCTCAAACAATGCGTTATCAGTGTGCTGTGATTGGATGAACTGCTCAAACAATGCGTTATCAGTGTGCTGTGATTGGATGAACTGCTCAAACAATGGGTTATCAGTGTGCTGTGATTGGATGAACTGCTCAAACAATGGGTTATCAGTGTGCTGTGATTGGATGAACTGCTCAAACAATCCCGTGACTCAAATTAATATTATTTTTTCCACTAACGTTTGTCTGTGTTCATTTCATGAAATCTACGTTAAGTCGCTTTTTCTGGACCTCCTTCTCCCTCATGTTTAGCATATGTCTGTGTGTGCGGTTCGTTGTATGCATGTGCGTTTGTGTGTGTATGTTTGTGTGTGTTAATCATATACTATGTCTATTTTTTTCCAGCTGATGGTAAATTATCATCTCATCTTAATTACTCGGCTATTACGAAGATTTAGCGATGAAATATGTTGCTAATCATGAAAACTTGCCAATAAGATGATGCGGAGACATAGTAGTTTCATATTATTTGATCAAGTATAGATAAATCAGCTGCTAAGGGACTCCGTTTGTCATCAGCTGTAATAAAACCGACTATAATGCTGCCATCCTGTCCCCCACAAGATGCATTAGGCTCCATCTGCAAGACTAGGAGGGATGAAGTATAGTATAGTACTCAAGTGTGTGTGTGTGTGTGTGAGAGAATGTGTATGTGTGTGTGTGAAAGTGTATGTGTATGTGTGTGTGTGTGTGTGTGTGTGAAAGTTTGTGTGTGTGTGTGTGTGTGTGTGAAAGTGTGGACGAGCGGTTGTGTGTTTATTGGTACAAATCTCTGGATATTTGTAGGTTTACAGGTACCGTACATGAGGTTTGGGGCGACAGTTAATCGGTACACACCTCTTTAAAATACGTTGAAATGGAGTGTTTTCGGTTAAGTTAGGTTAGGTTAGGTTAGTGTAATTTAGGTTTAAAAATCGAAAAATGTAGTGTGTGTGTGTGTGTGTGTGTGTGTGTGTGTGTGTGTGTGTGTGTGTGTGTGTGTGTGTGTGTGTGTGTGTGTGTGTGTGTGTGTGTGTGTGTGTGTGTGTGTGTGTGTGTGTGTGTGTGTGTGTGTGTGTGTGTGTGTGTGAAAGTGTGAAAGTGTGTGTGAAAGTGTGTGTGAAAGAGTGTGTGAAAGTGAGAAAGTGTGTGTGAAAGTGTGTGTGAAAGAGTGTGTGAAAGTGTGTGTGAAAGTGTGTGTGTGTGTGTGAAAGTGTATGTATTTGAAAATGTATGTTTGTGTGTGTTTGTGAGTATGTATTTGAAAATGTATGTGTTTGTATGTGTTTGTGAGTATGTTTGAGTGAAAATGTATGTGTGTGAGTATATGATGTGTGAGTGAATGTGTGTGTGTGTGTGTGAGTGAATGTGTGTTAACCCTCTACTAATGCACCTTTCCTGTTCACCACCAGATGTCAGCCCGGATACTTCGTGAACGCCATGGCGGGTAACAAGACGCCCCAGCATCTGACCTGCCACGGCCAGCTGGGTGGGTGGTACCCCAGGGACCCGCTAGACCCATGTATTGGCGTTGATGGTCAGTAATTATGGCTTACTTGTGTTTACATTTCTATTAGTGAAGTGTTAGTAAATTTAATCCAGTGGCAATAAATGCATGCCAAGATAATTGTTAATGCTTTTATTATTGTTTGTATAAAATATATATATATATATATATATATATATATATATATATATATATATATTATGATTATTATTAACTAGAACATATTTCCATCTGGGTAACCCAATGATTGTGGAGGTTTTACAGGCAGCTCCATACTTGTTAGGTCACAGAGCCGTGTAGGTTAACGTTAGAGTCACTGGAGATACCTTAAGTTGGTCCTGAGTAGGTGTGACGTGTACAAAGGGAGGCAGAGGTATGTTGATAAGTCTCTCTGGCCTGGATATATGGCTGTCTATACCCTGTTCCAAGGAAGTAGCCCAAAACTCTTGAATATTTAACTTTATAACTCACAAACGACTAGAGTATATAATTGATTTAATATTTCTACTAATTGGGAAGGAGTGATCGGGGGCCGGGGGAGTGCTGGAGCGACCTTGGTGACCCTGGTCTCTGGGTATTCTCCTGGGTGACCTAGATGTGTGTGAATTTTGTGTTTTGTCTGTGTTTGTTCGTTGTTTTGTCTTGTGTTTTCTTGTTCTTGCTCTGTCTTGAGTCGGCCACCCCCAAGAAAATACAAAAAAAAAATAATAATAATAATAATTAAATAGATGAAAATAAAAATAAAAAATAGGAAAAGTGGGGATTGGACCTGAGCATATAGATAGCATATAGGGAAGGGTCCGGTATGGAAATGTACAGCCCATTTGCTCTAGCCTTTTTTTAGTTATAGGGGTAGGGTTCACGATTTCTGGACTACTAATTTGGAACGGGGTATATTCGAGGGTCTGAGAGCCGATTAGAGAGCTTACCACCTTACAACTTACCCCCTCTGTATATTTTTGTATTTATTTGTATGTGTATGAAGGAGATATAAGGCAAAGCAGCCCGTAACAAGTGTGCCCCCCCCCCCCCCCACACACACACAATTTAAAAGGGTGGTAGAGAGCCAAAATCAAGGAACATTAGAGGTATTTTAGGTGTGTGTGGGCAAGAAGTGTGGTGTGCTTGTAAAGTGTAGTGAACCCCCTATTACTACGCCCCTTGACGTGTTTTAGGTGTGTGGGCAAGAAGTGTGGTGTGCTTGTAAAGTGTAGTGAACCCCCTATTACTACGCCCCTTGACGTGTAGTGAACCCCCTATTACTACGCCCCTTGACGTGTAGTGAACCCCCTATTACTACACCCCTTGACGTGTTTGGGGGGCTGGAGCTTGATGGGGGAGGGTTATCTTCCTTTCCTTCTACCCTCGAGCTTTTGTCGCCGGCTTGACTAATTTTGCTTAGTTTTTCATTCCTCTTTCTATGCTTTTCCCCTTCTCTTCTTATTCGGTTTTCCTTCGGGCAGCCTATAGCACATGCCTCCCTGGCCTGGCTAGGTTGTAGGCTCCTGACCTGATTTGTCTCTTCTGTAGCTGATGCGGCCGAGCTGACTTGATTCCCTTAAGTAATGAATTGGTTTGCATCTCGCTGTAATTTTGTTCTACTTTAGTCCTGATCTTTCATTCTTCGCCCTTGATCACTTCTTGGTTGGTGCTGCAATCTAGCAGTTCTTGCCTCATCCTTCGGCCCTGCCCTATAAGACTTCTTCTGTGGAGCTCATGTGGTCGAGCTGAACTGGTGAAATGACGAAAATGTCTGTGTCTTCACCTTCCTAGATTTGTTTACCTCCTGCCCATCCCTATCTATATTGACTTGATTAGTTGGGGCCAGCCCGATGAAAGTTCTTTTGTGGAACTCAGTGGTCTGGTTAAACTAATTTTATTAAAAAAAAATAAAAAAAAAAAAAATAAAAAAAATAATAATAATAATAATAATAATAATAATAATAATAATAATAAAATAAGTGTATTGAAATGAATAGTAGGAGGTGTTTCTGAGAGTTAGCTGGATTACTATGTGTAGGTGTTGGTGGTATGATGCTTATATGTCTATCTGTTTAGCTTTCCGTTAATATTCCTATCTGTTTGTTCATTATTTGTCGTACTGTCAATTATGACACCATGTTCCTGGTCTATCTATCTCTTGCCGGACGCCGTGATCCCCAAAGGGGTGGCCACAAACGAAACACCCTCATGTACCTCTGTCCCCAGTCAGTCAACACTCCTCCCATCCAGCTCCGCTTTCACGCATATATTTTTAAACTCCATCCTTCCACCTCTCTCTCGGTTTACCTCTCCCTCTCTGTCCTTCCACCTTGCTCTCATACACTCTCGTAATCATTTTCTCGCTTCCCATACGTGGCTGAACCATCTCAAGGTGTCGGGATTACCACACTGTCATGCAAGGACTTCTTTACTTCCATGCTGACCACCCTATTTCTTGTTACTGCTTTTAGCATTCCTACAACCCTCTAACCCCTGTTGCAGCCTCTCCTGCACTTCTTCATCCATACTCCCAACTTTACTCAACACACTGCCCAAATACTTAAGTGAGCTGACATTCTCCATAGCTTGACCGTTCAACCTCACCTCACACTCTGTGGCTGCACCGCTTTCAAAGACCATAACTTTGCTCTTCCCTGCATTTACCTTCAGATTCCGTTTTTCATACAATGTTCCAAACATATTTACCAGCCCCTGCAACTCCCTTTCACTATCGCTCATTAGAACTGTATCATCGGCAAACAGTAGTACAGGCAACTTCCACTCGTTTCATTCCCTTATCAGCAGTATACCAACATCCTCTGCTCTTCCTTGTATTTCTTTCATGGCTCTATCCATATATATATTGAATAACCATGGGGATATCACACACCCTTACTTTAACCCAACATTCAGATCAAAGAACTCGCTCTGTTCATTCTCCACACGTACTGACGCCTTTGCACCCTCAAGCATGTTATTCACTGCTTTCAGCAACTTGCCATCTAATCCGTATATTCTCAGTACTTTCCACAGACCTTCTCTATCTGTTTCTGGTACTAAAGGTAATTTAAGGGGAGGTTTTTAGTTTGTTCAATAGACCACCATCAAGCTTAAAGCTACACTCCCTAAACATACAAAGATTTTTACAAAATCCCTGAATAGTATCCTGGAATATGGATTCTGCGACTCTCCAAGTAGGGTTTCCCTTCTCCTTAATATAAATAGGAAAATATTAAGATTCCTTTATCATGCTGTGGTGTAGTGGATTAAAAGCTTGGAGGCTCGTTCTGAATATCTGAGGTTAGAGTCCGGCTGGGAATATATAAACATTCATTAGCTCACGTGTATTTGTGAGATTCCTTTTGTTTCCCCCCAGTGTGCAATGAAGCCATCGCCCCCGCCACCGTGAACCAAGAGCTAAAGATGGGCGACAACCCGCGTTACGAGACGGACGGGTTCACCTACAAGTGTAAGCACGAGGGCATGAAGACCAGGGACGAGGAAAAGAACCAGAAATTCACCTGCACTGAGATCACCAACGGCACTTATGGCTACGACCGACAGACTATGATGGAGTGTGACCGTAAGTAGGAGGGTTGGTAGGTACAGTCACTTATACATATTCGTTGCCCTTACCTATTGCTAATCATGGAAGTATATCTCTGGAAACGAATTGATGAATGTAATTTTCTATGCATGAACTACATAACCCTACATACTATTTATTTATTGACAAGCAAGTTTCATCCAAAAATAGTTATAACTACATACAAAAAACATAAGAGAGGGGGTGGGGTCCACAAATGTTTATAAGTGACTGTACAGTTGTCGTCACACATTTACATACATTTTGAGCCCTCGAACTGATCAACCAAACCTCCGAACTGCAAATACCTGGTAAATAATGTATTAAGAGATTCAGCTCAGTCCGAGACGGCTTTGAAACTGTATGTATAAGAATTAATGCCCGCGACTGTACAGTTCTTAAGATGTGAGCCTGTGGTTGGCTGACTGTATTCAACCACATCAATGGCTTTGTTATGCTAATAAAGAGCCTTAACCACTTTTGGAACAGTATTACAACAAGGTTCACTCAAAAATTCCTCTTTAAGCTAAATAGAAAAGTATTAGAACCAAGAAGGATTATTTATAAGGAGGTACAGTATATCCTAAGTGAACTTTCAATTGGTCCCTAGACAGGATCAAGCACCACCCAAGATGGCTCTGCCGTCAGTGGTACGTCGGACTACCAAAGTGACAAGTTGCTGAATTTTCCTGTGACATACCTGGAAGAATTCTACCTGCTGATTGGCTAGTGGAAATATTTCTTCAATATTAATATTCTATAGTGATCGTTGTTTGCTTATTGAATACGGATGCCGGATCGAAAATATTAACTCTCGATCGGTTTCAGACCATATTTATTACATTATATACACTCAATTATACATAAAATAAAACTAGGAAAGGGTATTCTATAATATTCAGGTAGACAACATGTCAAAACCTCGAATTATCATCGTGAAAATGTATGCCAAAAAACAAAATTACATCTGTGCGTAATTGAACAGACAATATCATGGACAACCTCAGTGACAATGTAGATATATTAGGAGTGCACTATATAGTAGTATTTATGCTCTTTCAATTAGTATCATCAAAATTCATGTCTCATAAATATTTGATTTTATATGAATATTTTCATCCCCGTCATGCAAAGAGTAATCACAGCAAAATTCGCTTCACTTTACTGTATGTGCGAATTTAACTTCCTCTGGTAAGTTATGCGACTATGAAATATTGTTCCAGACTTAGGAAAATTAGTCAAGAAGCTTTGAAAGTAAGAACCAAGTCTCAACCACTGAAACTTTATTTTATATTTTCTTATCCGTATATACCAGTGACAGTTAGAACAGGAAATTAAAATATTATAGCTTACCGTAGTAGTATCTGGGACAATATTTTCTTAATCACGTATATGGTGACGATATCCAAGCACTTCTATGTCATTTACAATGAATTATAAATTAATTTAAATCACATATACAGACAAATTGTACTTAGAAACATCGGCTAAACAAAAATAAAGATCTGAGCGATAGTGATACGACGTTCCCAGTGTGAAGCAAATCAATACTGAGAAAATATTTTGTTTAAAGCCTTTGCTACCTCACTGTTTTTTACTTACAGTATTGCAAGTTATATCATGGAATTCCTTGTTTCTTCAGCTTCTCACAGCCGGAGTAAGGGGCGATTAGCGTCCTTGGGTGATTTATCCCAACGATTTTAGTTTCGGAAAGCGCGAATCATGCCTTGATGCATTAAGAGGGTAGTACAGTATAGGAAAACGCAGTTGTGTCTTCTGTTGAGCGAGGGAGTTATTACTCTATTGTAGGCAAAATGTTGGTTGTTTGCTGTTAATGTAATCTGTGAATCATTTCTGATGTGATGAACTTAAATATATGATTATTCCACCAACCCATAATTAGCAATAATGACACAAAGGTTGATTAAAACATGTTAACAAAAATACATATCAGTACCCCAACACGGTGACAGTGATTGATGACAGTGGCAAAGATCCGGCCCTCTCCTCTTACTGCAAAATACACATACAAAGTTAAATATGTGGGAATGTTTTGTATTGATTTGTTTTCATAATATTGTTGTATGTGTTGGTAGGATATTCATATTTTCAATTACAGTGAATTAGAAATTAAACGCCGATTAAATTGAAACCAAAGACGACATTTGTGCAGGTTCAATAATATAGGAATTTTATATAAAGATATATACATAGGAACAGATAGAAAGGTTGGTTGATTAGAATTATATACTAAACAGTGAAGGTAAAGGAGATCCCAAAACTATGAAAATGAGAAATAAATGCTTGATAAATTTCCCCTGTGGGCCGGCGAGATCACTAATTTCCATGTCATTGAAATCACCTTACAGCAGACCGGATTACCATAATTAACCCTTGGAAGATCACGAGTCTGTAACTATATATATATATATATATATATATATATATATATATATATATATATATATATATATTAGCCATGAATTGACGAGCAAGCAAAGGCTAACTTCGCTTAACCTTACTTGCACCTTCCATCGCTTGCAACCTCCGCTTACCTTTAACCCGGGAATGGCGAGAACACTTAAGAGGTTTTGGTGGGCAAGGGCGAAGAACCTCTTAAGGGAACCGACCGGTTATTTTAGGCTTAAAAAACTTGAAATCCTGAAAACACCAATAGGTGTTTACTCAACAAGAGTCAACATCCCTTCATAAACCAGTGAAATGTTATTAGTGAAAACCCATTGGAAATAGTATTTTTTTATGTTTTCCAAACTTTTCCTGTAATTTTAAAAACATTATATAGCGAACTTTGAAATTAACATGCTCAGTAACTACTGGTCGTACGAGGAGCATACCTATATAAATCGAAAGAGCGTAAGCTACTCTACAACCTACCATAAGCTTTATCTTCTACTTTGCCATGTTCCCGCATAAAATATTGTAAATCTAAAAAACAAAAGTAAAAATGTTCAGCTAATGACCTTACACTTTCACCTGTTTTTCTCAGAACCTATATTGCCGCACTATCGGATGTTATTTTACAGTTATTATTGGACCTATAGGAATGGTGTATATACCATTGGAAAGGTAATTAAAAACACTAAAAGGCCTATAAACCAAATTTACTCTAATAATTTAAATTTGTTCACAATATGTCGTCAAAGTTGTAATTTTTGTATAAATATATTCGCCTGAATCCGTCATCACCTAAATCGAACAAATACACAAAATATATAAAATGTGTTTTATAGAAACTATAGATACACCTTTTGTGAGTTGTTTGATCACATAAAACATGTGCTATGGGGATTTCTGTAGGAGTTTATCATTTTCTGCAGTACTATGATTTTCATTTTTTTTTTACCTAAATTGCAAGAAAAAAAAGCAAATTTTTTTTTTTTTTTTTTTTTTTTTTTTAATCTAGTTTTATGGTCATATATACCTGTGCCAAATTTCATTTAAATTGATAGTAAGACCTGGAAGTAGCGTAATTATCCGGTCGGTCCCCTTAACCTCTGAAGTGCGCATGGGGGTAATTGGAAACGTCCCCCTGTGCTGACGTATTTGAGGTGTTTCCGCCACTAAAATATTCATTGTGCCATTAATAGCATTAATACTTATCCATATGCGCCTATTATGGGTTGATTATAAAGGTATTAACCTGAAACAACAATAAAACGAGTGAAAACAGCGTTTGGATGGTCAAAATCGGAGATATAGCCCGCGAGTTGTATAATGTATGGGTGAGGCAATCTGCTTTCCCGCCAATTTCCCCCAAGGCCACTGAGACACAGTCGATCGATACTCTCTCTCTCTCTCTTGCACTCGCTTGCTATCAGTGATGACCACACCCTCCAATCGGATTTCTAATGTTAGCACGAAAATATACCTCAGAATAAGGGAATAACAGGGAAAATAGGTGATAACTGAAGGAGAGGAGGAAAGTGGGGAAGGAGGGGAGGTAGAGGACTGAGATTTTGCATGGCCCAGGGCCAAAAAAAAAAAAAAAAAAAAAGAACAAAAATATAAATTTTTTTTTTTTTTTTCGATGTCAAAAGTTGATTTTTATTTTCTCTGACTCTTAAGAGTCTCCCCGCAGTGCGCCGGGGGAACTCTTAAGAGTCTCCCCGCAGCTCCCGGGTTAAGAGGTAAGGCCTCAAAAAAAACTTTTAAAAGGCCCCAGTAGCACTTAAAACAAGTGAAATGGTGATTGAGATAATTCCCCTCCATACCTCCTATCACTCCTCCACATCTGTGAAAATCCCCTCCTTTCCCCCTTCCCCCCCCCCCCCCCCCCCTTCAATTATCACCTATTTTCCCTGCTATTCCCTTATTCATTGGTATATTTTTGTGTCAACATCTCCAAGCCGGTTCTATGGTGTGGTCATGTGACTAGCGAGTGTGTTGCGTAAGGAAGAGTGTGGGTCAGTCAGTCAGTCAGGCTTCAGGCCTCGCAAGGGGAGGGTCTGCCTCGCTCTGCTCCACAATTCATGAATGGACCGGCCGGCAATAATTCGCGATTTTGACCATCCAAACACTATTCCCACTTGTTTTATTGTTGTTACATGTTACTATCTTCATATTAAACTTAAAATAGGCGCATATGAATAAGTAATAACGATATTTATCGTAAAATTATGATTTTAGGTGGGAATGGGGCCCAATATCGTCGCCTGGCGGTAGGGTGTACATTACACACAGCTCGCCTTTAAGGGGTTAAAAGGCCTCAGTAGTCGACAGGATCTGGCGTATTTCACAAACCCCACACCACATGCTACGAGCACAGTAAAGCAACCAAGGGCTCGCTTTGCTTGGCCTCGCCCGTTCTGCTTACCTCAAACCAGCCTTGGAAGTGAATAGAACACAGCATTTTTAATCCTCAGGTCATGTTACCACCGTACCAGCTAAGTCCTGTGTCCTAAATGTATTGGCCTGGGCACGGGCAACGCCGAGCAGCCTTGCTAAGCCTTGGAGATCGATAGGACCCGGCCAGTGTCACTCACTGGGTTAAGTTACTCCTATATCAGCCTGGTCCCTACCATACACTCCTTGGAAAACATACTTGGCCTCAGAGAACGACGGGACATTGATCTATATTACTCCCTGGGATGATTTACCCCCATACCAGCAAGGTCCTTAACCCTTTGAGTACCAGCGACGTGTTATAGTTAATTCTAGCTATATTTAAACAATATTGTACAGCTTAGGAAGGATCTGTGGTAGTTAAAAGGGTTGGTTGAGATAGTTTGAAGCCATATTATTGCTAGAGGTTCTTCCTAAGCTTAATATATTCGTCTAATAGTAGCCAGAATAAAGTTAAAAGGATAACACCGGTACTGTATAGGTTAACCCTAGACATGGGTGGCCATAAAGAACAAAGATAAAGATAAACAGACAACGTCCGTCAGATTAATATATAAATATTATCCCATGCTTCATACATCTCTTTTAAGGAGAGGTATTCAGGGTTTTTTCCTGATCCCCCTTCTCCTTCATGTTTAGCCCCATTGGGTTTCACATTTTAATACTTTCGCCCATTTCTTTGTCAATATTAAGACATTTCGTGTCATCTAGGTGTAGATTTTATCCTGGCGAGCGATAGCGAGCTTGTATTTTAGGAGGTACCGGCTTTTTCTATTGAAAAATTTAAAAGAAATTCTAGAAGCGAGGTGTTTGGGATGGTGTTTTTTTAAAACTTGACAGAGGTTTAGGGAGTAAGCTAAAAATAAATTGCCACATAGCGATTTTGATAAGTTGTTTTGTCTTTTTACTGTGTTCGTCCAAGCTTTGGTTTTCCATTAGAATAAATACCGTTAATAATAAAAAATAATTATATAGAGAAAATAACATCCCTTTTTAACCTTATTTCTGTAGGCTGCTCTGGCAAACCGGATGGCGACCAGTATGTATTCAACTGGGGCGACCAAGACCTGTATGTTGTGGGCGATCAGCTGAGTGCCACCTGCTACCCTAGCCATCTGATAGAAGTCAATGTGGACACCCAGATGCTTAACTGTACGAACACCAGCTGGGCCGGCCATGCGTGTCATAAAGGTAAACAAAGGAAAGAACAATAATATGACAATAAGGACAATAATATAAGGACAATACTATGGACAATACTATGGACAATACTATGGACAATACTATGAACAATACTATGAACAATACTATGAACAATACTATGAACAATACTATGAACAATACTATGAACAATACTATGAACAATACTATGAACAATACTATGAACAATACTATGAACAATACTATGAACAATACTATGGACAATACTATGGACAATACTATGGACAATACTATGGACAATACTATGGACAATACTATGGACAATACTATGGACAATACTATGAACAATAATATGGACAAAAATATAGGGACAAGAATAAGGACAATAATATACGGACAATAATAAAGACAATAGTATAAGGACAATAACAAGGGCAATAATTAGGACAATAATATAACTCCCAGCTGCTTAACTGTACTAACATTAGCTGGAGTGGTCATACGCGTCATAAAGGTAAGAATGGAATGGACGATAATAATATACTCTCACTAAATAGTGTTCGTTTCTTATGATCTTGTCTTGGCCTTATGTTCAGGGAGTTATTTATGTATTGGTATTTAATCAGGGTTATTGTAGGAGGAATATTGTACTGTACATATTCATCAACAAATCTTATCTTGTAAGAAACTCCTTAATTTCCATGCCCAGTTCTTAGACAATAACCATATGATTTGCTTCAACTTAAGGGGGGATGGGCATTGGGCATGTCTGCCTGCTGAGATCGGAAACTCTCCGGGTGGTCGGGGGCCAGGGGAGTGCTGGAGGGACCTTGGTGACCCTGGTTTCTGGGTCTTCTGGATGACCTAGATGTGTGTGAATATGTATTTAGTTTAGGTGTGGTGTGGAGGTAGATGTGCTGGAAAGTGTGAAAAGGAACAACTTGAGATGGTTCGGCCATATGGAACGTATGGAAAGCGAGAGAATGACTAAGAGGGTGTACGAGAGCGAGGTGGAGGGACAGAGAGGGAGAGGTAGACCGAATATGAGGTGGAAGGATGGAGTGAGGAACTACATGAACGAAGGCGGTGCTGGTTGGGGGGAGGGGCGTCGACTGACTGGGGACAGAGGTGCATGGGGGCGGTTCGTTCGTGGCCACCCCTTCGGGGATCACGGCGTCAGGCAATAGATAGATAGATAGATTGTTTTATGTTATGTTGTCCTTATTCGAGCTCTGTCTTGAGTCCCCCCCCCCCCACCCCCACCCCCCCAAAAAAAAAGGAAAAGTGGGGATTGGGCCTGAGTGTATACATACATACATACATACATATAGTTCTATTTATTTATGTATTATTTATATATATATATATACCGGTATATATATATATATATATAATATATATATATTATATATATATATATATATATATATATATATTTTTTTTTTTTTTTTTTTTTTTAAAGCAGTGGTTGATGGAGATAGGTTACCCAGGCTACCCAGGTGGCAGGGAATGAATGAAAGGATTGATAAGAATGAGGTGAAAGAAGCAGTGGGACAAATGAGAGCGGGAAATGCAGAAGGTATGGATGGTATTGCTGTGGCGTGTATTAAGAAGGGTGGAGATGTGATATTAGATTGGCTGGTGAGACTATTCAATGTGTGCTGTGGAGTGTCAATGGTACCACTAGACTGGAGGAGTGCATGTATTGTGCCATTTTACTAGGGGTAGGGAGACCGGCAGGAGTATTCAAGTTCTAGAGGTATTAGTTTATTATCAGTTATTGGAAAGCTGTATGGCAGGGTGTTGATAGAGAGGATAATAAAGGGTACAGAAGGTGCAATAGAAAAAGGGCAGTGCAGTTATAGGATGGGAAGAGGGTGTGTGGATCAGATTATTACAGTAAGACAGCTATGCGAGAAGTATTTAGAGAAACATAAGGAGATATTTTGGGCTTTTATGGATTTGGAAAAAATGTATGATCGTGTGGATCGAGAAGCAATGTAGAAGGTGCTAAGGATTTATGAAATTGGAGTAGTCAAGAATTTTTATGAAGAGAGTAGAGCATGTGTTAGAGTAGGAAATTAGTTGAGTGAATGGGTTGATGTAAATGTAGGTCTGCAAAAGGGTTTGTATAGTTTCACCGTGGTTGTTTAATGTATATACGGATGGTGTGGTGAGGGAGGTAACAATGAGAACTATACTGTAGGTAGAGGATTGGGTTTAGTAGGAAAGAATGCTAGAGATTGGGAGTTGAACGAGTTGCTGTTTGCTTATGACACAACGTTGGTGGCGGATTTTAAGGAGAAACTGCAGTGAGTATTCAAAGAGCTTGATGTGGTATGTGGGAGGAGGAAGATGAGGGTGAATGTCAATAAAAGTAAAGTGATGGTGTGTAATAGAGGTGCTCGTAGGGTGAATCTAGATGTGTGGCTGGACGGTGAAATACTGGAACAAGTAGTGTTTTAAATATAGAGTGTTAGAAATATGTAGAGCGATGGATGCGTAGAGACAGATTGAGGAATGAAAAGGTATGTAGAAGAGTAGAACAGCAGGAACCCTTGTCGGCCAGATTGGACAGAAGCATGCTGTGCTGGTATGGACATGTTGAACGAATGGGAGATGAAAGGCTTACAAAGAGAGTATACGAGTCGGATACAAGGGAAGGTAGAGGGAGAGGAAACCTCGGATGAGATGGAGAGATGGTGTAGTACAAGCGTTGGCAGGTATAGAGACGACTGTAGAACAGGCAATAAAAGTGGTAATGAATAAGAATGAATGGAGAATGCTTGTAAATAGATGAGTGATAACGCAGTCGTAGGGAGAGGGTGCCAGGTGCCAGTTGGACTAGATAATAGTCTGGCTGCTTAGCGGGAGGTCTGGGACCTGGATGTCTCAGCTGGGGACCCCAAAAAAGGACCTGGGTCTTTTCCTGGGCGACCTAGATGTTTGTGAGTATATTTGTGTTTTGTTTTTGTGTTGTGCTATCCCTATTCGGGCTCTGTCTCGAGTCGGCCACCCCCAGCTGTGGGGTATGTGCCTTAGTATATACAGTACATACATACATACAATACAAAAGTACATTTTATCTCTCGCAGTGTGTCTCGATGCCCCACAAGTCACCGATGCCACCACCGACTGGACAGACAAAGCCATGTGGAAGGTGGACAGTGAAGTCAAAGCCAACTGCCGGGATGACCTGTACTTCCCATCCCTCAAGGCCCAACAGCGAGACGTCAAGTGCAAGCAGAACGGTAGATGGAGTAATTGGCCGGACTGCAAAGAAGGTTAGTTTGGACCGATAGTGTAACAGTGGTAATGCTTGTAGTATTAACAGGGATGATAGTGTAATATTAAAGGTGGTGATTGGTATATTGTCGATGCAGCTGTAGCAGTGGTGTTGAAGAAGTCTAATGTATGTTGTAAAGATATAGCAGATTTGTTGGCAGCCAGAAGTGTCAGGTAGATGAAGATATTGCCTTAACCCTTTCACGCATTCTGCTATTTGTTGGCAGCCAGAAGTGTCAGGTAGATGCAGATATTGCCTTAACCCTTTCACGCATTTATGATGCAGAGGTTGCCAGATTAGCAATAAGAAATAGAGTTTTCTCACTTATAATTACCTCTCCAAAATTAGTTTTCTGCCCACAGCTAACTCAAAGACAACTGCAGAGGTTGAAGTAACTAAACTAAAGGTTTCTAAATACCCCTGATGGTAACAAAGGCTTTAAAGTATCCCCAATAGGCTCAAAATCGCGTCATATGTCTGAGAGGGTTAATTGTATATTTACATTACATAGGAGGAGGCTGTAGACACCAGCCGAACAGGGCGGTACTCCTGGCGAGTGCTAGGTGGCTGATAAGGACCGCTGGAACTCCTGTTTCACCACCTGGCCTCCCTAGCTGATCCTTTCAGTGTCTCATCAATATTGAGGGCAACCCCAGCCTGCCCTCCAAAACACCTTCTCCTCCTATCAATACATTATACTACAAACACCTTACATACTACACCAACTTTTTCAAAAAAAGAAAGAAAAAAAACAAAAAAACAAAAAACGAAATCTCGACCCGCCTCAGTGTCCCAGGGGGTGGGGGGGATGGTGGCAGGCAGAAATGCCCCCATCAGTCTGTCCACTGCAAACGACTCGCCAAAATGCTCTGGACCACCACCTTCTACTCTTACTATTAATTGCTGTAATATTCGTTGCCTTTCCTCTAACTTTCACTCTGTGGAACACCAACTCTTCTCTGCCAACCCTGATCTTCTCTTTCTCACCAAGACACAGTTGTCTGGGACTTCTAACATCAAACCTTTCTCTGTATCCCCCTACTATCACTATCGTCAGTTTCGCGCCAAAGTTGGAAGTTGCGTCTATGTACGCAACAATCTTGCTTTCTCTCGTGTTCCCAACTTAAATTCTTCTGAATTCTCAACTCTCTGGCTAAAGATTTCTTGTCACTCTCAAACTAAATATTTCTGCGCTGTCTATCTCTCCCCTAATTCTACTGACTATCCAAAATTCTTTGACTATCTAACTTCTAAAGAGTAACACATTCTATCCATCTCTCCTTTTGCAGAAATCTCCATCTTAGGAAATTTCAATGTTCACCACCACCAATGGCTCTCCTCTGTTTCCACTGACCAACTTGGTGAACAAGCCTATATCTTTTCTATCTTAAATGACGTAGTGCAGTTAGTCCAGCAACCCACCTGCATCCCGGATTGCTTCGGGGATCGGCCCAACATTCTTGACATATTTCTAACCTCTAACCCTTTTTCTTATACTATAAATTTTTTCTCTCCTTTGGGCTCCTCCGACCATAAACTAATATCTGTCACCTGTCCTATCTCTCCGGTATGGCCACCCGATCCTCCCAACCGGCGCCGATTGTGGCACTTTGGCGCTGCCGACTGGGAGGCTCTCTGGCAGTACTTCTAAGATATCCCATGGAATGACTTTCGCTTCCGTGGCCGGGGACCCTCGGAGAGTGCTGAACGCATTGCCGAGGTAATCCTCTCGGGGTTGGGAAACATACATTCCATTTTATGTCTCTCAATCTAATGCAAAAGAATCTTGGTTTACTCACGCTTGTTCTAATGCTGTCCGCAACAAGGAGGAAGAATTCAAACGGTACCGACGCCTTAAGACTCAAGAATTTCATTCTTCCTAAGTTTCTGCCCGGAATCAAGCCAAATCTGTTCTTCGACTTGCCAAACACTCTTTCATCAATAATAAATGCACTGTACTATTCAATTCTAGCTCTTCCCAAGTTTTCTGGCATCTAGCCAAAAAGCTCTCCAAAAAAAAATCTTTCCCATCTTTCCCTCCCCTTTTCCACTCTGATGGCACAACCATCACTTCATCCTCTGACAAAGCTGAGCTCTTTGCTCAAACTTTTGCTAGAAACTCCACTTTGGATGATTCTGGTGCTATTCTTCCCTCTCCACCCCCCTCTCTCCTACTTATACCTAATATCCTAATCTCTTCTAAAGATGTACTTTCTACCCTCTCTGGGCTTAATACTAAGAAGGCGTACGGTCCGGACGGTGTTCATCCTGTTGTATTCAAAAACTGTGCTTCCGTGCTGACTCCCTGCCTAGGCAAACTCTTTCGTCTGTCTCTCCTCTAAAGTCTTCCCTTCTTGCTGGAAGTTTGCTCTCATTCAACCTGTCCCAAAGAAGGATGAACGCTCTCAACCCTCCAACTATCGTCCAATTGCTCTCATCTCTTTATTTCTAAGGTTTTTGAAACTATTCTTGCTTCCAAATTTCTTAACCCCTTCTGTACCGGCAACGTCTTTCTAAGTTTATTCCACCTATATTTCGACGATTTTGTTCAGTTTAAGAAGGATCTGTGATAGTATAAAGGGTTAGGTGAGATAGTTCGAAGCCTGTTAATTGCTGGTGGCCTTTTTTAAACTGAATAATATGGTCAAATACTAGCCAGATTATAGTTAAAAGAACGGTGTCGGTATAGAAGGGGTTAAGCATTTCTCTTAATCTACTCTCAGATCGCAAGTATGGCTTCCTTAAGGGTCGCTCTGCTGGTGATCTTCTTTCATATCTTACTAACTCTTGGTCATCCTCCTTTCGGGACTTCGGCAAGACCTTTTCTATTGCATTAGCAGTGGACCACTGGTTCCTATTTTCAGAAAATTCCTGTGCTTGGTATGCTTCCAGCGAGGGCCCCACTGGGGTAAATTAAATAGCAAAACAGTGGTGGAACTGCCATCCGGGTGAGGGACTGCTCTGGGTCTGCTCCTTCAGTGTTCATGGTCATAATCCACTTAGTGGAAATTGCACTGTGGAGTGGGTCAGTCGGGGCATGTCTGGGAGCCTGGAGGCAGTTTCTGCCATTGCCATCCCTTTTGGGGTGCTTCCTCTGGAAGCGGGGCATCAGATTTGATGATGAAGACTAACTCTTGGTCATCTTCCTTTCGGGACTTCGGTGAGACCTTCTCTATTGCACTAGACATATCAAAGGCCTTCGATAGAGCCTGGCACAAATCTTTAACTTCAAAACTACCCTCCTTCGGTTTCTATTCCTCCATCTGTGCCTTTGTCTCTAATTTCCTTTCCGGCCGTTCCATAGCTGCGGTTGTGGATGGCCATCGCTCACTTCCTCATCCTATGAACTCCGGTGTTCCTCAGGGCTCTGTCCTATCTCCCATTCTCTTTCTAATTTTCATAAATTATCTTCTTAACTGTACCGTACCTTCAGTCCCATCTATTCATAAGCACGACGACTCTACCTTACACTACTCAATTAGTTTCCCTGAACGCCCCAGCCAGCAATATCTAAAACACAAAAGTAATGAAGCCATACAACTCTTATCTTCTGATCTAACTACTATTCCCAATTGTGGCAGAGAAAACCCTGTTGCCTTTAATGCTTCCAAAACCCAATTTATTCATCTTCCTACCCGTCCGGAACTCCCAGAGGACTCTCCCTAACACTTCAACAATACAAAAATCAATCTTTCATCTTCTCTCAATATTCTTGGGGTGTCTTTTTCTTCTGCTCTCACTTGGAAGGACCATATTACCAGTCTTGCTAAGGCAGCCTCCCAGATGCTGGGTGTGCTCAACCGCCTCAAGGGGTTCTTTTCCCCTGCACAGCTTCTTGCTCTGTACAGGGGCACAGTGCATCCGCATCCTTGTATTGAGTATTGTTCACATGTGTGGGGAGCATCCTCTCACACCACACTCCTAGACAAAGTAGAATGGAAAGCCTTTCGTATCATTAATTCCCATCCACTCACCAACTCTCTGGAATCTCTCTCTCTTCGACGCAATGTAGCATCCCTCTCGCTATTCTATCACTACTTCAATAATCAATGTTCCTCAGAGCTTTCCCAGAGTATACCACCTCCTCTACGTTGGGTACGTTGGGTACGTAGTACCCGTCTTGCAACACAATCCTACCCTTGATTAGGATAAGGGGTCACTCTCTCTCATGATCCCTCTAGCCATGTATTCGTCATGGTCATTAACGCTAAGACTCTGATTTCAGTCCCAGGGTCCATTGGGGTTAATTTCTAGTCCTGGGGTCGTCACGGCTATTACCACTTCGTTAGCTGATAAGGTTTTTCGCGCTCCATGTTGTTTCTTCTCCTTCCTTCCTTCCTCTCTTTTTTCCTCTGCTCTCTCCCTCCTCACGTCACAATATATATAGGGTGAGCTGATGGGATAGACGATATATTTATATATATATATATATATATATATACCGGTATAGGGTGAGCTGATGGGATAGGCGAGTCTGTCATGCCAATGTAGGTGTGAGGTCCACAGTCCCCACTGTTGCATGTGTGTTGGTATATGACATGATCGTCGCATCTCTGGCTCTTAGTAGTACTACCTTTGGTGATGAATATGACTGACAATGTATATACGTACCACTGGGCATGAAATAAAGTACACTACTGACCTGTCTAATGTTTATCCATTGTTTTCTGTTCTCTTTCAGGGTTTCTGGAGGTAGGCTACTACTATAAACTTATATGAAAAGGATGCCACCATATATACTGTATATATATATATGCCCAGGCACATACCCAATAGCTGGAGGGGGCCGACACGAGACAGAGCCCAAACAGAAACTACATTTAAAGTTCCAATTCTTAGGGTCCGGGACCACTTCGAGTTCCCTCACCCCTTCCTCTGTCTCGTCTAGTAGGTGAACAAGGGGAGGATCATAACCTGTAGCTCAATATGCGAACATTATTAATCAATGCACCTGCTCACCAATTATTCTTGTTTCTGACCAAGTGTTTCTGACTCCGCGGATGATGGAGAACGGATAAATACATTATATGACGTCCCCTTAATCCATGCACCCGCTCACCAATTATTATCGTTTTTACCCAAGTGTGTCTGATTCCGCTGACGGTGGGGAACGCGACGGTGAACCTGGGGGACAAGATGTGGGCGGTGGGGGAGAAGGTTGGGGCGCGGTGTGACGACGGCTACAAGTTCTTGGAGGAAGGGATGAGGGAAGTGGACGTTTTCTGTATTGATGGGGGAGCGTGGGCGCTTAGAACCGGGTGCAAGAAAGGTGAGTTGGAGAAAATTAGTACTAACAATATATATAAGTAACAATAAAATATATTAATAATAAGGTTGACATTGACAGAGTAAATGCGACGAAAAAGAGAGTGAGCCAGAAACCTAAGTACACGCACACACACACATGTAGTAAGTGGTGTGAAGGTGATATGTAACTGACATACATTAATATTTATGCAAGTTTGACCTATCACACTGGTACGATGATCATATTTGTTATAACTTATTACATCAGGAGAGCCTTGCCATATTTGACTGTGTTCTTGAGGAAGATATGCACTTACTGATTCACCGGACAGACGGCTGTGACGATCTAGGGTGTTGTGGTCTAGAGGTAGATGCACGGTGCCTATAATTAGTGAACCACTTTTGGAATTAGTAAAGAAGTTAGTCAAACTCTTGTAATATTCGCCATTATAATATATCACAAGTAAAATCAGTTCGTAATTAGTCCCACGCATGTTAAATTAGTCCGCTGACTAACTATATATTAGCCAATGTGGAAGTAAGGCTTGGCTAATTACATTAGTCGGTTGATATTTGTGTATATCTATCTTGACTTCCCATACTTAGTCCAGTGGTATTGAAGAAACTCGGTGTATTTACGACGAAATTAGTAAGATGACTAACACTATTTAATAAAGACTAATTTTCATGTATGACAATTTTTTACAATAATTAAAACCGTTAATAGTTGTCATATATGGTACTTTTTTAGTTATCAGGCTGGACTTATTTGGGTTAATCAGCTTACCAACGTTTGACTAATTGCTGGACTAAATTAACTGAAAAGACTAATTGCTGGAGTACATGCTTCACTAATATGACTTGTGCTGAATTCATTATGGCGCTCAAATAGGGCTGGAGTAACATGGCTTAGTCGCTGAACTAACTTTCGTTTTCTGTGGGTGTCAATGTGGGAAAGGGGTGTGAAGTAACGTAATTCAATGTTGCGTCTGTAGTGACTGGGTACACAATATCTAATGGCACTAGAGGACCTTTGACGAGAATCATAGACTTTGAATGTGCAGTGTGCAAAGAAGAACTTGCGTTGAATGACCCGCCTGTTAGTGTTGATTTCGACAGTGTAACGCTGGAGTGTTTGAATAAATTCTGCCATTTGGGTGATAGGGCTATACGGTTTCCGCCGGAGGTGGTGCTGAAGCTGGCTCCATTGCTAGAGTCAGAAGTGGCTGGGGGAAGCTTGGAGAGCTGCTGTCACTCCTGACCATGAGAGGACTCCCACTTCACCTTAAAGGGAAGGTGTATACATCGTGTGTTAGGAGTGCGAAGACCTATGCCTCAGAGACATGGCCTGTTAAAGCAGAGGATATCAATAGAATGGAACGGAATGAGAAGAGAATAGTGTGATGGATATGTGGGGTTAACCTCATGGACGGGGTATCGAGCGAAGAATTAAGAAGGTGTCTGGGCATTAGGAGTGTCAGTGAGGTGATGGGCACGAGCCGACTTGGTTAGTTTGAACACGTGGAGAGAATGGAATATCAGAACTAGGTGAATAAATGTCGGATTGTGAACATGGGGGGAGCTGCACGTAGCGGTAGACCTAGTATGACGTGGGATCAGGCACTCCTGTCCAATCTCAAAATAAAGAACTTGGGAACAGAGGCAGCCCTTGACAGGGCCGCCTGGAAAGCTGCCATTTAATAGGTGAGACTAACCATATTCTCTGTGCACTAAACTGTCGTTAAATTTGTTTGTATGCATGTATGTATTACCGAAAGAAATTGGAGTGTACATCCCGAGGAGCTTCCCACAGTCCCTCAAGTTCTATCATCGTCAGCCTGTTCATTGACGTAAACATTACAATGACCAGGCACCCAAATCAGAGAGGACCAATGACTTTGGTGTAACTTATTGATCATGCGGCCCTGGATTTCAGAATATTTCTTTGTCAATATTGAGACCTTTCGTGCCAGCTAGGCGTCTTTTTTTTCCTGGCGAGCCAATTAAGCAAGCCTGTAATTTTAGGAGGAATCCGCCTTCGGTCAGGAAATTTGTCTACCAATAATGTACACATTTATCTAGAAAGGGGGGGGGGGGTTAGGGATTGATTTTTTAAAGCTTGTTGGGGTTCTAGCGAGGACACTATATAATAGATAAATGAATAAATCAATGTATAGACCAAAATATAACCACTACCACCTTAACGCACATTTATCATTATGACATACCTATACTTTTGTTTGTGTGCAGTGTGTGACAGGAATGAGGGTGAAAGGGGTAAACACATATTAAAAATAAACAATTATCTACTTAACCCATTCAATTTTTTCTTGTGCAGTGTGTGACCAGAATCCGAATCCTGCCGGAGGGTCGACGGAGTATATCTGGACCGCCACGTACCCAATAGACCACATCCTACAAGTGACCTGTGATGCGGACTACTACGTCATGCCAGGGCAGGCCAAGAACTACCTGCTGACCTGCAAGATGGACGGATGGCACGGGGAGAATGTCTGCAAGAAGTGTTAGTATTGCTATGATAACAAATAAAGCCACTCCAACAGCTTCCTCTTTCTCCAACACCCCTCTTCCTATCTCTCTCCAACACCCCTTCTCCCCTCTCTCCAACACCCCATCTCTCCTCTCTCCAACATCCCTTCTTTGTCTCTCTCCAACACCCCTTCTCCTCTCTCTGCCCAACACCCCTTCTCCCCTCTCTCTCCAACACCCCTTCTCCCCTTCGAAGAGTTGATGGAGAAATATCGCAAGATGATCCAGCACTACAAAAACAAGTCAAGGAATATCATCATCTCAGGCATTCTCCCCAAGATCGACGCACCTGACAAATTCTACGACAAGGCCTTCAGCACAAATAGCCGACTAAAATATTTGTGTCTGAGGGAAGAAGTTGAATTCATTAACCTCTGGGACAACTTCTACAACCAGCCTACTCTGTTCCGCAAGGATGGCACTCATCTAAACCCTGTGGGTTCAGCACGCATGGGTCGTCTCCTACACGAAGCAGTCCGCAGCCATGGATCAAAAAACGCCATCCGAGAAGAAGCAGCAGTGACATAAATCATCCAACGCCAAGCAAAAAACAGAAGCAACTGAGGACCACCAGCGATAAGGACCGAAGACAGCGAGGACCGAGGACAGCCATGAACATAAATGTAGATCCGACAAGAACCAAAAATATTATTAAAGAGCGTTCCTTGAGTTCTAAAATAACAAATTTAAAGGTTTTCTATGCAAACGCTCGTAGCATACGCAATAAATTTTCAGATTTAGAGGAGCTAGTGTTTACAGAAAATTATGATGTGATTGGCATAACAGAATCTTGGCTCAATACAGAAGATAGAGACTTTTTAGCAGAGTATTCACTTCCCGGTTATGTAATGTTTGCGAAAAACCGAATAAATAGAAATGGAGGTGGCGTTTTACTTTATATCAAAGAAAGTCTTAACTCTACCTTCTTGTCAAAACCTCAAATTGTGAACGTCGACACATCTTTTGTGCTAATAAAGAATAATAAAGGTACAAAAATAATACTTGCATTAATATACAGACCTCCAGCTCAATCAGTGCAAACTGACCGAGAAATTTACGAACAAATTGCAGATGTAAGTAACTCACAAGATACCGTAATTTTTGGCGACTTTAATTTACCTGTGACCAAGTGGGGCGATACTCTTACTTCACACTCCGGACATGACTTGTATACGAACTTGAAAGAGAGTTCGCTTTATCAATTTGTTCGAACGCCGACCCGTGGTAATAACGTTCTTGACATTGTACTTGCAACAAAAGAAGAATTGATAGAGAATTTGAATGTTGGTGATGAATTCAGTAACAGCGACCATCGTACGATAACTTTCACTTTAAAGTTTACTAGTAACGAACCAAATAGTAGCATCGTAAAAGTCCCTAATTTCAAGAAAGCAAACTTCCATAAACTTAGACCTATGTTTAAAGAAACTGACTGGAGCTTTTTAATTAACAATAACGACATAAATACATCTTGGAAGTTATTCGAAACCACTTACCTAAAAGCAGTGCAAGACTGCATACCATCGAAAATACGGCGTCCAGGCCATAATAATAAGCCCAAATGGTGGAATAAAGATATTTCAAACTGCCTGCTTGCTAAAAAATGTGCTGATGATAGATTAAAATTCTCACAAAATGACAAAGAACGGGTGAAATTTGTAGAGCTATGACGCAAAGCCAAAAAGTTAATTAAGCAAAGTAAAAAGACCTTAGAGTTACATATTGCGAATCAAAATAAAACAAACCCGAAAGAATTCTATAGTTATATCAGAAAGAAAAAAGTAGTTACTTCAACTGTTGTACCGTTAGTCGATGAAAATGGAGAATACACCAAAGACGAAGTACAAATGAGTAATGCCCTCAATACCTTCTTTGCATCAGTTTTTACAACAGAAGACCTCAGTGATATCCCTACACCATCGCCGATTCAGATTGATAATTCAGATGTTCTAAGCAATATCACCTTTACAGAGAGAGAAGTATTGAATTGTTTAGATAAACTCAAGGTAAATAAAACGCCTGGACCTGATACAATCTCGCCTAGAGTTCTAAAGGAAGCTAAGGATGAGCTCTCCAAACCACTGACATTACTATTCAATAAATCCTTGCAGTCTGGAACTATGCCTGATCAGTGGAAGCTAGCCAACGTAACACCGATATTAAAAAAAGGCAGCAAATCCCTACCCAGTAACTATCGTCCAATTAGCTTAACCTCAGTTGTATGTAAAATGCTAGAAACGGTCATACGAGACAGACTCGTAAATCACTTAGAGGAAAATAACATACTTAAAGATACTCAACACGGCTTTCGTAAAAAACGTTCCTGTTTAACAAACCTCTTAGACTTCTTCCACGATATCCTCAACCTCTACGATGAGAGTAAAGCTGTAGATATTTTATACCTTGATTTTCAAAAGGCCTTTGACAAAGTTCCCCACAAACGTTTACTGCTAAAACTAAAAGCGCATGGAATACAAGACGGTGTGTTGAAATGGATAGAAAATTGGCTCAGCAACAGAAAGCAAAGAGTACCGGTAGTCATAAACGGTAAGGCATCTAAATGGACCAATGTAAATAGCGGGGTACCCCAGGGATCGGTACTAGGACCAATTCTCTTTCTAATTTACATCAACGACATAGATGAGGGTCTCACCTGTACAATCTCAAAATTTGCTGATGATACAAAAATTGCAAATAGCGTACTCTCAAAAGAACAAGTTGACGATATGCAACACTATCTAGATAAATTGCCATGTTGGGCCCAAATTTGGCAAATGAGTTTCAATGCGGATAAATGTAAAGTACTACATATCGGATACCTAAATGAGAAAGCAAACTATTCGATGAATGGCACTCAGCTTAAGAATGTAAACAGAGAAACCGATCTGGGAGTAACAATATCGAGTAACCTAAAACCGAGTCAACAATGTTCAGAAGTTGTTAAGAAGGCAAACAAAATAATTGGCTTTATAGGCAGGTCATTTGAGCATAAATCCAAAGAAGTTATCCTAACCCTTTACAATTCCTTAGTCCGCCCTCTTCTGGAATACTGTGTTCAATCCTGGTGCCCTTATTACCAAAAAGATATAAACAAGCTAGAACGAGTTCAACGTAGAGTTACCAAAATGATACCTAGCCTAAAGAACAAACCATACGAAGAGCGTCTTAGAGAATTAAATCTATTTCCTTTAACCCAGCGCAGATTAAGAGGTGACTTAATTCAAGTGTTCAAAATCATCAAAGGCATCGACAATATGAACTGTAGTAAGTACTTCACTATCGACCAATCTAATTACACGCGGGGAAACGGTTGCAAAATTATTGGTAAATCTTTTAACTTGCACGAATCTAAGAATTTCTTCTTCAATCTAGTTGTCAACTTGTGGAATGGGCTTCCCCGAAACGTTATAGACTGCATCACCGTTGATTCATTTAAACTCCGCCTAGACAAATATCTCGCATCAAACCCGCGACTGACTGCGTTTGTAAATGAATAACTTTATTTTATCCCCCCCTCAGTTACTAACCCATCTGTCCTCTACTAACTTCCTAATCCTGCCACGGACATTATTTCCAGGGCAGTAATTCCCTTTCCAATGTTCCCTTACCCACTCTAAACCACTGTTTAGACTCTTGATCCTCAGTGTTTTGGAGGACAAGCAACCTAGAAGGGTCACTAGATCTGTTGTTGCTTGATTTCCTTTGTACTTTGTACTCTCTCTCCAACACCCCTTCTCCCCTCTCAATACTCTTTGAAAGGTAGATACGAGGTGCCGTTGTAAAGGCTTATCCCTCAATACCTTCACCTGACCTGACCTAAACTTCTATAATAATAACAAAGCCACTCCAACAGCGTCCTCTCTCTCCAACACCCCTCCTCCCCTCTCAATATACTCTTTGAAAAGTAGATACGGGGTGCCGTTGTAAAGGCTTATCCCTCAATACCTTCACCTGACCTGACCTAAACTTCTATAATAATAACAAAGCCACTCCAACAGCTTCCTCTCTCTCCAACACCCCTTCTCCCCTCTCAATACTCTTCGAAAAGTAGATACGGGGTGCCGTTGTAAAGGCTTATCCCTCAATACCTTCACCTGACCTGACCTGAATTTCTATGATAATAGCAAAGCCACTCCAACAGCTTCCTCTTTCTCCAACACCCCTTCTTCCCTCTCAATACTCTTCGAAAAGTAGATACGAGGTGCCGTTGTAAAGGCTTATCTCTTTTTACCTTCGCCTGACCTGACCTCCAATACGATAGTAATTTTTATTTATATTATGTTTTGCTCTAGCTAACGTTAGACGATTTTGCTGATGAGACGGCGTCACACGAGTTTTATTGTTTCTGTATTTCACGGGCAATTGTAGTCTGGCATCTTCAAAATGTAGGTGTTGTCATAAATCAGCCACCTAGCATAATCTACCTTCACCAGTGTCCGATGCCAATGTGAAAATGCCTCAAAATACTACAAGAAAAACTTGGTCATCGAAAATTCCCGGAAAAACCGCTCGTGTGACACTGGTTTAAACATTTCGAGGATTAGTAAGTTTAACTGAATTACAATATGGATCCTAAAATATATTAGATTAACAAGAGGCGAGAGTACTGTTAACCTCTTCAGCACCACGACGTACTGTTAACCTCTTCAGCACCACGACGTACTGTTAACCTCTTCAGCACCACGACGTACTGTTAACCTCTTCAGCACCACGACGTACTGTTAACCTCTTCAGCACCACGACGTACTGTTTAACCTCTTCAGCACCACGACGTACTGTTAACCTCTTCAGCACCACGACGTACTGTTAACCTCTTCAGCACCACGACGTACTGTTAACCTCTTCAGCACCACGACGTACTGTTAACCTCTTCAGCACCACGACGTCTTTCTTTAACTTTGATTCTGGCTGAAATTAGATGATTTTATGCAGTTAACGTAGGACTTAAGAGGGTTTATTGAGATCGTATTTACCCATTTAAGGCATAGGGGTAGATTACAAACTAAAGAAAATCGTCTAATGATAACCAGATAATGATGAGCATTACTCAATGGTAGTGAAGGGGTCTAGGAAAATTGTAGGTCAGGAAAATGGATGCGTAAATTGGGAATACAGTTTGAGTAACTTCTTAACCCCTTAAGGTTCTTAGACGCAATTTGTTTATATTTTTTGGTTAGCAGTAGACAATTTTATTCAGATTTAGAAGAGTATATGGAAGTCAGAGGTATAAATGAGCAAGCCTTTGCTTTTTAATCCCCCCAGATTCTTTTTAAGCTGTTTTAAATCGTCTAATTATAGCCAGCATTAATTGTCAAAAGGCGTCATAATCCTCAAGGGGTTAATAAGTTTTCAAAGAATAACACTTGTCATGCAAGGTTGTAGGGTAAGGGGCATGATAAGCATGAGCATAATTGGGTAATCCTTTGGCAATAATAGGTTCAGTTGGTAGCAAGATTAAGGGGCTAGTGGCTGTTTTTTGTTTTGGTCTATTAAATCATGTATTAATTTGTTTTTTAGTTTCCTCGCTAGACCTCAGAGAACACCCCTTAGCCCCCCCCCCCCCCCCTTTCAAGATAAATGTGTACATTATTCGGTAGAAACATTTCTTATAATTACAGGCTCGCTATCGCTCGCCAGGGAAAAATCGACACCTAAATGGCACGATAGGTTTTAAAATTGACAACCAAATGGAGCTACAGGTGTTAAAATCGCCGTCTTAAAATTTCAAAACTAGTGGGGATAAACACGAGGGAGAAGGGGTCCAGAAAAACGGCCTATCTCCCCTTATAGCGGGCTGGATCTTTCAGAATAAGGGTTTGTGTCCTCTATTCCCATAGCCAGTTCTGACTTTACCTTTTTCATCATTCATATTTCTGTTCTTTTTTTCCTGAGAGTGGTGAAGGCAGTGGGGCCATAATATGGTGTGTCCCATGGTTCCGTAGTGTTTTACTCTCGCAGCCCACTTTCACTAGTCGATCTTTCTCTCTCTGGGTTAAGTGCCCCATTAATTACTCCTTCCATTCGTCTATATATTAGGCTACCATAGTGCAGTTGGAATATATACATGCGCAGATTAATATGCAGGATTCGAAACTGCATAATATATCGTAGGCTTGTGCATATTTCTTTAACTGTCTTCATAGCGTAATGCATAAGTGCGCGGAATTTCGGTGTGAGTGTCCTAGGTTCGAGTCCTTGGAGTGCCCCATGTATTTGTTGATTTCATTGAGTTTAGAAGTGAAGTTGGTTGGTGAAAAAATATAGGGATGTAGCGCACCCACCTCCCGCCACTTCCGTAGTGCAGTCAACCTCTGTAGCAATTACGGTGATTTCTTGTTACTGCCTTATTTTAGCACGGTTAAGGCTGGTGTGGTGCGGATTCGCCAGGTGCATGTGCTTCAGAGACTTTGTTGAGTCTTGCTGAGACACTGTTAGCACTATACCAACATCGGCCTCTGTGATGACATCATGGGGCTGTGTTGTGGCAAAGTTGTATGAATATATGAAAGGTGAAAGTTGGGCATAAAATGTGAGTTTTGTTTATATATCAGAGAATAATTATAGGTTAAGGTTAGTAAACGTTATGGAAGTTACAGGTGTGTAATATATAAGAATATTACTAGTGTTTCGGGGAAATATTTGTCTCGAATTAGTGTGCAAGATGGAGGCTAAAGAAATCCAAGAAATGTTATTAGAACGTATATTAGGTAATTGAAAGCTCATCTGCAAAATTTGAGGGAAATGGTAAGGAAGAAATGTAAATATTGTTAACCCTTTCAATATCCACCTGATTGGGGTGCAGCGTCTTATTATCGCCAAATTAATGGGGTGAATAGTCTTAACATTTCCAAACTATTTGAGCGAAAAAAGAGAGGTCCACAATGACCCGTCTTGTACTAAATAGTACGCATGTCTTTGGATATTTTCCATTATATTTGTGTTGGGATTAAAACTCAAAATAAAAACTCTGCAACCATGACTGCAACACCTCCGCCCTTTATAGGATCACCGGAGTAATAGCTGTACAACTAACCTCCAATCGATACCTCTCGACAACAACCCTGACGCCTTCATCTGCTGCAGTATATTGGACTGCAACTTCCTGGGCAACATACCCCGTACATATGATATATACATATTGTTGGAGAGGTTTTTAGCTAGATGCCAGAAAGCTTGGGAAGAGCTAGAGTTGGATAGTTCATTGCATTTATTATCGATGAAAGAGTGTTTGGCGAGTCGAAGAACAGATTTGGCTTGATTCCGGGCAGAAACATAGGAAGTATGAGATTCTTGAGTTTGAAGGCGACGGTACCGTTTGAACTTTTCCTCCTTGTTGTGGACAGCAGTAGAACAAGCGTGAGTAAAGATTTGTTAGCATTAGACAGAGAAAGAAAATGGAATGTATACTTCCATGCCCGAGAGGATTAATTCTGTAATGCGTTCAGCACTCTCCGAGGGTCCCCGGCCACGGAAGCAAAAATAAGTCCATGGGGAATCAAAGAAGTACTGCCGGAGAGCCTCCCAGCGCCAATGTGCTTCAAGCGCCGCCGGTTGGGACGATCGAGTGGCCGTACTGGAGAGATAGGACAGGTGGCAGATATTAGTTTATGGTTGGAGGAACCCAAAGGAAAGAAACGTTTTACAGTATAAACAGAAGGGTTAGAGGTTAGAAATAAGTTATGAATGTTGGGCCGATCTCTGAAGCGATCCGGGATACGGGTGGGTTGCTGGACTAACTGCTCTTGGTCATTTACGATAGAAAAGATGTAGGCTTGTTCACCAGATTGGTCATTGGAAAGAGAGGAAAGCCATTGGCGGTGGTGAACGTTGAATTTTCCTAGGATGGACATTTCTGCGAAAGGAGTGATGGATAGAATGTGTTCCACTTTAGAAGTTAGATAGTCAAAGAATTTTGGATAGTCAGTAGAATTAGGGGAGAGATAAACAGCACAGAAATATTTAGTTTGAGAGTGACAAGAAAGCTGTAGCCAGAGAGTTGAGAATTCAGAAGAGTCAAAGTTGGGAACACGAGAGAAAGCGAGATTGTTGCACACGTATATGCAACATCCACCTTTGGCTTGTAACTGAGGATAGAGATAGTAGGAGGATACAGAGATGTTTTTGCTGTCAGTAGTTCTAGATACCTGCGTTTCGGTGAGAAAGAGAAGATCAAGGTTGGCAGAGGAGAGGTGGTGTTCCACAGAGTGGAAGTTAGAGGAAAGGCCACAAATGTTGCAGGAATTGATAGTAGATTTGTGTATATTTGTATATGTGTTTGTATTGTTTGCCCCTGCTTGAGGTATAAAAAGTAGAACTCTGATGGTCTCGTGGAGTATTATTTGAATTAGTACATACCAGTGATTTGTTCGTGTGAGATATGACTCCATGCTACCCCATTTCTTATCTTTAAACATTGTTAGTGGGACCTCTCACGTCTTCACACCTTTTAAACATTGTTAGTGGGACCTCTCACGTCTTCACACCTTTTAAACATTGTTAGTGGGACCTCTCACGTCTTCACACCTTTTAAACAATGTTATTGTTAGTGGGACCTCTCACGTCTTCACACCTTTTAAACATTGTTAGTGGGACCTCTCACGTCTTCACACCTTTTAAACATTGTTAGTGGGACCTCTCACGTCTTCACACCTTTTAAACATTGTTAGTGGGACCTCTCACATCTTCACACCTTTTAAACATTGTTAGTGGGACCTCTCACGTCTTCACACCTTTTAAACATTGTTAGTGGGACCTCTCATGTCTTCACACCTTTTAAACATTGTTAGTGGGACCTCTCACGTCTTCACACCTTTTAAACATTGTTAGTGGGACCTCTCACGTCTTCACACCTTTTAAACATTGTTAGTGGGACCTCTCACGTCTTCGCACCTTTTAAACATTGTTAGTGGGACCTCTCACGTCTTCACACCTTTTAAACATTGTTAGTGGGACCTCTCATTTCTTCACACCTTTTAAACATTGTTAGTGGGACCTCTCACGTTTTCACACCTTTTGACCCTTCTGTGATAATCGCCTTAACAAAGTTATCACCGAACTGATGAAAGAGATTAAGTTCCTTTGAGAACCCCCGACTACTAAGTCTCCATACCCCCTAGCATCTGTCTCACTGTACAGTATGTGTGTGTGCGACTCTACACGTACTATACACACATGAACATTGAGGGACCGCCCCAGGCCCCCAGGTGCACCCTGCGTAACAGTTACTAATGGAAACTTAAGGGGGAGGTAGTTACTTTTCCCCTTCATGTTTAGTTCCATTAGTTTTGAGATGTTAAGGTGGTCATTCTATTAGTTTGACGATTTTAAGACCTTTCAACACATTTCATTGTCAATATAAAGACCTTTCGTGCCATTTAGATGTCAATTTTTCCTGGTGCGCGAGTTATAGCGAGCCTGTTATTTAGGAGTAACCGGCCTTCAGCTGGGACATTTTTCTACCAAAAATGTACAAAATGAAGGGGGGGTCTAGGGGGTGTTTTATTTAAGCTTGATGTAGGTCTAGCGAGGAAACTATAAAATATATATGAAAATTAATAGACCAACAAAATAACCACTACTTCCTTAAAGAGAATAGTGCCCGACCTCCAACCCCGAAAGGGGTTGAACTAGGGGAGCTATCCCCCCGCCAAAGGCAGCTTTCTAGGGCCTTTCCTAGCTGATGCGGAGAGGATTGGGTTCTAGTCATATGGTGATGGGCTGGTCTATCAGAGTGAGAACTGAGCGGTCTCTGCCATACCCATAGCTTACTCTGACTGTTCCTTGTACTTACATATTTTCTAGATCTCAAGTGACGGCGTCTCTTCCGTGGATTGACCTCCCAATCTACCAAGATTGGAAGCCAAAGCGTCACATTTTTCCTTTGCCCTTCAACTTTCTCTTCATAATTGCTTATGGGCACAGGGCCCTGGGTGGGGCTTTGGTTTCCCGGGCGTTTCCGCACCCTCCTCAGCTCCCCGCCATGGAGTGGCTTCGGTCACCCAGGCTTTATTGTGGTCGGCAGGGAGGGTTCTGTGGGGGGCGCTCGGTTATGGCCTTGACCTTGCTCGGGGCCTTGGGGCTGTTCGGCCAGGCAGCTTGGGGAACAACAACAACTCCTTCTACCCCGACGTTGTGATGGGCTGGTCTATCAGAGTGAGAGCTGAGCGATCTCTGCCATACCCATAGCTTACTCTGACTGCTCCTTGTACTTATATATCTTCTAGATCTCAAGTGACGGCGTCTTTTCCGTGGATCGACCTCCCTACTGCCAACCTAAAAGTTGGCAGATTGGGAGCCAAAGCGTCACATTTTTCCCTTGCCCCTCAACTTTCCCTTCATAATTGCTGAGGGGCACAGGGCCTTGGGTCAGGCTTTGGTTTCCCGGGCGTTTCCGCGCCCTCCTCGGCTCCCTGCCTTAGAGTGGCTTCGGTCACCCGGGCTTTGTTAGTGGTAAGCAGGGAGGGTTTTGTGGGGGCGCTCTATGGCCTTGGCCTTGCTCGGGACCTTGGGGCTGCTCAGCCAGGCAGCCTGGGGAACAACAACAACAACAACCCCGACGTTTTGGTCTTACTGCAGGCTTCTCTCTGTTTTATTAGTTAACCCCTACTGTATCATAGGACATTATCATAAATGTACCCTCCAGTCCTAGGCAATGTGGCCAAAATGGCTTTAGAGTCGAGAGAGCACACCCTTCCACCTCAAAAGATGGAGGAATACTTACCCATTGTTATGCCCGGTCCAAATTGGAACGCGAGATATTCTTTGTACAATGAGCAGCTCTCTAACTGGATAGGTATACCTTAAACTTTAAATAAAGAGACAACACGGCAGGATAGTAAGTACACGGGTAACAAGTTAACATGGGTTTTATTCAGTTTAACACCTGGTTCATGGAGGAGCAAGACATATATTTTATACCTGTAACCTGGAGATCATCAACAACAATAAGAATAATTAAGACATACAATACTCAGGTTATCAAGTAAGCAATAGGAGTCGGACAATGGGTCCGGACTCAAGGTAATAATAATACTCCTAGGATACAATTATAAGGTATCCAAAATGGTGGAGGTACACCTCCTACCCAAATAGATCTCAGAGAGGATCTCAACAAAAGACAAGAGTGCAGTAATGGCAAATGCCGTCTGGATCATGCAATGATGTCCCCGGCATATAGTGACGTTAACTGACTCTAAAGCAATAATGGCCAAGTGGTCATCAACAATGAAGTGGGCTCGGAAAGGTTCACAAATGATATTAATACTATAGGTGTGCTAGATCTCACCTGGCAAAGATTAATCCTTAACTCTAATTGTGTACTAGCAGGGTGCTGAAGGCTGAGACAACAATCGTCGGGAGCTGAGATAGAGTGAAATCTATTCGAGTTATGAACCTGACAGAATGTTAAATGAATTAGGCTAGAAGTTATACAAAGGGACTAGATTACGTGCAAATATGTGTTTGTGTTTGATGCTATGGGTCTTATATAAGGCACGCCCCCTCTGTCGGGCTATGGGAGACCAATAACCCGGGAAGGTGCATATATAAGGATCCCCTGATAGGTATGTATAATGGGTCCCGGCAAGTGGGCTAATTAACGTCAATTTAAGTAGGGAGAAGAAAGACCTCTCGCAAGACGTAATGTTAATGAGAACCCCTGAAGATAACTTCTACCACAACCCTGAGTCAACTCTATACCCAGAACGGTACAAAAGCACTTAAAGGAGAGCTGTAGTGAAGAGGAGGGCCCATAGATCGAGGGAGGATCCAGTAGTCCGGAGGGCGGCTGGGCGTGATGACTCCGGAAGTTGGTCCAGGGGGGGGCGGCTGGGCGTGATGACTCCAGCTACTGGTCCAGGGTGAGTCACAAGATGATTCCTTAGACCTTGGCGCCTACCACGGGACAACCGGGTTCCTCTTGCACTCCCACAGTGCAGTGATCCCCAAAGGATATGCTGGAGTTCTGCTACAAGGTTTGGGGGGTTAGGGTGACTAGCATAATGATCTACCTAGAGTGGCAAGCAGTCTAGATAGTGACATTATAGGTAGTCTAAGGGGGGGTCAAGGTAAGTGTCTTCCTTCCTTGCTAGTTCGTGGAACTATCAGAACCATGTAGCAAAAAGAGAATCCAGAAAGGGGAGCCCAAAGTGGGTTGCCCAAAATTAGTCCTCTTCCTGATGGGGGGAACCCGATCTGGTAGATCTCTAGTTATTACACTATCCTCATAATCCCTTGAACAAAACAAGGTAGGAATCCTTTGGTACTTGGTTTGTGCACCGCATCGAAGGCCAGAAAGGGGGAGCCCAAAGTGGGTTGCCCAAGCTAGTCCTCTTCCTGATGGGGGGAACCCGACCTGGTAGATCTTCGATCACAGCACACAACTGACAAGTTGAACACCAGCTATCTCTGGCTGTTCTTACCCTGAACTAAAGAATACCAAATGGCAAGCTTAGTTAATGATGTCCAGGCTGGGTGAGTATAAGGCAATCTTCTTGCCCCTACTTAAGGCGCCCGGCTTGAGAGGATCAAGGGCGTTTGGCGCGTGGTGGTTATGTCCTTGTGGCTCTGGGGGTGGCGCGCCTGGACTCTGGCTGGCAGGAGTAGGGTTGGCTGCAGGTTTTAGTGGCAGCTAGAGATGCGGTCTTATCATCCTGAGACCGCATCTCACTACCGTCTGGTAGAGAAAAGTCCCGACCCCGGGACTGGAGATGGTAATGTCTTGAAGTATTATCTTCGTAGACAGGGGTCAGGTGCTGGAGGAAGTGGTAATAAATGACTCCCTGGTTGTTAGGGGTGGCCATCTTGTCTCCGGTGAGGGTGAGGAGAGAAGAGGAGTCATAGTACCTCAAATGGTCGAGGAGGTGGTGAGGTGACTTGATCACTTTGGTGGAGTCCTTCCGCGCCAGGGTTATCATGTCAATCCGCATCTTGGTGGTGGTCGTCAGCGAGGGCGTTGTCGTGGCTGGAGGTGGTTGGAGAGTGATGACAGAGAGCCTGGCTTGGCCCAGGTCATGAGGTTGTGCGGACGCCGAAGTACCAGGCTGGGGGGTGGAGCTTGGTGCGGACGCCGAAGTACCAGGCTGGGGGGAGGAGCTTGAAGACGCTTGATCCTTAACCTTTCTCGCATTAGGCTGAGACAGGGCTGGTTCCCATCTGGTGGGTGGCTTCACAGGTCTTCCACAGCGGGTATGAGAAGGCAGTCTGGGAAATGGGGGATATGGAGTTAGAGGTGACATTGAGCGAAATTTTGATATTGTTTTTCGCCTGGGAAGTTGAGAAGGAGGGGAAATAGATTGAGGAGAAGGAGGTAGGGTTTTAGAGATAGGAGTAGGTGAGGGGTTTTTAGGACGGAAGCTGGGGGTGATAGGCAAAGTGGGGGGTATGTTGGTGAGTTGTGGTGGCGAGGGGGGAAGACTAGACGTGGCAAGGTTAATTAAAGGTGATGGTTGAGAAGGAGGTTGCGGAGGTGAAACGAGAGGAGAGGAGATGTGAGAAGATTTGGGCTTAGGAATGCGGGAAGGGGTGAAGGTGACAGGAGGTGAAAGAGAAGAGGGGGAAGTTTGGGTTTGAGTAGAGAGAACAGGAGGAGGTCGATATTTAGGAAGGTGAGAAGGGGTGAACTGGTTGAGGCGAGTGGGAAGGGTGACAGGAGGTTGCAGTACAGGAGAATGAAGGGCAGGCAAAGGAGAATTGAGTGGGGGAGTGGAAAGAGATGGAGGGAGAGGGACAGCATGGTTGAGAGGGACAGGTCCGGAAAGGAAGTTTGAGGGTGAAGATTTGAAACAGGGGTACAGTCAACATCCTGATCAGGCTCAGCTACAACAGTAATATTCTTATTAATAGGTTGAAACCTTCTGACAAACCTATTCCTATAAGTGCGAGATTCCCCATGATAGTTAATTATGACCTGGAAACAGTTTGGGATCCTAAGGACCTCAAATGGACCCTTGTACCGTGGCTTCAGTTTGGAGGGTACAGGTAAGATGGCGACCATGACTAGGTCGCCTACATGGTGAGGGTTGTTCTTGGGGGCTTCATCAGGCTGGAGATCTTGGGAAAACTGGAGCTGACGTAGGCGGTTCCTGAGGTGGACGAGGTTGGTATTTAGACCTGGTGAGGCCTCAGTAGGGGCAGCTAGGTGACGTAGTGGTATGAGGAGAGGTGGGCTCCCAAAAACCATCTCATGAGGGGTGATCCCGTTGTCTCTGGGGCAGGTGTTTATTCCCCATTGTATGATGCGAATTTGGCTGGTCCAGTCCAATGAGTTCATCTGTTGGAGGCGTGTCCGGATTTGATTGGCGATGGTTCTATGAGATCGCTCGCAGATGGAGTTTCCTTTTGGCCAGTAGGGTGAAGAGTGGCTGATGTGAAATCCAAACATTTCGGAGATCTGCGTCCAAATTTGTCCGGTGAATTCAGGGGCATTGTCGGAGTGGATTGCCTGTGGCAATCCAAAATAGGGAAAGACATGTTGTAATAATGCCTCGGTGACGGCCATAGCAGTGTGTTCTCTGGCAGGGCAGGCGATCACGTATTTTGAGTACGTGTCCACGAAGGTGATGATGTAGCGGTATCCCCTGTCGTTTTGTAGAGGTCCCATGACGTCTACTGCCAAAGGTTGCCAGGGTTTAGAAGCGATGAGTTTGCCGGAAGGTCCTGGGGTGCGTGTTTGGTCTTTTCCCAGGGTGCAGGCACGGCAAGCTTCAGTGATTTTCTTGGCCGTGGTGTAGGGGCGAGGAGTCCAGTAGATGTTTTTGAACGTGTTCACCAACTTCTTTTGGCCTAGATGGATCCCGTTGTTGGTGTGCAAGGAAGACATCATTTGTTCAGCATCCTCAGGCCCTAATACGATCTGACCTTCTGGGGTAAAGAGGGCATCACCCCTTCTTTGTAAGAGGCCAAAAAGTCGGGTGGAGATCCAAGTTGGTTTGTCGTTCCGGAGGTAGGCCTGGATGAGAGGGGGAGTGGTAGTAGGTGGTGGTCGAGGTTCTTGGATGGCGTTGAGTTGTTCTGGTGCCAGTGGGAGCCGGGATAAGGCGTCTGCATTGGTATGGAGTTTTCCCGGCCTGTAGGAAATCTCAAAATCAAACTCCTCAAGTGATTCTCGCCAACGGACTGTTAGGGCATTCTTAGAGTCCGATTTCCTGAGCCATTGTAAGGCTTGGTGGTCAGTGATGATGGTGATCTTGACGCCAGCTAGGTAGGCCCGGAAGTGTTGGAGGGCCCAAACGATGCCTAAGCATTCTCTTTTAGTTACCGGGTAGTTGGTTTCTGCCGGGGTTAAGGTCCGGCTGGCACAAGCAATGATGTGCTCTCGTCCTTCTCGATTTTGGGAGAGGACTGCACCGACGCCGAGAAGGGACACGTCGGTGTAGAGTCTAAAGGGTAGTTGGTAGTCCGGAAAAGAGACGACAGGGGAAGACACGAGTAGGTCCTTGAGGGAGGTGAAGGCTTGGAGACGGTCGGGGGTCCACACAAAAGGTTCTTCCTTCCTAGTTAAGTCGTGTAGAGGTCTGGCAATGGTGGCGAAATTCTTCACAAACCTCCGATAGTAGGAGGCAAGGCCTAGGAAAGCTCTTACTCCTTTTACTGACTTCGGGGGTTGGATCTCCTGGATGGCTTGGAGTTTCTTGGGGTCAGGTGCAAGTCCTTCTTCTGACACCAGATGTCCTAAGAATTGGACCTGATGTCGAGCCATGGTGCATTTAGTAGGCTTCAGCTTTAATCCGGCTTGTTGGATCCTCTGGAAAACTTGGCGGAGGCGTTGGAGGTGTTCTGCCCAGGTACGACCAAATACTATGATGTCGTCCAAGTACGCCAGACATGTTTCCCAAGTTAATCCCTGAAGTACGGATTCCATCAGTCGGGAGAAGGTGGCGGGACCGTTACATAATCCGAATGGCAGCACTGAGAACTCGTAAAGCTTCCCTTGGCTGGTGGAGAAAGCTGTTTTTTCTTGGTCGGTGGGGGCGACGGGGACCTGCCAGTATCCGGATTGCAGGTCCATGTGGAGAGAACCATCTGGCCCCTAAGAGGGAGTCTAGGGAGTCGTCGATGCGTGGTAGTGGGGTGGCATCTTTGATGGTGACATCGTTGAGTTGTCGGTAGTCGATGCAGAATCGAGATGACCCATCCTTCTTCTTGACCAGTACCACTGGAGAGGACCAAGGGCTAGTTGATGGGTTGACGATGCCAGCTTCTAACATCTCTGCAACTTGCTTCTGTTCTTCTTGGCGCTGAAGGGGGTTCTTTCTTCGTATAGCCTGTCTGACTGGGGGTCCAACAGTGTGAATGTGGTGTTCTAGGACATGGGTGTGGCCTACATCTTGGGGGTTGGTGGCAAAGATGTCCTGGTATTCGGCCATTAACTGGCACAGATCGTCCTTTTGTTGAGGGGTGAGGTGAGTAGGAATGTCTGGGAGTGATGTAGTTGATGCAGGAATGGAGGTGGTGGTGTCGGTTGAAGGCTGGTCATCATAAGTCTCTAGTTCTCCGATGGTGATACCCCTGGGTAGGGTGATAGGGTGGTCGGAGATGTTGGCTATTCTTACTGCATTTTGTTTTAAAATGGCAGGAGCAGTGAGACAATCCCTGTCAAAAGGGCTCTGAAGAGAGGGAGTGTGAATGAGTTCTCCGTTGAGGGCTGGATGGATGGGTACCCAATGTTCATGATGTGGCAGCAAGGTGATGGGTTGAATGGTGATGGCCGATGCAACACGGATGGCTTTCAAGGTTTGAGGAGGGTCATGGAGCGGTGTGGCAATCTTCGGAGTGGTGAGTCCTGGGGGTTTGGTGGAAAATAACAATCTTCTTTCAACACACTGGATAGTAGTGCGGAGGGCCGTGAGAAGGTCGAATCCCAGGTATCCGTCGTAGGTGGTTTCTTGGGAGGGAAATACCATGAAAGCGTGGTGATGGCCGTGGTTAGGTTGAGGGGTGGCCACATACAGTGGGGCCGTGATGCCAGTACTAGAAATAAGGTTGTCGTTGGCATCAATGAGGGTGGTGGACGAGTGTTGAATTGGTCCAAAAGTGTTGTGATGTCTCTGGTGGTAAGAGGAAAAAATACAGGATCTTGAAGCTCCGGTGTCGACAAGGAGTCGAGAGTTGACTCCCTGGATGGTCAGGTGGGTGTAAATGGGAGGCTTTATCATATCATAGCTGCCCCTATCTCGAGCCCCCGCCAGTTTGCAAGTTGGTGGGCGGGGGCGGTCTAAAAACCCGGTTTGATGACTTCCGGCTCGACTGTACTGTGGTCGTCCGGGTCACCAACCTCGTCGTAGTCCTCAGCTCCTGCGATGCCGTCTTCTAGGATGGTGGCAACTCTTCTGGAGGGCTTCAGCCAGGGAATCTGTCCCCAGAACAGTGGAACCCTCGAGCGTTTGGCCAGCAACTCGGCAAAAGACCTCTTCAACCCATTAATAGGGCACTGGGACCCGCAGGGCTTCCAGTCTCCAGGCTTGACTCTGGCCCATTCTTCCGGCTTGTCCTGGTTGCGGCTAGGGTGGTAGGTTGGTCCGGAATGAGCTCCTTGTGGCTTAGTGGGAGCTCGTTGGATACCCGCGATCTTTCCTTGCTCCTGGGATTTTTGCAGGGCCAGAATACGACGTATGATAGGGAGGTCTGTATCATATCCGGCCGGTTCTGTGATGGCAAAATGGTCCCGGACTGCACGCGGAAGGATCCTCATCAGGGTCCGGTGGACGTTCTCCTTCCTCTCTGCAGCTGTAGCCGTTGTGAATGCGGTGGAAGCCAGCCTGGTAAGCTTGCTGATGGTGGCGTCGAGGTCGTCGTAGGTGATAGCGTGAAATTGCTGGTCGGCTACTACAGTACCTAAGACGGGGTTAATGGCAGTTTTAGTGTATGTTTCAAACTGTTCCCAGGTCATTCCGGGGTTCTCTTTTACATAACTGGAAACTAGGGCCATAGACCGCCCTAGCTTCATGACTACAGTATGTATTTTAGGGGCAACTTCATCTTTAAATATGATGTCAAGCACTGGCTTGACAACCTCTAAATAGGTGGCAATGTCAGTTTCCTCTTGTCTGAAAGGAATAATATCCAGTGCTTTCCCTGCCATCCTGACTACTTATCCCTGTCGTGATACTCTCAAAATATTTAAAGCAGGAAAAACCTGAAAGGCTACCTTCGAGAAAGAGACACCGCTGCCACCAGTGTTATGCCCGGTCCAAATTGGAACGCGAGATATTCTTTGTACAATGAGCAGCTCTCTAACTGGATAGGTATACCTTAAACTTTAAATAAAGAGACAACACGGCAGGATAGTAAGTACACAGCTAACAAGTTAACATGGGTTTTATTCAGTTTAACACCTGGTTCATGGAGGAGCAAGACATATATTTTATACCTGTAACCTGGAGATCATCAACAACAATAAGAATAATTAAGACATATAATACTCAGGTTATCAAGTAAGCAATAGGAGTCGGACAATGGGTCCGGACTCAAGGTAATAATAATACTCCTAGGATACAATTATAAGGTATCCAAAATGGTGGAGGTACACCTCCTACCCAAATAGATCTCAGAGAGGATCTCAACAAAAGACAAGAGTGCAGTAATGGCAAATGCCGTCTGGATCATGCAATGATGTCCCCGGCATATAGTGACGTTAACTGACTCTAAAGCAATAATGGCCAAGTGGTCATCAACAATGAAGTGGGCTCGGAAAGGCTCACAAATGATATTAATACTATAGGTGTGCTAGATCTCACCTGGCAAAGATTAATCCTTAACTCTAATTGTGTACTAGCAGGGTGCTGAAGGCTGAGGCAACAATCGTCGGGAGCTGAGATAGAGTGAAATCTATTCGAGTTATGAACCTGACAGAATGTTAAATGAATTAGGCTAGAAGTTATACAAAGGGACTAGATTACGTGCAAATATGTGTTTGTGTTTGATGCTATGGGTCTTATATAAGCACGCCCCCTCTGTCGGGCTATGGGAGACCAATAACCCGGGAAGGTGCATATATAAGGATCCCCTGATAGGTATGTATAATGGGTCCCGACAAGTGGGCTAATTAACGTCAATTTAAGTAGAGAGAAGAAAGATCTCTCGCAAGACGTAATGTTAATGAGAACCCCTGAAGATAACTTCTACCACAACCCTGAGTCAACTCTATACCCAGAAACGGTACAAAAGCACTTAAAGGAGAGCTGTAGTGAAGAGGAGGGCCCATAGATCGAGGGAGGATCCAGTAGTCCGGAGGGCGGCTGGGCGTGATGACTCCGGAAGTTGGTCCAGGGGGGGGGGCGGCTGGGCGTGATGACTCCAGCTACTGGTCCAGGGTGAGCCTTAGACCTTGGCGCCTACCACGGGACAACCGGGTTCCTCTTGCACTCCCACAGTGCAGTGATCCCCAAAGGATATGCTGGAGTTCTGCTACAAGGTTTGGGGGGTTAGGGTGACTAGCATAATGATCTACCTAGAGTGGCAAGCAGTCTAGATAGTGACATTATAGGTAGTCTAAGGGGGGTCAAGGTAAGTGTCTTCCTTCCTTGCTAGTTCGTGGAACTATCAGAACCATGTAGCAAAAAGAGAATCCAGAAAGGGGAGCCCAAAGTGGGTTGCCCAAAATTAGTCCTCTTCCTGATGGGGGGAACCCGATCTGGTAGATCTCTAGTTATTACACTATCCTCATAATCCCTTGAACAAAACAAGGTAGGAATCCTTTGGTACTTGGTTTGTGCACCGCATCGAAGGCCAGAAAGGGGGAGCCCAAAGTGGGTTGCCCAAGCTAGTCCTCTTCCTGATGGGGGGAACCCGACCTGGTAGATCTTCGATCACAGCACACAACTGACAAGTTGAACACCAGCTATCTCTGGCTGTTCTTACCCTGAACTAAAGAATACCAAATGGCAAGCTTAGTTAATGATGTCCAGGCTGGGTGAGTATAAGGCAATCTTCTTGCCCCTACTTAAGGCGCCCGGCTTGAGAGGATCAAGGGCGTTTGGCGCGTGGTGGTTATGTCCTTGTGGCTCTGGGGGTGGCGCGCCTGGACTCTGGCTGGCAGGAGTAGGGTTGGCTGCAGGTTTTAGTGGCAGCTAGAGATGCGGTCTTATCATCCTGAGATCGCATCTCACCCATAATACCCATCTAGGCTGTGAGAGGTTGGATATAAGCTGAGAAGTGTTGCCAAGGTCTCAGAGCAGTGCGTTCAAGTTGTGGTACTGTACCAGGTCGATATGGGCAATTACAAGGACCGCATATTACTGGCGGCAATCTTCCGTCGCTGGTACTGACGAGTGACTTATTTACAGATTGCTGTATACCATTGCTGGTAGCCTGGTACAGTATAGGTTAAGGGGAGATTTTCAGTTAAGATATTTTTTCCGCCCCCTCCTTCTCCCTCATGTTTAGCTCCATTTGTTTGGATATTTCATGACGTTCCCCCCATTAGGTTGGCGATTTTAAGAACTTATCATACCATTTCTGTCAATCTTAAGACCTTTCGAGCCATTTAGGTGTCGATTTAAAATTTATCTTGAAAGGGGGTCTAGGGGTGTAATTTTAAGTGAGATGGAGGTCTAGGGAACAAACATAATACCTGCCCATAAGGGGAATGTACTCGCTTTTTCGGGACCTCCTTCTCGCTCATGTTTAACATATTAGTTTTGAGATTTTAAGACGTTCGTTCCGTTAGTTTGGCGATTTTGAGACGTTTCGCCTCATTTCTGTGTTAATATTTATACCTAAGTGCCATTTAAGTGTCGATTTTTTTCCTGGCGAGCCTGTAATTTTACAAGGAACCGGCCTCCTGCCGGAATATTTGTCTACCAAAACAATGTACAAATTTATCTTGAAAGGAGGTCTAGCGGGTGATTTTTTAAGCTTGATGGAGGTCAAGCGAGGAAACTCATAAATAAATAAATAAATAAATAAATAATTAAATAAATATGTAGACTAAAAAAGCAAGCACTACCCCCTTAACCCATTCAGTACCGGTGCCGTCCTTTTAACTTTATTCTGGCTGCTATTAGACAATTATATTCAGCTTAATAAGACCCTACAGGAATTAACAGTCTCGAACTATCTCACTTAATCTTTTTTACTACCACAGATCTTTCTTAAACTGAACATAATCGTCTAAATATAGTTAGAATGAAATTATAAAGACGTACGGAAGGGGTTAACGGCACTATTGTAATCAAGCAGATTAAGTCGCAGGATGAAGGAAAGACTGATTAAGGGAGAAAGTTCCACTATTATAATCCTCTGTTTTCCCGTAGTATGTCCGGCCGCTCAGCCCATCGTGATCAACGCCACCATCTCCAACTGGGACGCGGCCACCACCTACGCCGAGGGTGACGCTGTTACCGCCAACTGCCTTGCCGGCCTCTTTGTTCCCAGTCTGGGCAGCACCCAACGCCAGGTCAGCTGCACGGACGGGGCGTGGGAGGTGGACCCCGCTTGTGAGGAAAGTAAGTGCCTTGATTAAAGGGGGTCACCGGATTTTTGTTTGTCTTTCCCTCCTTTTTTCTCTTTCCCTGGCTTGTATCCATTCGGCCCCATTCAGTCAACTGTTTTAAGATGTTTATCCCCATACAGGTGTCGATTTCTTCCTGGCGAACGATAGCGAGCCAGCATTGTATGGATAAATCCGGCTTTGCCGGAGAATTTTTTCTATCGAAAAATATACAAATTTAGCTTGCTGTCGAAATAAAAATATATACAGTATATGCTGGCTCGCTACTGCTCGCCAGGAAAATATTGACACCTGGATGGGGGGTAAACGTCTTAAAACAGTAGGCTGAATGGGGCCGAATGGATAAAAGCCAAAGAGAGAGGGAGAGAAAGAGAAAACAAGCTAGGTGGGCTCCCTTAACCCATTCAGTACCGATGCCATCATTATAATTTTACCCTGGCTACTGTTAAGCTGGAGTCACACAAACCGTTTTTCGAGCAATTTCTACGGGCAATTATGGTCTGGAAGCTTAAAAAATTACACTTTATTAGAATTCAGCTACCTAACATAGTCTACCTTCAGTCTGTGGGGTCGCTCGGTTATGGCCTTGGCCTTGCTCAGGGCCTTGGGGCTGTTCGGCCAGGCAGCTTAGGGAACAACAACAACAACCTTCAGTCTAGTTACCATACCAGTGCGAAAAAGTCCCGAAATAATAGGAGAGCAAACTTGCTCATGGAAAATTGACGGAAAAATCGCTCGTGTGACAGCGGCTTTAGATGTTGTATTCAGTTTATAAAGGGTCCCCAGCAATTAACCGACTTCGAACGATCTTCCTTAACCCTTTTTACTACCACAGACTCTTTTTAAACTGTACAAAATCATCTAAGTGTAGCTAGAATATAATTGAAAAGACGTCGCCCGTACAGTAGGGGTTAAACCTCGCATTCTCAAACCATTCTCTCCCTCCGTTAACCAGTTATGTACCGGTGACGTCCTTTTAACTATATTCTGGCTACTATTAGACGATTTGACTCAGTTTACAAAGGGCCTCCAGCAATAAACAGGCTTCCAACTATCTCACTTAACCCTCTCTACTACCACAGCTCCTTCGTAACAGGCTTCCAACTATCTCCCTTAACCCTCTCTACTACCACAGCTCCTTCGTAACAGGCTTCCAACTATCTCCCTTAACCCTCTCTACCACAGCTCCTTCGTAACAGGCTTCCAACTATCTCACTTAACCCTCTCTACTACCACAGCTCCTTCGTAACAGGCTTCCAACTATCTCACTTAACCCTCTCTACTACCACAGCTCCTTCGTAACAGGCTTCCAACTATCTCACTTAACCCTCTCTACTACCACAGCTCCTTCGTAACAGGCTTCCAACTATCTCACTTAACCCTCTCTACTACCACAGCTCCTTCGTAACAGGCTTCCAACTATCTCACTTAACCCTCTCTACTACCACAGCTCCTTCGTAACAGGCTTCCAACTATCTCACTTAACCCTCTCTACTACCACAGCTCCTTCGTAACAGGCTTCCAACTATCTCCCTTAACCCTCTCTACTACCACAGCTCCTTCGTAACAGGCTTCGAACTATCTCCCTTAACCCTCTCTACTACCACAGCTCCTTCGTAACAGGCTTCCAACTATCTCACTTAACCCTCTCTACTACCACAGCTCCTTCGTAACAGGCTTCCAACTATCTCACTTAACCCTCTCTACTACCACAGCTCCTTCGTAACAGGCTTCCAACTATCTCACTTAACCCTCTCTACTACCACAGCTCCTTCGTAACAGGCTTCCAACTATCTCACTTAACCCTCTCTACTACCACAGCTCCTTCGTAACAGGCTTCCAACTATCTCACTTAACCCTCTCTACTACCACAGCTCCTTCGTAACAGGCTTCCAACTATCTCACTTAACCCTCTCTACTACCACAGCTCCTTCGTAACAGGCTTCCAACTATCTCACTTAACCCTCTCTACTACCACAGCTCCTTCGTAACAGGCTTCCAACTATCTCACTTAACCCTCTCTACTACCACAGCTCCTTCGTAAACTGCACAAAGTCGTCTAAATATAGCTTGACTAAAATCTATAATACGTCGTTGATACAGAAAGGGTTAATAAACAAAATAAGTAGACTATGGAGTTATTGTTCAATGTGGGAATGCTAATCCGTGTATTCTCTGTAATCAACGCTCATTCTCACAGTATTCGTTCGGCATCAAGTGCTGCGAAGTGGAGGCATTGCTTAAGGGGGATCACCGGCTTTTTTTTATCCTTTTCTCTCTTTTTCCGGCTTGTATCCATTCGGCCCCATTCAGCATACTTTTGTAAGACGTTTACCCCCATCCGGGTGTCAATATTTTCCTGGTGAGCGGTAGCGAGGCAGCATATATATATTTTTGTTTTGACAGCAAGCTAAATTTGTACATTTGTCGATAACAAAATCTCCGGCGAAGCCGGATTTCTCCATACAATGCTGGCTCGCTATCGCTCGCCAGGAAGAAATCGACACCTGGATGGGGATAAACTTCTTAAAACAGTTGGCTGAATGGGGCCGAATGGGGCCGAATGAATACAAGCCAGGGAAAGAGAGAAAAGGAGAGAAAGATAAAACAAAAACGGTGACCCACCTTAGCCCTACTGTACTGGCGACGTCTATTTAATTATATTCTAGATTTATTTAGACAATTTCGTGCAGTTTAAGATGGTTCTGTGGCAGTAAAAAGGATTGAGATCATTCGAAGCCTTTTAATTGCTGGAGGCCATTTATAAATCAAATCAAATCCTCTAATAGTAGCCAGAATAAAGTTATAAGAACGTTGCTGGTACAGAAGGGGTTAATAATAGAAGCATTAGATTTCTGACCATTATTTCGTCCTTATCCAAAGCCGATTCGCCAACAAGTTTCCACAACCTGACTGTCCTAACTGCTCCATAAACTTTGCATAATCTTGTATTAACTTTACCTAATCCTAAGCATTGTATAACTCAAGCGAAGCCTTATAGGGAAGGTAGTCGCTTTTTCTGGACCCCTTTCTCCCTCATGTTTAGCATAATAGTTTCGAGATTTTAAGACGTTCATTCCGTTAGTTAGTTAGATTTTGAGACCTTTCGCCTCATTTCTTTGTTAATATTAAGACCTTTCGTGTCATTTAGGTGTCGATTTTTTCCCTGGCGAGCGATAGCAAGCCTGTAGTTATAGAAGGAACAAGCCTTTAGCCGGGAAATTTTCTACCGAAAAATTTACAAATTTATTTTGAAAGGGGGTCTATGGGGTATATTTTAAGCTTGAAAGAGGTCTAGCGAGGTAACTCAAAAATACATTAATAAATAAATATAGAGACCTAAAAGTAAGCGCTAGCCCCATAATATAATGTAATTTAACCTTACCTTACCTATTTTATCTAGTCCTGTCCAAATCTAACTGAAACTTATTTGTTTATTTATTTTATAATATTACCGGTATGTATATTTGTTTGTGTGTGCTCCGTACACCTCTTCAAGTTTACAAAAAATCCCAGACCCCCTTCGAAATTGATTGTATATTTTTCGGTAGAAAAAAGTCCCGGCCGAGGGAGTTCCTCCTATAAATTACAGGGTCGCTATCGCTCGCCAGGAATAAATTTATACATAAATTGCATGAAAAGTCTTTATATTGACAAGACAATGGTGCAAAAGATCTTTAAATTACCATACTAATGGGCCGACCGTCTTAAAATCTGAAAACTAATGGGGCTAAACATGAAGCACACCAGACATCTTTCCAAAACATCAAAAATACCTATAATGTACAGCTACTCACTAATGTTCGTGAGCTCTTGCGATATTCTTTTATGCAAATATATCCATTCAGATTGGTGTTCAGATCAAATCAGCTCTATATTAATAAATATATAATACTGTATATCTGTATTAACTCCCAACGAGCGGGCATGCTTGTTTACATCACCGTAGTGCCTGGAGGGTATATTTACATAAAATGAGCTTTATTCCATGCTCTTTGTCATGCATAAGCAAGAGCCAGAGCGTAATAAAATTACTGTATATATATGTGAAAGAGCGATAATAGAGCTTTCCAATGACACCTGAATCATCCTTGTATGACCACGGGTTCTCTTGCAACGATCGTGTAACCGGAGGCAAAAACACTGTAAGATATATTTTTCCTGATTTTATCCTTGTTGAGAGCAGTAGGGAGGTGGTGATGAGATACAGTATATCTCGGTGACGGCCCCATAGCGGTGGCGAGCGGTCCGAGGTCGCCTATCGTCCCCCCAATTCTCGGTTTCTCTCTCATAGCTCATAATGGCCTCAAAATGGCACCCGCCATATGGCGGGTGCCGCAGGGGTACCCAATATTCTCTCTCCCATCATATGACGGGCACCGCAAGTTGAGGGTTAATATATACCGGATTTGAGCTGAGTCAATCTAAATAGATATGTTTGCATGAAGAAATTCGCAAAAACTCCTAAACATTTGTCAGTAGCTGTACCTTGATTTCGGCTTTCTGTCACTCTTTCAACTTTTGGGGGAGACACTTGTTACAGACAGCTTTGCCTTTTGTCACCTTCATACACATAGAAAAAAAAATAGGGGGCAGGCGTTTATCGTAGCAAAGAGATAACGTGCCTTCTTCGTTTCAGAGGTGGCGTTTATCGTAGTGAAGGGTGTTACGACCGACACAACGAAATAAACAAGGGCACTTAATATTGGACTACAAGATAGGCTAGATCTGCAACAACGGTACGCTAATTCCAAACCCTCGAACTATTAAGCCGGTGAACAAAACACTTAAACCCTCCAGAGTTAATCTACTGGATAACGGGGTATCAATTAACTGGGTTAAGTGTACTTTTACAAAGGCTTTCCGGTGACGGCAAAGCCTACTCACAACAAGAGTAATTACGTTAATAAAAAGCTCTCGAGTAATAACAATGCTTAAATAAACTATGACTAGATTTAATAAAAGATTATATGCTTATGTTATCTTTAGTGTGAGTCTGAACTCGACACTAAAACTCTTCAATGCTCTATGAAAACACTTGAAGTCTAGTCCTACAGCAAACAGATATGGAATCTTCTGAAAACGTCTGATGCTCTAAGATGCTCGTCGAATATAGAACTGGAATAATGCAGGGGGGCAGGACACCAAAGCGTGTATCTTAAATACACCAAAAAGTAGGATACATATATATAGAAACAAGAGAGTGCAACAACACTGTGACAGCACTAACAACAGCAACTCAAAAACAGTACTTCCTTAGCCAAAATAACAGCCATACTGGGTTGTGCACTATGCATCAACCTAGGCTAAAACAATACGTAAATAATTGCTAAAGCATACGCGGTTAAAGTTAATAAACAAAATGCTGTCTTTCTTACTAATCAAGTCTAGCAGCAGCATAAAGGTACAGGGAGCCTAGGCAGAGCTCAAGCATGCTCGCAGCCTACTGTCTCCCCTGAACAGATTTCCCTTATCTTACGTTAAGTGACTAGGAGGCTCTCTTGGTAAGTCCAGATCTCAAGTATCTGGTCTTACGCTGGCGCTCCTCAAAGGTCAACAAAATGAGTTAGCAAGTCTACAAGCAAGAGTAGGCAAAAGCCCTTCGCTTGTATACTGCTAAGCTCGCAAAGGAAAATATGCACAAGGGTGTACTACAGGCTACCTAGCTCCGTCGAAGTCGTACAGGCTCTGACTTGCCATATACATAACACAGACAACGACCAAAGATACCCTCCACTGTCTAGCATTAAATAGTAATAAAGAACAACCAAATAATTAGAAGCACCCAACAATATGAATCCATGTGACTATGATTCTAATAAACTCTAAAGCTAGTGCAAAACATATATGTGAGAACAGGCGCTGGTAATACGACTGGCCGACTATGGAAGTCGTAGGCGAGAACCAGAAGGGATGGGTAATTGAATAAAGATAAGAAGTATTGGAAAGAAGGAGTTCAGAGAGAGGCACAGCAGTAAAGGGGGTTAGATGTGAAACAGAATGCGAGGGACATGTAGGGCCGAGCGCGCGATACCATGTTCTGACGAGAGAGAAGGAGAGAAGTACTGAGTCTGGCCACGAGATGGCTCTGCGACCAATCACAGGCCGCTACGTCACATGACAAGCAGACGTCATATGCCATGCCAGGCCCACCGTCCAATAGCGAACGGGCGGGCCCACCGAGCGAGGAATGCACACGTACATACGCACACACACTGCCTCTTCGCTCTCCCCTCCGACTCTCTCTCTCTCTCTCTCTCACGCGCTGCATGTTATAATCACTACCATGGATATAAAATACTTCTAAGTGTCACAGACAAGAATAAAGGCAAACACTGATCTGTCTGTGACAACATGAATACTAAGAAAGAAAGAATATCGTTCTACGATTATTATAGCCCATTTCACTGCTGTGGCGAGTGCTAGCGAGTCACGAGTACATTCTGGCAAGCTGGCCAGCGTAACAAGGGGATAATGTGCCTTCTTCGTTTCAGAGGGGATTCTTAGTTTCAGAGGTGGTGTTTATCGTAGTAAAGGTAATAACATGCCTTCTTCATTCAGAAGTGGCGTATTTCATAGTAAAGAGGATAGCATGTCTTCTTTTTTCAGAGATGCCCCCAAAAATCCTCCTCCTTCTCATTACCATTCTACTGCAGGATAAAAGGCAGGCATTTATTGTAGTGCCTTCTTAGTTTCAGAGGTACCCGTTCCTGATTGAAGGGGACAATATGTCTTCTTCGTTTCAGAGGTGGCATTGATCATAGTGAAGAGGATAACATGCCTTCTACATTTCAGAGGTGCCCGTTCCTGCGTGTAGCCCGGAACCCATCATCGTCAATGGGTATACGGAGTGGGAGGCTAAGATTTGGAATCTGGGGGAGGTGCTGACGGCGACCTGCGATGCTGACCAGTACTTCCAAATCAACGAGACCACTCCGCCAACGTACGAGCCCCAACTCCCAGTGCAGTGTAACATGGACGGCTGGGAGACTGTGGGAGAGTGTCAGAAAGGTGGGTTAGGGGTTGGTTATCAGGGTGTCCAACTGTGGAAGAGTGTCACAAAGGTGGGTTAAGGGTTAGTTATCTGTGAGGGAGTGTCAGAAAGGTGGGTTAGGGGTTGGGTATCAGGGTGTCAAACTATGGAAGAGTGTCAGAAAGGTGGGTTAGAGGTTCGTTATCTGTGGGAGAGTGTCAGAAAGGTGGGTTAGTCATTCGTTATCTGTGGGAGAGTGTCAGAAAGGTGGGTTAGGGGTCTTTAAACTGTGGGAGAGTGTCAGAAAGGTGGGTATGGAGTCCGTAAACTGTGGGAGAGTGTCAGAAAGGTGGGTTAGGGATTAGTTATCTGTGGATTAATAAATAATGAATGATTGCAACTACCGGGAATCGAACTCGGGACCCACAAACAGGACAACAGTGCTCTACCACTGTACCATCAAGAAGGTTATATATCGACAAGGTATATGTACGAAGAGTGTGTGCTAAACCTTTAACCTTCTTGATGGTACAGTGGTAGCGCACTGTCGTCCTGTTTGTAGGTCCCGAGTCCGATTCCCGGTAGTTGCACTCATTCATTATTTATTAACCCTACACATTACATTGTGTAAGTGGTTAGATGTTAAGGACGTTGGTAGAATATAATTATATAAAAATAATGTCTTGTTATTGGCATTTCTTCACAATACTATATCTACGCGTTTCAGTACTTCCATTTGACTATCATAGTGAGGTTGGGTTTAGTGTAACACTCAGTGCATGTTCCTATATATCGACAAGGTATATGTACAAAGAGTGTGTGCTAAACATTTAACCTTCTTGATGGTACAGTGGTAGAACACTGTCGTCCTGTTTGTGGGTCCCGAGTTCGATTCCCGGTAGTTGCAATAATTCATTAACCCTACACATTACATTGTGTAAGTGGTTAGATGTTAAGGACGTTGGTAAAATATAATGATATAAAAATAATGCCGTGTTATTGGCATTTCTTCATTATATATATATATATATATAGAGAGAGAGAGAGAGAGAGAGAGAGATAGATAGCATATACAGAATATAACATATATACTGTATATGTATCACTGCATCCTCCTATTTTTTTCCCCCAGTTGCCTGGCCCCAGTGCAGGACTATCTCGCCCACTGTGAACCTAACAACGATCCAAGGTGACCCCTGGACCGACCAACCCTGGTACATAGGGGACGACCTCTCCTACACCTGCCAGACCTCCTACCTCAACCTGACTGACGGAGGCTCGGTGGTGACGGCCTCCTGCGGCTTTGATGGCTGGGAGGTCCCGGGGAGCTGCCAGAAAGGTTAGCACCAAAGCCCAGAACGGATTGCCAGCATGTATAACTAAATACTGTGGGCGGGTGCCCAACCCCGAAAAGGGTTGAAATAGGGGAGCTATCCCCCCGCCAAAGGCGGCTTTCTAGGGCCTTTCCTAGCTGATGCTGAGAGGATTGGGTTCTAGTCATGTGGTGATGGGCTGGTCTATTAGAGTGAGAACTGAGCAATCTCTGCCATACCCATAGCTTACTCTGACTGTTCCTTTTACTTATATATTTTCTAGATCTCAAGTGACGGCGTCTCTAACGTGGATTGACCTCCCAATCTATCAAGATTGGAAGCCAAAGCGTCACATTTTTCCCTTGCCCCTCAACTTTCTCTTCATAATTGCTGAGGGACACAGGGCCCTGGGTGGGGCTTTGGTTTCCCGGGCATTTCCGCACCCTACTCAGCTCCCCGCCATGGAGTGGCTTCGGTCACCCAGGCTTTATTGTGGTCGGCGGGGAGGGTTCTGTGGGGGAGCTCGGTTATGGCCTTGGCCTTGCTCAGGGCCTTGGGGCTGTTCGGCCAGGCAGCTTGGGGAACAACAACAACAACAACAACTAAATACTGTACATATCATGTATATCACGGCGTCCAGGCCATAATCGGCATCCAGGCCATAATCGGCGTCCAGGCCATAATAATAAGCCCAAATGGTGGAATAAAGATATTTCAAACTGCCTGCTTGCTAAAAAATTTGCTAATGATAGATTAAAATCCTCACAAAATTACGAAGAACGGGTGATATTTGTAGAGCTACGACGCAAAGCCAAAAAGTTAATTAAGCAAAGTAAAAAGACCCTAGAGTTACATATTGCGAATCAAAGTAAAACAAACCCGAAAGAATTCTATAGTTATATCAGAAAGAAAAAAGTAGTTACTTCAACTGTTGGACCGTTAGTCGATGAAAATGGAGAATACACCAAAGACAAAGTACAAATGAGTAATGCCCTCAATACCTTCTTTGAATCAGTTTTTACAACAGAAGACCTCAGTGATATCCCTACACCATCGCCGATTCAGATTGATAATTCAGATGTTCTAAGCAATATCACCGTTACAGAGAGAGAAGTATTGAATTGTTTAGATAAACGCAAGGTAAATAAAACGCCTGGACCTGATACAATCTTGCCTAGAGTTCTAAAGGAAGCTAAGGATGAGCTCTCCAAACCACTGACATTACTATTCAATAAATCCTTGCAGTCTGGAACTATGCCTGATCAGTGGAAGATAGCCAACGTAACACCGATATTCAAAAAAGGCAGCAAATCCCTACCAAGTAACTATCGTCCAATTAGCTTAACCTCAGTTGTATGTAAAATGCTAGAAACGGTCATAAGAGACAGACTCGTAAATCACTTAGAGGAAAATAACATACTTAATGATACTCAACACAGCTTTCGTAAAAAACGTTCCTGTTTAACAAACCTCTTAGACTTCTTCCATGATATCCTCAACCTCTACGATGAGAGTAAAGCTGTAGACATTATATACCTTGATTTTCAAAACGCCTTTGACAAAGTTCCCCACAAACGTTTACTGCTAAAACTAAAAGCGCATGGAATACAAGACGGTGTGTTGAAATGGATAGAAAATTGGCTCGGTGACAGAAAGCAAAGAGTAGTCATAAACGGTAAGGCATCTAAATGGACCAATGTAAGTAGCGGGGTACCCCAGGGATCGGTACTAGGACCAATTCTCTTTCTAATTTACATCAACGACATAGATGAGGGTCTCACCTGTACAATCTCAAAATTTGCTGATGATACAAAAATTGCAAATAGCGTACTCTCAAAAGAACAAGTTGACGATATGCAACACAATCTAGATAAATTGTCACATTGGTCCCAAATTTGGCAAATGAGTTTCAATGCGAAGAAATGTAAAGTACTACATATCGGATACCTAAATGAGAAAGCAAACTATTCGATGAATGGTACTCGGCTTAAGAATGTAAACAGAGAAACCGATCTGGGAGTAACAATATCGAGTAACCTAAAACCGATAAAAAAAACCCGTCCACCTCTCCTCCCCAACCCACCTAACCTTCCCATATCATCCACTCCCCCCCCTAAAACCCGTCCACCTCTCCTCCCTAACCCACCTAACCTTCCCATACCATCCACATCCTCAACTCAACACACCACACCCCATCCTAATCCATTCCAACCCCCATCTCCTGCTCCCCAATCCCCACCCCCACCTCACCCATCCCAACCCCCAGCCCCTCCCTCACCCCCACCCCCCCCATCACCCCCACCCCCACCCCATCCTCGTGCAGCAGCACCCAACATACATCGTGCACATAACATTAACATTCTTCAACTGAACATAGATGGCATCAACACAAAGAAACACGAACTCTCACACTTCATCAAACAACACAACATACACATTGCCATCTTACAAGAAACAAAACTCCGCACAACACAAAAAACACCCACATTTCATAATTTCACCACCATCAGACAAGACCGGGCTGTCGGCGGGGGCGGTGGACTCATCACCCTGGTACACAAAGAAATATCATACATAGTAACCAGTGTACAAACCAAATCACTCCTCCCCCCAAATGATAACACAACAGAAATACAGTCAATTAAAATACGCACTGGCAACAACTCCAACATAACCATCATAAACACATACATCCCTCCCCAAACATCCCCTACAGTACCAAATGAATACAGACCACACTTACAACACATCACAAACACCCCACACACCCCACACATCATCCTGGGTGGTGACTTCAACGCCAAGACGTCGGCCTGGTTTGTCGACAACCCCGACACAGACAGAGGGCTGGTACTACAAAACCAAACCGATAACCTCATCATCCTTAACGACATCCATCAACATACCCATATTCCTCACCAAGCCCTCTATAACCCATCATCTCCAGACATCACCTTTTGCTCCCCAGAACTCGCCCCCACAACATCCTGGAGGGTAGTCAGAACCTTAGGCTCTGACCACCTCCCGATCATTATCACCACCAAAACCAGACTCACCCCAGCTAGCCACAAAACACATACACCAATTATAAAAGAGCTAACTGGGAAGCATTCACAAATGAGACAGAACAACACTTCACAACTCTAAACAGTACACCCATCACTAACATCAACAATGCTGTACACATACTCAATAAAACTATCCAAAACGCTGACAAGAAACACATTCCAAGAGGTAACAGAAAAAGACACAACCCCAACTTCACACCAGAAATTCAAAACCTCATCAGACAACGCGACATACTGAAACACTCCCCAGCACCCCACACACAAGACATCACACAACAAATTCAAGCACTCAACACCCAAACTAACAACAAAATACAAGAACAACAAAAACTAAATTGGAATAACTTCCTACAAACACTTGATCACAAAACAAACCCCAAAAAACTATACAAAACACTAAACAGCATCACACTTTCCAACAGCAACACAACACAATCACATGCTGCAATCACAACAACAGACTCTACTCCTTCATGTAAACAACAAGCAAACACTCTCATCAATCACTTTTCACATGTCAGCCACCTAAAACCTCACAAAGACGACCGACGTGTCATCCGACGTAAGAGACAATTCCCCACAGACCCTGACTATACACCCTTCACCAATCACCAGACAAAGCATATCATCAACATCTCAAGCACTCACCCGCCTGTGGCCTAGACAACATAAGCAACATACACCTCAGACACCTGGGACCACAAGGCATACAAGCACTCACTAACATATCAAACTACAGCTATTCACACAACACAATACCAGACATTTGGAAGCATGGTATCATCATCACTTTCCCCAAACCCAACAAAGACCCCACGCTACCCTCCTCGCACCGCCCCATCACACTCCTTTGCTCCCCCTCCAAAGTCATGGAACGCCTAGTATTACAACTAATTACACCTGACCTACCCCTAGCTCCAACACAACATGGCTTTAGGCCACTGCACTCCACAAACACTCTTCTCACAGACCTTACACAAAGAGCTTTCGACGGCATCAATTCAGCTAGACCACCACACAGATCACTATTAGCCACACTCGACATTAGTAAAGCCTTCGATGCCATCCCCCGCCACAACCTAACAAACAAAATCTACAACACAAACATGCACAACAACACAAAACGGTGGCTGGCCAACTTCCTAGCAGGCAGATGTGCACACGTATCTTTTGCCGGTCAGTCATCTAAAATCAGAAACTTTCCAAACGGAGTCCCACAAGGATCCGTCCTATCGCCCGCACTCTTCAATCTGTACATGCACGATATAACTACACCCAATACGCCCCAAATAAACTTAGCCTCCTATGCAGATGACATAACACTCACATGCACACACCATGACCCAAAAAGAGCAACAGATCTCCTTCAACCCTATCTCAACACACTACATGGCTGGTGCACTACAAACAGACTTAATCTAGCCCCAGCCAAATCCACCGCAACCCTGCTCACAAGTTGGACAGGAGAACACGAATACATCCCTCAACTCACCATAAACACACACACCCCTAACACATACACACACACCCAAAATCCTAGGAGTAACATATGATACTCATATGACATTCAAACAGCACACCACAAACATTAAAAGAAACTGACACCCAGACTTAACGCCCTCAGGTCACTTGCTCACACAAAATTTGGACACAACAAAGAAACTACCACCACAGTATATAAACAATACATAAGATCAGTGATGGAATACGCAAGCCCAGCCTGGGCTTCTAACCTAGCTGAAACACATCATAAGACCTTACAGACTATTCAAAACAAAGCCCTGAAGATCATTACAGGCTGCACAGCTACTGCACCCACAGATCACCTACATCAAGAAACCAAAATCCTCAAAGTCAAAGACCATCTGGACATGAGAGGCACTCAATTCCTGGCAGCAGCCTCCACGAACCAAGACCACCCACTAAACTACATGGCAACACACCCACAGACACCAAGAAATATCAAAACAACACCCAGCACACGGTATCACACAATTATTGTCCTCTCTCTCTCCCTCCCTGCCCACCCCGAACCAACTTCCAGAAGCACATCCATACTCATATCTCTCACCGATCCATCCACTCACTCACAGACAACACACAGCTGCATGCACGACCTCCCGAAATCCATCCTTCCGAATCCTCCCTTCCTCGCGAGGACAGAGTCCACCTGGCCAGGCTGAGATGCGGACACCATCCAGCTCTCCTGAGCTATCAGAAGAGACTGGATGACTCCGTTGTCGACGCCTGCCCGGGATGTAACACAGCACCCCATACCATTAAACACATCATAGAAGACTGCATTTCACACAACCACTTACGCCAACAACACAATCTACACTCAATGAGAGCTCTGTGGGAAAGCCCGATCGTGGCCATGGCCTTTCTCAGGGACTCGGGGCTGTTCGGCCAGGCAGCTTAGGGAACAACAACAACAACAACAACAACCTAAAACCGAGTCAACAATGTTCAGAAGTTGTTAAGGAGGCAAACAAAATAATTGGCTTTATAGGCAGGTCATTTGAGCATAAATCCAAAGACGTTATCCTAACCCTTTACAATTCCTTAGTCCGCCCTCTTCTGGAATACTGCGTTCAATGCTGGTGCCCTTATTACCAAAAAGACATAAACAAGCTAGAACGAATTCAACGTAGAGTTACCAAAATGATACCTAGCCTAAAGAACAAACCATACGAAGAGCGTCTTAGAGAATTAAATCTATTTCCTTTAACCCAGCGCAGATTAAGAGGTGACTTAATTCAAGTGTTCAAAGGCATCGACAATATGAACTGTAGTAAGTACTTCACTATCGACCAATCTAATTACACGCGGGGAAACGGTTGCAAAATTATTGGTAAATCTTTTAACTCACACGAATCTAAGAATTTCTTCTTCAATCGAGTTGTCAACTTGTGGAATGGGCTTCCCCGAGACGTTATAGACTGCAGCACCGTTGATTCATTTAAACTCCGCCTAGACAAGTATCTCGCATAAAACCCGCGACTGACTGCGTTTGTAAATGAATAACTTTATTTTATCCTCCCCTCAGTTACTAACACATATGTCCCCTACTAACTTCCTAGTCCTGCCACGGACATTAGTTCCAGGGCAGTAGTTCCCTTTCCAATGTTCCCTTACCCACTCTAAACCACTGTTTGGACACTTGATCCTCAGTGTTTTGGAGGACAAGCAGCCTAGAAGGGTCACTAGATATGTTGTTGCTTGATTTCCTTTGTACTCCTTTGTACTATACAATATGAAAGGATTGTGACGATATGGGAATTAAAATGTAAAACTTGCAAACTAAACAAACCAAAACTGGAACAAAGACAATGTAAAGTCAAATTAACTTATCAAAATCGCTATGTGGAAACAACGCTTACTAAAATAAAATATGAAATAAAAAAACACAATCACACATAACCAATTACGTCAAACACTGCAATCAAGGGTTATACAATTTATAGTCAAGAAATTAAGTTATATACAAATATTACAGAAAGGTGAATTTTATTTGACGTGCAGTTATGCTCTTATTTTTCAAATAAACACAGGCCGTAGCTCATTTGGTAGAGCGTTCACCTGCTAACTGTGAGGTTGACGGTTCGAGCCTCGGGCCAGCCAGCGAGTTATTGGCAGATGTCAGTGCTGTTGGTGAACGGCACGTCTAGCAATCTGTGGCAACTATTCACTAAGTCCCTGATTCATCAGGGCACCCACCCTAGCCTTGCTATTCAGCAGGGAGTGTATGTTGGTAAAAACTGCATCATCAATAAATGGATATAAAATCGTAGTCATGTACTTAAGCTTCAAATGTCTTGATGGTGTAATAGTTAGTGTTTAGGATCTGTATGTGGTATACCAGGTTCGAAGTCTGGGAGGAGCACATACTTTCATTAATATCATTGGGAGATGTTGGGTGTTGGAAGTCAAATTAATTAATTAGATTATTCCTATAGGATCAGGAACATTTCATAGCGAGATCAGTCCTTAGGGATCTGTGCCCCATAAATTGTGGTTTCCTATCACTTAAACATTACGCTATTCAGTGTGCAGTTGGGTGCGATTACATGATTAGATTGATATCCAGTATTCAATAAATGGATATGTAATCGTAGTCATTTACTTAGCCTTTAACTGTCTTGATGGTGTAATGGTTAGTGTTTAAAATCTGGATGTGGTATCCCAGGTTCGAATACCGGGAGGAGCACATGCTTTCATTAATTTCATTGGGAGGTGTTTGGTTTTGGGTCTGAAATAAATTAATCATATGTTGCTAGAATTAGGTGTGGCTGGGGGAAGTTCAGAGAACTGCTGCCAATCCTGACCATGAAAAGAATGCCTCTTCCCCTGAAGGGAAAGGTGTATGCCTCATGTTTTAAAAGTGCAATGACGTATGCCTCAGAAACATGGGCCGTTAAAGTAGAGGATGTCAACAGAATGGAACGTAATGAGATGAGAATGGTGAGATGGATGTGTGGGGCCAGGCTACAGGATAGAATAACAAATGTTGAGTTGAGGAGACGTTTAGGTATAAAGAGTATTAGTGAGGTGATGCGTACAAGTAGACTGGGATGGTATAGACATGTGGAGAGAATGGATGAACAAAATTGGGTGAAAAATGCAGGTCTGTGATTGTGGAGGGAGCTGCACCAAGGAGTGGACCGAGGAAGACCTGGGATCGGACTATACGTGCCGATCTCAAATCCAAGAACTTGACGAGTGAAGCAGCCCTTAACAGGGTTGCCTGGAACGCCGCCATTAGGACAAGAGACTGAAACTGTATGTGTGGAACACTGTCTTAAAATGTTATGTTTGTATGTATGTATCTAGCAGAGTTTTGTGCGTTTTTTTATAAAAAAAAATGTAATGCGAATATACTGTATATATATAATATACTGTATATATAAGAAGAATGGAAGACAAAATATAAGAGATACCCCGTACAGCTTACTGAGAAGCAGGAATAGATTGTTTTCAGGAACATAAGACTAGAACATTATTATGTTGCAGTTTGTTATGATTATCTGTAGAGGTCATTGCTTAAGGGGAGATGGTTGTTTTTTTCTGGTCCCCCTTCTCCCTCATGTTGAGCCCCTTTAGTTTTAAATTTTTAAGACGTTCGGCCCAATAGTTTGGCGATTTTAAGACTTCTCTCCCCATTTCGTTGTCAATATTAAGGCCTTTCGTGCCATTTACGTGTCAATGTTTTCCTGGCGAGCGATAGCGATGTAAACAAAAAATACAGTTTTATCTTGAAAGGGGGTCTAGGAGGTGTTTAAGCTTGATGGAGGTCTAGGGAGGAAACAAAAGAAATAGATAAATAAATATCGCACTAAGGACCAAAAACTAACCACTACCCCCGAGATGGGAGATGGGCCGCTTTTCTGGTCCCCTTTCTTCCTCTTGTTTAGCCCCATCAGTTTTCAGATTTTAAGATGGTTGCCTCATTAGTTTGTCGATTTTAAGACCTTTCATCTCATTTTGTTGTCAATATAGAGACCTTTCGTGCTATTTAGGTGTCGACTTTTATTCCTGGCCTCTAATTTTGAAAGATCGGCCTTCGGCCGGGAAATTTTTCTACCGAAAAATGAACATATTATTCTACAAGGGGGATCTAATGGATGTTATTTTAAGTTTGATGGAGGTCTACGGAGGAAACTAGAAAAATAATGAATACATGCAAAATCGACGAAAAAATTAACCATCTCCCCTTAATTAATGGTTAGAGAAAACGACTTTGCGAAGAATAGATGAAGACCTATTACCAAATACGGTACATGGGAGCTATAAGAGGAAGAAGTATAGCTGCTGCTTAAGGGGAAGCAGACCGTTTTTCTGGACCCCCTTCTCTCGTATGTTTAGCCCCACTAGTTTTGAGATTATAAGACGTTCGGTCCATTAGTTTGGCGATTTTAACACCTTTCGCCCCATTTCGTTGTCAATTTTAACACCTTTCGTGCCATCTAGGTGTCGATTATTTCCTGGCGAGCGAAAGCGAGCCTGCAATTTTAGGAGGAGTACAAATCTATCTTGAAGGGGGGTCTAGGGGGTGTTTTTCTAAGCTTGATGGAGGTCTAGGGAGGAAACTAAACAAATATATGAATACATGAATTAATAGACCAAACAAACGGCCAGTCTCCCTTTAATGGAGGAAGTTTACCTATTCTGTACCGGCGACGTCTGTTTTAATAATATTCTAGCTATATTTAGACGATTGTGTGCAGTCTAAGAAGGATCTGTGGTCGGTAAATGGATTCACTGAGATAGTCTGTAGCCTTTTTATTGCCAGACGTCCTACCTAACCTGAATAATATCGTCTAGTACTTACCAGCATATGATGAAAAGGAGGTCACCGGTACTGAATGGGTTAAGGGGAGGCTGGCCGTTTGTTTGGTCTATTAATTAATATATTCATATATTTATTTAGTTTCCTCCCTAGACCAACACCCCCTAGACCCCCTTCAAGATAAATTTGTACATTTTTCGGTAGAAAAATTTCCGGTTCCTCTTAAAATTGCAGGATCGTTTTCGCTCGCCAGGAAATAATCGACACCTAAATGGCACGAAAGGTCTTAAAATTGACAACGAAATGGGGCAAAAGGTGTTAAAATCGCCAAACTAATGGGCCGAACGTCTTATAATCTCAAAACTAGTGGGGCTAAACGATAGGGAGAAGGGGGTCCAGAAGAACGGTCTGCCTCCCCTTAAGCAATTCAGTACCAGTGCCATCCTTATCATTTTACGATGGGTACTATTAGACGATTTTATTCAGTTCACAAAGGGCCTCCAGCAATTAACATGCTTCGAACTATCTCACTTAACCCTTTGCACTACCTCAGATCCTTCTTAAGCTGCATAAAATCGTTTAAAATAGTTTTAAAAAGACGTCACCGGTACAGTAAGTGTTAAGCTTTGGTATGTTATGTCATTATGTAATGCCATGCTAAGTAAATCTGTTATTTATACAGATTTAAGTTGCTATATGTCATAATGTTAAAATAACTTTGAAAGGTTTGACAGAATGAATATATAGCCTACACCATATGAGGAGGAGCACTATATTGACAACGTTTCGCAGATAGCTTCTTCAGGTCACTGAAGAAGCTATCTGCAAACTGTTTTCAACAAAGTGCTCCTCCTCAAATGGTGTACCGGTATATATTTATATGTTATAATGTTATCTATTTTAAGGGGGGATGGTTCACTTTTTGGGCGATTTTTGCATGTATTCATTATTTTTCTAGTTTCCTCCCTAGACCTCCATCAAATTAAACAAAACAAACATCCATTAGATCCCCCTTCTAGATTAATTTGAACATTTTTCGGTAGAAAAATTTCCCGGCCGAAGGCCGGTTCCTTCCAACATTACAGGCTCACTATCGTTCGCCAGGGTAAAAATCGACACCTAAATAGCACGAAAGGTCTAAATATTGACGAAGAAATGGGGCGAAAGGTCTTAAAATCGACTAACTAATGGGGAAAACATCTTAACATCTGAAAACTAATGGGGCTAAACATGAGGTCGAAATTGGTCCAGAAAACCGCCCCATCGATGCTATTTCACCATGTGGTTCGTCCTGCAGTGTGTGAAAGCCCGCCTACAGTAACTGGCGGTACCACAGACTTCGACGCAAGGTTGATATACCCTGTTGGCGCCGTAGTCAACGCAACCTGTACTGGAGCCCTTAAGCTTTATCCTGAAGGTGGGAATCAACAACTCATCAGCTGCACTGACCATGGCTGGGAGGCCGCCAAGGATTGCGAGGAAGGTTGGTGGTCGATTAATCTATTTATCTATTGCTAGACACCCCAATCCCCGAGAGTTGGCCACGAATTAATGTCCTCCGCGAGGCATTATTATATATTATGTTAAGTGATGGGCTGGATCTGTCAGAGTGAGGGTTGGTGTCCTCTACTTCCCATAGCCAGTTCTGACTTTAACTTTTTCAGAATTTGTATTTATATTTTTGTATATGAGAGTGGTGAAGGCAGTGGGGCAGCAGCTGGGGCTATAATGTCCCATGGTTCCCTAGTGTCTTACTCTCACAGCCCACAGTCACAAGCTGGCCTTTCTCTCTTTGGCATAGGGATGTAGCGACCCCACCGCCCACCACTTCCGTAGTGCAGCCAGCCTCTGTAGCAGTTACGGTGATTTCTTGTTACTGCTTTATTGTAGCACAGTTAAGGCTGGTGTGGTGCGGATTTGCCAGGTGCAAGAGCTTCAGGAGAACTTTATTTGGTCTTGCTGAGACACTGTTAGTGCTATACCAACATCGGCCACTGTGATGACATGAATGGGCTGTGTTGTGGCAAATCTTTATTGTACTGTACTACAGTAACACTACAGTAAAGATACTAAAACTATGCTCTCTGTGGATGAAGCAGTCTTTAAACTTGTATGTATGTATGTACTACATGTATGTATGTAATTCATTTTTATTATATTTATGCGGGTTAGTTGTATTTTTTAGTCGCTTCTTATGACATACAGTACAATAGACATGCAACGTATATCCTTCCCTCCACTAATGTGAAAGACCCATTGCCTTATAGTCTTTACATGATGATAATTTTATTGTTTGTAGACTGCTTCTGCATAGAGAGATGAGCTTGCAAGACCACTCCAGTGGCGGAGTGGTCTTGCCACTGGACTGGTAATCCAATGGACCCGGGTTCGAATCCCAATATGTCAATGGGAAGATATTATTGGGATGGAATTTTTGCTGTACCTAGTATCAGTGCATTACCACAGCACACCGAAATGCCAAATAAATACCCTCATTGTTCCCTGATTAAATTGCATTGTATGAATATTCCCATATTAAAAAATATGCTACAGGGGGGCAATGCCTAGTGAGTTAATTGCTCAATAAGTGGCGTTCTGAGAGTGAGGGTCCGAGTGTGGGGGATGAGACTGTGAAGTGCAGAGGCGAGGCGGCTTCGAACCGTGAATCTTCGCATGTCTCACTCCCTAGACTGGAGCAAGACCTCACGGGCCTCATCGAGTTCAGCGGTAGAGTATAAAGGCTATCAGCCTATGCCCGAGAGGGAGTAGTTGGAATATAGAAGAAAAGAAAAAATATATATATTGCTTTATCTCCTCCTTTCCTTCTAACATCTCTCTTCTATATTATTTAGTTTCCTCGACCCATATTGCTTCTTCTCTTCATTTCCTTGTGACATCTCTCTTATATTATTTAGTTTCCTTTACTCATATTGCTTCTTCTCTTCATTTCCTTGTGACATCTCTCTTATATATAGTTAGTTTCCTCTACTCATATTGCTTCATCACATCTCTCTTATATATTATTTAGTTTCCTCTACTCATATTGCTTCATCACATCTCTCTTATATATTATTTAGTTTCCTCTACTCATATTGCTTCATCACATCTCTCTTATATATAGTTAGTTTCCTCTACTCATATTGCTTCATCACATCTCTCTTATATATAGTTAGTTTCCTCTACTCATGTTGCTTCATCACATCTCTCTTATATATTATTTAGTTTCCTCTACTCATATTGCTTCATCACATCTCTCTTATATATTATTTAGTTTCCTCTACTCATATTGCTTCATCACATCTTTCTTATATTATTTAGTTTCCTCTACTCATATTGCTTCATCACATCTCTCTTATATATTATTTAGTTTCCTCTACTCATATTGCTTCATCACATCTCTCTTATATATTATTTAGTTTCCTCTACTCATATTGCTTCATCACATCTCTCTTATATATTATTTAGTTTCCTCTACTCATATTGCTTCATCACATCTCTCTTATATATTATTTAGTTTCCTCTACTCATATTGCTTCATCACATCTTTCTTATATATTATTTAGTTTCCTCTACTCATATTGCTTCATCACATCTCTCTTATATATTATTTAGTTTCCTCTACTCATATTGCTTCATCACATCTCTCTTATATATTATTTAGTTTCCTCTACTCATATTGCTTCATCACATCTCTCTTATATATAGTTAGTTTCCTCGACCCATATTGCTTCTTCTCTTCATTTCCTTGTGACATCTCTCTTATATATAGTTAGTTTCCTCTACTCATATTGCTTCATCACATCTCTCTTATATATTATTTAGTTTCCTCTACTCATATTGCTTCATCACATCTCTCTTATATATTATTTAGTTTCCTCTACTCATATTGCTTCATCACATCTTTCTTATATATTATTTAGTTTCCTCTACTCATATTGCTTCATCACATCTCTCTTATATTATTTAGTTTCCTCTACTCATATTGCTTCATCACATCTCTCTTATATATTATTTAGTTTCCTCTACTCATATTGCTTCATCACA
>CM064485.1:49911625-50132019 GCA_032716605.1 Paralithodes platypus
AGATTTCATAATAACTGTAATTTTAAGCCTGCCAGACAACAATTACTCGCTCGTGTTACCGCCTTAAAGCTCAGCGTGTGATAATGTTAGATCACTTCCAACCATTTAATGTGTATACATAATGAAGATAAATGCCTAAATGTTATCCACATTATCATATTTTGTTTTAATATTTACATATTTCATGTATTTTACTATCCATTCAGCCACTTTAAATGTCTGTGTTTAAGTGCGGATAATGGTGCTGATGTGTGTATGTCTACGTGTGTGTCTGTGTGTGTGCGTGTGCATGTGTGTTTGCTAGTTTCAGTAGTGTGCACAGCTATCTATATTTCAACTTACTATCTATTCTCCCTCCCTTACCTTTGAAGATAGGGACAGCATTATAGACGGTGATGCAGCCTGAAGAAGTAAACTGCCCCAGCGCCGACTCCAGCAGGAAGAGCGGCATCCCCACCACGATCACCATCACCATGTAGGGAATCAAGAACGCACCTGCGAAAATAGGAAAAATCACCATCACCATCACCATCACCGTCACCATTCCCATCACGATCACCATCACCGTGTAGGGGATCAAGAGCGCCCCTGTGAACATAGGAAAATCACCATCACCATCACCATCACCTATCACCGTCACCATCACCATTCCCACCACGATCACCATCACTGTGTAGCACTGTAGGGGATCAAGAAGGCACATAGGAAAAAGAGGGTGTTAAGGGGAGATTTTTCAATTATAGGGGTATTTTTCTGGAACCCCTTTCTCCCTCATGTTTAGTCCATTACTGTTGACAATTTAACCCATTCAGTACCAGAGACGTGCATTTTATCCTATTCTGGCAACTATTAGCCGATCTGATTAGGAAGGACCTCTAGTGACATTAGGACTTCAATATATTTCAACCAACCCTTTTAACTACCACAGATCCTTCCTAAGCTGCATACTGTCGTCAACATATAGCTAGACAATAATACTGTCGTCAACATATAGCTAGACAATAATACTGTCGTCAACATATAGCTAGACAATAATACTGTCGTCAACATATAGCTAGACAATAATACTGTCGTCAACATATAGCTAGACAATAATACTGTCGTCAACATATAGCTAGACAATAATACTGTCGTCAACATATAGCTAGACAATAATACTGTCGTCAACATATAGCTAGACAATAATACTGTCGTCAACATATAGCTAGACAATAATACTGTCGTCAACATATAGCTAGACAATAATATATCGCACACGTCGCTGGTACTCAAAGGGTTAAGGGGATATATTCACTTATGAGGGTATTTTTCTGGACCCCCTTCTCCCTCATGCTTAGTCCATTAGTTTTGACAATTTAAGACATTCGCCCCCTTAGTTTGACGATTTTAAGATCCTTAGCCCCATTTTTGTCAATTTCATTATCTTTCGTGCCACTTAAGTATAATATTTTCTTGGCCAGCGATAGCGAGTCTGCATTTTAGGAGGAAACAGCCTTCGGCCTTGACATTTTTCTACCGGAAAATTTACAAATTTATCTCGAAGGGGAGTCTTGAGGGTATTTTTTTCTAAGTTTAACCCTCTACTGTACCGGCAACGTTTTTTTAGATTTTGTTCTAGCTATATTTAGACGATTTTGTGCAGTTTTAGAACGATCTCCGGTAGTAAATAGGGTTAAGTGAGATAGTTTGGAGCCTGTTAATTGCTGAGGCCCTTTGGAAACTAAATACAAGCGTCTAATAGTAGCCAGAATAAAGTTTAAAGGATGGCACCGGTACTGTATGTGTTTAAAGGGAGGCTTAGGTAGCAAAGTAAAACCCTTTCCTTAACCCCTTCAGGATTACGACGAGCTTCGACAGCTTATTCTAGCTATCATCAGACGATTTTATTCAGTTTAGAAAGAACTTGTGGAAGATAGAGTTTAAGTTGAGGTAGTTGTTCACCACTTTGATTCCTATAGATCGTTCCTAAGCTTCATAAAATCGTCTAATGATAACCAGAATAAAGGGTAATCATGCGTCTCCAACTACTGATAGATTTACTGCATGATGTTTAGTCCTTTACCACCTCCTCATTAACGGAAAAATTAGGATATTATATATTTGTGTATCGTATAATTGTCAAGTTATATTTCATAGTTAACAGCATATGTGACTATAAAATACTGTGTAATAACTGAGTTCCGGTAACTCAAAATGAGGAAATACATTTTACCGTCCCTGATCATTAGGGCACCCCTCCTAGCTCAGCTATTCAGCAGGGAGTGGAGTGGATCAACGAGCATGGTGGTAAAAGCCGCATCATCACCGTCACCTTAAAAATACCAATATATTTAGCTAAAATAGGACTTCAGAGGCTATCAACCCTATTTCATTATTAAGCCAGCAAACTTAAAGTCAAGAATAACGTCAGGAATGGAGCCCCTTTTCGAGAACTCCAATCCAATATGATACAGACTAGAGATTCATATAATCGATACTCAAATTGCCAATTTGGATGTTTATCATGTTAATTAGACATATTTCCGTTGGGTTTCGCCAATCTGTACTAAAAGAGGCACAGCATAATTTTGACAAAAAAAGTGTTTACAGTAATTGTTACTACATTATGCCGTTGAAACCGACAAAGCCCACAAATTTCGGCATTTCGAAGGCAAACTTAGACAAGGTGGATCCAGGATAGACAAGCACATTTAGAATTGGGCAGGTCTGAACCACCAAACGGCTATTTATATATCGCTGGAATTTAGACATTTGAAAATAAATTTTACAACCAATTCGACAACATTACATTTAGATTTTAAGTACGTAAGCGTACAATATAGGCAAAATAACAGTGTTGACATCATAAGTAGGTTATAATTTATTATGCAACAGTTAACAAAGCACATGTACAAAAATGTAAACCCAGTCTTCTGATTGGTGATTATGGTCACTACATACAAGGGTGCTGATTGGTCTACCTGGACTCTACCATGTGAACCCAGGTGAGTAGAGAAACACATGTAATCGTTATAATTAATTAAGTGAAGATGGCCCTTTTTTTGGGGGGGGGGTCTATTGTTTCATGTATTCCTTTATTTCTTAGTTTCCTCGTCAGACCTCCATCAAACTTAAAAAACCCTAGACTCCCCGTGAAGATAAATTTATACATTTTTTGGTAGAAAAAATTCCGATTCTCCTTTATATTTCAGGCTCGCTAACGCTCGCCAGAAAAAAATTGACACCTAAATGGCACGAAAGGTCTTAAAATTGACAACGAAATGAGGCGAAAAGTGTTAAAATCGCCAAACTAATGGACCGAACGTCTTATAATCTAAAAAAAAGGGGCTTAACACGAGGGAGAAAGGGGACCAGAAAAAACGACTCATCTACCCTTAACTGGTCCCAGAGTGTCGAAAACTAAACTTGGAAAAGTGTTAGGTAACGAATTAATGAGGACACTCGATTTAGTTCGGGAAAGCTTTGAACACTTTTTGGGCGATTTTTGCATGTATTCATTATTTTGCTAGTTTCCTTCCTAGACCTCCATCAAATTAAAAAAACCAAAATCCATTAGATCCCCCTTCTAGATTAATTTGTACTAATTTGTCTATTTTTTTTGGTGTTTTTTTTTTTTTTTTTGAAAGGTTGATGGAGGTCTAAGGAGGAAACTAAGAACAAATATAGATATTAATAAACAAGCAAATAAATGCGCCCATCCCCCCTTTAAGTTTTCGAAGCTAACCCGAGCTAAATCAAATCTTCTTATAATGCTTTACCTAACATTTACAGTTCAGTGGTTCGTTTTGCTGTTCGAGGGTTCATTATATGCCGGGATTTGTCTTAGATTATCCTTATTATTACCACTGGTCCCATAACTTACAAATCCAATTAGTTTTAAGTAATTGCTCTCATTTCTTTGAATATTATGATTGTATAAGTAAGGTGTCTAATTTGTCGATCAAAGGATACTTACTTTTTATTGCAGTCTGTTTCATTTTATCATTATAGTGAATGTTCTCAGAAGCCACGAACAAGGCTCACAATGACTCCCATAAAATAGTCTAGTTCACACACACAAGAATTATGCTATGCTTCTCTTGCAATTTATGGAAATGTACTGTACACTCACTCATAAAAGAATGGTACCCCCCTGAGCGAGAGATTTAACGCCTCACGTTATTTAGTTGTGGTAACACTGGTCCTGAACCATCGACGTCACGAAAAGGAGAGAATTAGCAAAACGACTCTCAAAATGAAGCGAAGCATTGCTTAGTTCACATCAACTCCCTACTCCCTCGCACAGTTCACATCAACTCCCTACTCCCTCGCACAGTTCACATCAACTCCCTACTCCCTCGCACAGTTCACATCAACTCCCTACTCCCTCGCACAATTCACATCAACTCCCTACTCCCTCGCACAGTTCACATCAACTCCCTACTCCCTCGCACAGTTCACATCAACTCCCCACTCCCTCGCACAATTCACAGCTCCCCACTCCCTCGCACAATTCACAGCTCCCCACTCCCTCGCACAATTCACAGTCGCCACTCCTTTTCGTGACGTCGATGGTTCAGGGCCAGTGTTACCATAAATAAATAGCGTACAGTCTACGTACAGTCTTTTATGAGTGAGTGTACCTTAACTCAATCACTTTGGCCGATGTATGAATACGTTCTATGTAAAAAAAGGTACTTACTGTGGGCGACTTACCCAAACGTATTGGTATTACCGGTTAACTTTGGTAACACCGAGCTGCTCCCCTTGTTGCGGTTAATTATACTTTTTATCCCCGGGGAAAACAAAACAAAAATCTTGGGATTTTTCATTTTTTTTCTTGGGATTTTTTTTTTTGGTCATTAACCTAACCAAAAAACCTAACCTAACCTAACCTAATAGCCCACAAATACATTTAGGTTAGGTTAGGTTAGGTTTTTTGGTTAGGTTAATAATAAAAATAAAAAATAGAAAACAAGAAAAACATAAAAAACCCAAGATTTTTGTTTTTGTTTTTTCCCGGGGATAAAAAGTATATAGAAATGAAGCATATGATGATAGGAACCCAAAACTACCATTATAAATTTGCTACCTATATTGTTGCGTCTCCTGTATATTGACTCTTGTTGCCATACGCCTCCATAAGGATTCTAATCTTCATTCCAAGACTATAGTCAGTCTGCTACAAGCATCGGTTGTGAGAGAGTCTGTGTCCAAACAAGAGGTGTTTTAGAAACTGATATTTAACCTAAAACAGGCCCACTTGTACATGTATTTGTGGCAGCAGATATATACCAGGTACGAATGTGAGATTAATTTCATGTTACAGGACATAACCCAGATGTATGTATATTATACTCAAGCACATACCCATTTGCTGGGGGTGGCTGACTCGAGACAGAGTCTGAACAAAAACAACATTTAATGTTCCATTGCTTAAGGTCCGGGACTACTTTCGCATTCTCTTGCCCCATTCTCTGACTCATCTAGTAGGTAAATTTTTACAATGGGAGGAGGATTCCTAGCCACCCGCCGCCTACATACATAACTCAGATACTGTCTAGCAAACACATTAGCTGATAACTTAACTAGTTATTTCATTACAAGTAATAGAAGATGGAAAATAGATAATATGCTTCAGCTGGGACCTGAGGTAGCATTCAAGGAGACTACTGCAGGACTCTTCTTCTTCTTCTTCTTACCTCTGACCGGGTATTCATAGTGTGCACGGGGTTAGTTCCGATTTCTCCACCAGATGGCGTGGGGCATCATTGGCCCGCTACTCCCAAGTAAATAAACACGTTGAACTCTATGCGATTGAATCGGTTTCTACTTTATATGCTCGTAATTCTGTGTCTAACGTGAACACTATGGAAATTGAGTTATCGCCATACATTCTTAAGTGTTCTGAAGGGGGAGGGTCCCTAGGGTAAAATAGAGGGAAATTACGACAAGGAAGATTTATTACTGCCTTGTGATAAAAGCAGGATGTATGAAGAGTGAACAACACCGACTATATCTCCTTATATACCGTACTGAGCTAACTTAAATACTGTATTATCATTATTTACATGTCGATTTTATAATTTTACACCATACAGTAGTATGTTGATATTTATCCGTTTTCCGTTTTCCGTATATTTTGTTAATGATTACTATGCGAGCGAAGGCGAAGCAGAAAACAAAAGTTTGTTATAAGACACCAACATTCCATTACTCACTTCCTTTCTGTAATATATGTTTTATATTGTTTATATATATATATATATATATTCTGACATACGGAGCCCTGTATGTTAATTTAAGAGTTAGAATTAGAGTTCAAGGAGCCAAACTACCCAAGTGGTGAAGCAGACTAGCGAGCGAACGAGCGAGTGGGCAAACCATCTCGCCCCATACCAGCTCGCCCCATACCTCGATGACCGATGCTATGACGTATGATCGACGCCAGGAGCTGTGAGTGGACGACACACCTGTTATGTGATTCGAGGAGCTATGATTGGAGCGCGCACCATCACTCGCCTCCTGATTCGTTCCTACACCATCATTGTTTGGTATATAAGACCCGAGTTGTGGGCATTCAAATCAGTCTCATTTGGAGTTGGGGAAGGTGAACTTGCAGCTGGAGGAAGACGGGGTGAAGTATTATAATGGGATTGTGACTGTCAGTCAGATTATATAAATGTGTGTTAAGTGTGTTCGGTGTAAACACTTATGTTATGTTGGTTAGTGAGATATGTGATTGGGAATTAACGTGAACGCTACTATTATGTGTTTAACTATTTGATTGCGAATTAACGTTAACGCTACTATTTATGTACTTAACTATTTGATTGGGAATTAACGTTAACGCTATTATTATGTACTTAACTATTTTAGTTGACTAACTTGTGGACTAAAGCAACTCTTTAAGTAATTGGGTTATGATGAAAGTAATACTATTGTTTTATATTAATACTTACGAGTTCTTTTATTTTCTTTGAATTAAGCTTACAGTGCTTAATGGTGCTTTAGTACGGTGATGCTATTGTCTCTTATTAGTAATATCGCCTTAGACCAACATGGCTGTGTTAATATTACTTCTAGTGATTTTCTAAGCTGAAGAAAATTCTTTTGCTTCAAAATATTATATTTTGCTTTTCATATTATTTGAGTGAGACCTGAATCGAATCTATGAAACGATCCTGTAACTTTATTTACTCATAATCAAACCTCAATGTTACGTGGTTAAGAAATACATTTAACTAATTATTAAATATATATCTAACTTTTTATGTGACTTTGATATTACTCCTGATGATAATAATATAATACTATTAACGTAAGACAAGAACCAAGAATAATTACATTAAATATAAATAAAAGGACATAGAAGAAAACTATCTATTCATTTCAAAAAGGGTAAGAGACAGAAATATTCTTACTTTAATATTTATCTTTCAAGACTTTTTATAAAATTAATAGTCCTTCTTTAGCTATAACTTATTCGGTTCATAACCATAGCCTACTAAGCTTCGGTTAAATAATAATTCTTTATAAATACTACATGACTTTAATTAGTTTCAGTATTTTTCATAATTAAAGAGTATCAGTCAATAAAGGATACCAAGTCCTATGATCCAAAAGGAAAGGAAGCAACAACAGGAATTTATGTTATTAGATTTTACTTTTGTTTTGCCTTCAGCTGACTGATACCTTAATATATATCTCTGTGCTATCTAGATTCATCAAGTTAACCACTTGAGGATCAAGATACGTAACAATATATATATATATATATATATATATATATATATATATATATAGAGAGAGAGAGAGAGAGATCAAATAATGTCTACGTTTTGGAAATTAGAGATACTATTAACCCGTACAGCCCCAGCAACGCGTCTGACGCGTCGGCGATGTATGTAACGCACAGCCCCAGAGACACGTCTGGCGCGTCACCCTAATTGCGCCGACCGTAACCTCAGGTGTAGCCACTCAAGAGGGCTCAGATTTGTATGGGAACTGTGTACGTATCCCACGCAACCGTGCCGATGGTTGAAAACTCTCAAAGTCCACGTGCGTGCGCGTGAGCGCGCAATAACTTGTTTTTTTGGGGTAATTGCCTTCAATTTTTTACTCTTGTAAAATACGTTTTCGGGGGCTCTGTAGGACCATTCTTTAAGCTTTTTGAGCGGTTTTTCGTGGTTTTTCCTTCATTCCTAACCCATTCGCTATTGTTTCTGGAGTAAAACCATTTTTTGAAAAGCGGCCTGGTTCTGGCGAACAAACAAAACTAGCCGGGGCTCCACGGGTTAAGATTATAAGCCTTGTTACAACAGCAGAACTGCGCATGCATGAATACCGTACAGAAATCTTTGAGAACAGAATATGATAATATTCAAGGACACTACATCCGCCTTATTAGAAAAAATTTATTAGGGAAAATAGGCACAAACAGATTCGCCATATTTTTCTCCATATAGTCCGCATGGAGGATTTTCGTTATCAACAAATTTAAAAAATACCCTTTTCACAGAAAAATACACCAACAATCTGTCAAAGATGTCAAATAGCGGGAGTGTGGGGGCGGCAGCCCCCACCCATAATACTAGGATAGGTTAGGTAAGGTTGTTAGGTTAGGCTAATGTCCTTTCAAAGGGTATAGGCTAGTAAACACTAGGATAGCTTATACCCGGTCAGAGGTAAGAAGAAGAAGAGTCTTGATGTAGTCTCCTTGAATGCTACCGGGAAGGATATATGATATCTAAAAGGATTAATTGAGATAGGCTGTAGCCTTGTAATGAGTAGACGTCCTTCCTAAGCTGTACAAAATCGTCTAATAGTGGCCAGAATATAATGATAAGTACATCACCGGTACAGAAGGGGTTAAAGGCACGTAACACAATCTACCAGTACATAGGCTAGGCCTACTTATAATTTCAGTGATGCATAATACAGGTTTAGTTAATTAATATGGTCAAATCTCCGATGTATTTAGCTTATTGTAATACACTCTATCCGCAAAAATCCTGCTACCATAGAAATACCCGAGTTGACCAAATATAACCGATCGAGTTTGGATTTTAATCAACATTTGATGTCAAACAAGTACAAAAGTTAAAACCTACACCAAATATCACCTTATATATGGGCTAGACTTAAAAATACTAACTGTAAATTGATGAATTTTACACCAGAATTTTAGACCAATCCACATGGATCATAATGTAGGTAAGGTATGTCCATAAACGGTACCGGTACCAGGTATATAGTTTTGCTTCAACCGACAAACTTCATGATAAATCGTATATTCTCCTATTATGGAAGGTAACATATATTTATACAACGGACTTTGCTTAAACCTCTTCAAATAAAACGTTAGTTAAGTTAATATTCTTAGGTAGGTTTGATATTGTTGCACGCCAATGGTTGGCAAAAGAGCCAAGTTCAGATTTATATAATTTTGCTGTATTAAAATGGTAAAACTATGATGGATTTTGCTTATATTGCCAACGAGGCTACTTAATTTACTCTAAATTCTGCATATATAGACGCAATTTATCCGACACGTAAGCATATTATATAAATGACCTATTCACAAAATTGGCATATGTTGGGGTGAAATTAGTAAAATATAGATTATAATATATGTATATTTTCAGTTGATAGATACCGGTAATGTTGGGCATAGCCTAATCAACTCTTTTCATATATTTCGTTTTATTACCGGTACTTACTTTACATCTAGCAGCTTTGCCATTGTACCAAGATCAATGCCTTACATTGTGCTTTGTTCCTTATGTTATTTATCATGGAATGTGTCTGTTGAAGCAAACGATATACTTGTACCGTATATGTACCTTAACCTACATTTTAATCTATATGAAGAGGTCTAAAGACACACGATTATTCCTGGTCTCTTCATTTAGTATAACATATATCTATCTATCTATTGCCTGACGCCGTGATCCCCGAAGGGGTGGCCACGACCGAACCGCCCCCATGCACCTCTGTCCCCAGTCAGTCGACGCCCCTCCCCCCAACCAGCACCACCTTCGTTCATGTACTTCCTCACTCCATCCTTCCACCTCATATTCGGTCTACCTCTCCCCCTCTGTCCCTCCACCTCGCTCTCATACACCCTCTTAGTCATTCTCTCGCTTTCCATACGTTCCATATGGCCGAACCATCTCAAGTTGTTCCTTTTCACACTTTCCAGCACATCTACCTCCACACCACACCTCCTTCTTACTTCCTCATTAGTCTGTCTATCCCTCCATGTAACTCTGCACGCACTCCTTAAGTAATTCATTTCCACTGCTCTCACTCTTGGTCTGAGTCTCTCAACCAACGTCCATGCTTCGCTTCCGTAAGTCAGTGTCGGGATTACCACACTGTCATTCAAGGACTTCTTCACTTCCATACTGACCACCCTATTTCTTGTTACTGCTTTTAGCGTTCCTACAACCCTCTTCCCCTGTTGTACCCTCTCCCGCACCTCTTCATCCATAGTCCCATCTTTACTCAACACACTGCCCAGATACTTAAAAGAGTTGACGATCTCCATAGCCTGACCGTTCAGCTTCACCTCACACTCTGTGACTTCACCCCTTTCGAAGACCATAACCTTGCTCTTCCCCGTATTTACCTTCAAATTCCGTTTTTCGCACACTGTTCCAAACTCATTTACCAGACCCTGCAACTCCCATTCATTATCACTCATCAGAACTGTATCATCCGCAAACAGCAGTATAGGTAGCTTCCACTCAATTCCCTCCCTTTTCAGCGATACACCAACATCCACTGCTCTTGATAGTATTTCTTTCATGACTCCATCCATATATACAGTAAACAACCACGGGGACATCACACACCCCTGTTTCAAACCAACATTCAGGTCAAAGAACTCGCTCTGCTCACTCTCCACACGTACTGCCGCCTTTGCACCCTCATACATGCTCTTCACTGCTTTCAGCAACTTGCCCTCTACTCCGTATATTCTAAGTACTTTCCACAAACCTTCTCTATCCACTCTGTCATAGGCCTTCTCCAAGTCCATAAAGGCAACATACACCTTTTGTTTCTTCTCCAGATACTTCTCCACAACACAATTCAGGGTAAAAATCTGATCTACACATCCTCTTCCCTTCCTAAAACCTCCCTGCTCGTCGCCTATCCATTTCTCCGTTCTCACTCTCACTCTCTCAATCACTACCCTACTGTATACCTTCCCTACTACGCTTAGAAGACATATTCCTCGGTGGTTACCACACACTCCTCTTTCCCCTTTGCCCTTATATAGGGGGACTATTATGCCAGTCTTCCAGTCATCGGGTGCACTCCCCTTCTCCCATGCTAGTTTGCACATTTTCCATACCCATTCTATCACTATCTCACCACCATACCTCAACATTTCCCCACACACTCCATCTGTTCCTGGTGCTTTCCCCAACTTCACTCACAAAATATATACGTTTGTTATATATCTGCCGGTAGGCTACACTTCGTGATGAATCGTATTGTCTCTCATTATGGAAGGTAAAATAGATTTATATAAACATATCTTGTGTAAGAATGGAATGGTTGAAAACACATGAAAAATCTCCCCTACCCTCACCCATCCACCATAACAGACATTTCATATACATCATTAATGTGGTTAATAGGTTGGTGGTGTCCTATTAATCTTTTGTTTTCAGTTGGCTTTGCATAGGATACGGTAATCTAGTGTAGGCTAATGGTATACGCTTTGCCGTGAATTGCGGTTACCTCCCTAATACATCGATAAACATAAATGTGTATACAAATATATGGTGTAAAATGAGACAATAAATATCAGTACAGATAATTGTTAAGCCTAGTCCTTATACAAGACGATATTAGACAGTTTCCAGACGGCGATGGATGATAAAGAGCTTTGCGCTCTATATACAAAATAATATTTTTGTTTTACTCTTATTAACCGTTGCCGTCTGATAGGCTCTGTATGCATCTGTAGTTTTATGAATGAAATAAGGCCTATATATATTTGGGTAAAATTACTTAAGATATGTTCATAATAATCCAAACATCCACACATATTAAAGGAGAGAGCTCAATATTCAGTCTTATCATCTATTCATCATATTGTTTTATGTTACTGCTTTGAAGCTTGTTATTGTTTCCTTAATATATTTTCCTTACATCTTTGATTGTTTGAAATCAATACAAAAGCACATTGTCTTGTCCGTGTGTGCTAAAACAACCTGGTACAACACAAACTTGACCAGTCTCTTTGTGTACAAGCGCGCGGCAGCCCCGTACCATTAACCTAACAACCTTACCTAACCTAACCTAGTATTATAGGTAGGGGCTGCCGCCCCCACACCCCCGCTTTGACTTAGATTTTTGGTGTATTTGTCTGTGAAGTGGGTATTTTTCAATTTGTTGATAACGAAAATCCTCCATGCGGACTATATGGAGAACAATATGGCGTATCTATTGGTGCCTATTTTCCCTAATAAATTGTTTCTCATAACGTCGCACTAGTGTCCTTGAATATTATCGGACCTGATTGACCGAGCAAGACAAAGGGATTCACACTTCTCGCCCAACAAAGCCACGGGAATTATGAATGAATGACAGGCTTGCATAGGGAGCACTTTAGCTGAATTTTTCCGTAATACAGTAGTGAAGAACTGGATAAGGATGGTGTTAGCGGGCGTACTGACCGCTTTGTTTACATAGTCGCACACTCGCAGTTACATTTGCGTACATATATATATATATATATATATATATATATATATATATATATATAATATATAAAGGGAGAGGAACAAGGGAGGCACTAGCTCTGACAACAGAATTAATAGCCAAAAACAAAGCCAACAAAGGACAATGCCACATAGTCCTGAGGGATATATCCAAGGCCTTTGATAAGGTATGGCACTCAGGACTAAAATACAAACTACTCAATATAGGCTTACCCCCTCTCACAGAAACACTGTTATGCAATTTCCTGGATAACAGAACAGCAAAAATAAAAATAAAGACAGTCTTGAGTAACAACATCACAATAAGCTGCGGTGTCCCACAAGGATCAGTCCTCTCCCCAAGCCTATTCACAATATACACACATGATATACCTTCATCACAAACAGGCACAAACATCACATATGCAGACGACATCACACAAATCATTGGTTATGAAGGTCCCTCAAAGGGAATCATAGCCAGAAAAACAGGAAGAGAAGCAGAAGCAATCAACACATATGAAGAAGAATGGAAAATAAAAACCAACATAAACAAATTCACAATACTACAACTAGGAGCAAAAAACAAAACACCTATATATGTGAATAACAACAGAATCGAAGATGCACAGAAAGGAAAAATACTCGGGTTACACATAACTACTCAAGGCTATATTCAAAACATCACAGAAAGAAAAGGCCTAGCCATAGCAGCACTGGCCAAACTATTCAGATTCAGAGATATGAACACACAAATAAAAACTCACCTTGTAAAAGCTTATGTAATCCCAATATTAGAATACCCCCCTATTCCCACACACACCATGAGCAAAAACCAAATCACACGCTTACAAAAAATACAAAACAAAGCCCTAAGATTCGCCACAAACCAAAGATACCCCTATACAATGACGACACAACAAATACACGAATACACAAACACATTACCATTAAATGTCAGACTTCATAGACAAGCAACACAAATATGGCAAAAACTAGAATTATCACAAGACCCAACTCTAGAGAAAATTAAGGAAAATTATGCACAACAACCAAATTTAAGATTCAACAACTGGTTTAAAAGCAGTCTAAATAAAATAAACACAGAAGAAGAACCACAGCCAATGTATTAAAAAAAAAAAAAAAAAAAAAAAAAAAAAAAACGTTTTATATGTTTATATAATAATAATAATAACAATCACACCTTCGTTCCTTAGCTAGCTACCAAACAGCAAACATAAATAAAATACACCACTTGCCCCAACAAAAACATACGTTTCAAACACACAACATAGCAAGGTGGTCTGCCCACCAACTGTTACTCTCCTACTTTCCTTCAAACTTTCCTCCTTTTCTCCCCCTCTACTTTCCCCCCCTTAGACCCACCTAGTCTCAAAAAAAAAAAAAAGAAAAAAAAAAAAATATATATATATATTTATATATATATATACCTGGTATATACCGGTATATATATATATTTTTTTTTTTGTTATATGAAATTATCCCATGGCCAGCTGTTATTTGCCCCCTGTTGGTACTATATATGATGATGACAATAAGTCATAGGGGGTAAAAGCCCCCATTAACCCATTATTGTATCCCACGGCTGGTAACAAAACAATTTACCCAACATCTGGCTGTGGAATACAAGTGCCACCATACTGGAGACAGGCCAGGTGACAGACATTAGGTTATGATCGGATGAGCCCAACGGAGAGAGAAGATTTACAGTATAAGCAGAAGTATTAGAGATTAGAAAGACGTCAAGGATGTTGGGCCGATCTCCAGGGCGGTCTGGGATATGAGTGGGTTGCTGAACTAACTGCTCGAGGTCATTTAGGGTAGAAACGATTTAGACTTGTTCACCAGGTTGGTTAGTGAAAAAAGAGGAGCCATTGATGGTGGTGAACATTGAAATCTCCTAGGATTGAGATTTCAGCCGATTGGTCAATCTTGGTGGAAATCAGGGTACTCGTATTTCTTCCCTTTATACTCCCACATATATATATATATATATATATATATATATATATATATATATATATATATATATATATACAGTATATATATATATATATATATATATATATATATATATATATATATATAATTTATTTATCTACAGTAATAATATACAAGCATTTCTCCATCTCCTAACTTTCCCAATTCTTATAGCCGAGAAAAGAGAAGTGCCAAACGTTATCCAGAATATGTAAGAGAAGTGCCAAACGTTAGCCAGAATATGTAAGAGAAGTGCCAAACGTTAGCCAGAATATGTAAGAGAAGTGCCAAACGTTAGCCAGAATATGTAAGAAAAGTGCCAAACGTTATCCAGAATATGTAAGAGAAGTGCCAAACGTTATCCAGAATATGTGAGAGAAGTGCCAAACGTTATCCAGAATATGTAAGAGAAGTGCCAAACGTTATCCAGAATATGTAAGAGAAGTGCCGAACGTTAGCCAGAATATGTAAGAGAAGTGCCAAAAGTTATCCAGAATATGTAAGAGAAGTGCCAAACGTTATCCAGAATATGTAAGAGAAGTGCCAAATGTTATCCAGAATATGTAAGAGAAGTGCCAAACGTTATCCAGAATATGTAAGAGAAGTGCCAAACGTTAGCCAGAATATGTAAGAGAAGTGCCAAACGTTATCCAGAATATGTAAGAGAAGTGCCAAACGTTATCCAGAATATGTAAGAGAAGTGCCAAATGTTATCCAGAATATGTAAGAGAAGTGCCAAACGTTATCCAGAATATGTAAGAGAAGTGCCAAACGTTAGCCAGAATATGTAAGAGAAGTGCCAAACGTTATCCAGAATATGTAAGAGAAGTGCCAAACGTTATCCAGAATATGTAAGAGAAGTGCCAAACGTTATCCAGAATATGTAAGAGATGTGCCAAACGTTAGCCAGAATATGTAAGAGAAGTGCCAAACGTTATCCAGAATATGTAAGGGAAGTGCCAAACGTTAGCCAGAATATGTAAGAGAAGTGCCAAACGTTATCCAGAATATGTAAGAGAAGTGCCAAACGTTATCCAGAATATGTAAGGGAAGCGCCCGACGTTAAGGGGATTGTAGTTATTTTTTTAAATCTATTTATTCATATAGTCCTATATATTTTTAGTTTACTCCGTAGACCTCCATCAAACTTAAAAAAAACATTCATTAGTTCCCCCCCAGTACTTATAACCGAAACTACCACTAATTAGTTCTCAATATTTGAAGGCTATAATATAATAAGGATGTTGCAAAGATCATATTAAAATGTGTTTCAACCTCCGGAGATACATTTTATGTGCCCTATATAAAGTACGTTAAAAAAAAGGCTCCCTATAATTCTCCCTATTGACGGCAGTGAAACTCTTATTAAGCCCCTTACTGTTAAAATAGATCCTGATTTCAATAATTCATGGGGTGGGGGGGGATGGCAAATCCCCCCCTCAACCCATCCTGTATCCAAAGGCAAAACATATTGTATATTTACTCTGAAAATGACTTACATCTGAGTGTTTTAAGATCGTTGGATAATGGGAGAAATAAAGTTTTCCGGGGATTGTAACTAATTTCAACTACTGTATAATGATGAAAACTACCTAAAACCAAAAAGAAAAACCATGGGAAAATTAGTGGTAGTTTCGGTTATATTTTCCGATCCCCCTTCGAAATTAATTTGTAAATTTTTTGGTAGAAAAATTTCACGGCCGAAGGCCGCTTCCTCCACAATTACAAGCTCGCTATTGCTTGCCAGGAAAACAATCGACACTTAAAGGGCACGAAAGGTCTTAATATTGACAAAGAAATTGGGCGAAAGGTCTTAAAATCGACAACCTAATGGGGCAAACGTCTTAAAATCTCAAAAATAATGGTAAGCATGAGGAAGAAAGGGGACCAGAAAAACGGCCCATCTCCACTTAACCAGACTCACACAGTACATAGCTAAGAAGAACCTATAATATAAATTGGAGACTGTAATTATTATACCTCTACCTATCTATCTGTCAACTTACAGTATTTGTAATTGTCCCTCTACAGATAGTTTAATATGGAGACTAATTATACCTCTATATGTCAACGTCTCTATAATTCTCCATCTACAGATAGTATAATTATTTGGCGGCTGTAATTGTACCTCTACCTATCAATCTGTCAACTTATCTATAATTCTCCGTCTACTGATAGTCTAATATGTAGACTCTATTGTACCTTTACCTGTCTATCTGTCAACTTATCTATAATTCTCCGTCTACAGATAATCTAATATGTAGACTCTATTGTACCTTTACCTGTCTATCTGTCAACTTATCTATAATTCTCCGTCTACTGATAATCTAATATGTAGACTCTATTGTACCTTTACCTGTCTATCTGTCAACTTATCTATAATTCTCCGTCTACAGATAGTATAATATGGCGACTCTATTTATACCTTTACCAGTCTATCTGTCAACTTATCTATAATTCTCCGTCTACAGATAGTATAATATGGCGACTCTATTTATACCTTTACCTGTCTATCTGTCAACTTATCTATAATTCTCCGTCTACAGATAGTATAATATGGCGACTCTATTTATACCTTTACCTGTCTATCTGTCAACTTATCTATAATTCTCCGTCTACAGATAGTCTAATATGTAGACTCTATTGTACCTTTACCTGTCTATCTGTCAACTTATCTATAATTCTCCGTCTACAGATAGTATAATATGTAGACTCTATTTATACCTTTACCTGTCTATCTGTCAACTTATCTATAATTCTCCGTCTACAGATAGTATAATATGGCGACTCTATTTATACCTTTACCTGTCTATCTGTCAACTTATCTATAATTCTCCATCTACAGATACCGTAGTATAATATGGCGACTCCATTTATACCTTTACCTATCTATTTGTCAACTTATCTATAATTCTCCATCTACAGATACCGTAGTCTATTATGGCGACTCCATTTATACCTTTACCTGTCTATCTGTCAACTTATCTATAATTCTCCATCTACAGATACCGTAGTCTATTATGGCGACTCTATGTATACCTTTACCTGTCTATCTGTCAACTTATCTATAATTCTCCATCTACAGATACCGTAGTCTATTATGGCGACTCTATTTATACCTTTACCTGTCTATCTGTCAACTTATCTATAATTTTCCATCTACAGATACCGTAGTCTATTATGGCGACTCTATTTATACCTTTACTTGTCTATCTGTCAACTTATCTATAATTCTCCATCTACAGATACCGTAGTCTATTATGGCGACTCTATGTATACCTTTACCTGTCTATCTGTCAACTTATCTATAATTCTCCATCTACAGATACCGTAGTCTATTATGGCGACTCTATTTATACCTTTACCTATCTATCTGTCAACTTATAATTATTCTTTATCTACTCACCTCCTCCATTCTTGTAGCAGAGATAAGGAAAGCGCCAGACGTTCGCTAGGCCCACGCAGTACCCCGCTAAGGAAAACAGGTAGTCCCATTTAGAGGCCCAGTTCCCCCGCGTCTTGTTCTCGTCACCCATGGTCTCTTCTCAGCAGCTCTTGGATGGCTTGATGAACTAAATCTGTCTTTTAATTTTCAGTGCACTCTATAAAGTATGGGTGTGAAAAGGGAATATACAATGTCTATATTAATACACCATAGACTGTGGCCGTGTATACAGAACAGACAAACAGACAAACAGGAAATGTGATGTAGATCAAAGTTTGTCCAAATTTTGTATCAAATATTTGTTATCATCAATATCCCAACTTGGTGATAATTGAATATCAAACGAAGTCAATATACACAATTTTACGTTGTGGTTAGAATGAGTTCAGGAAAAAGGTAAATAATAGTAGAGAAAACTTTATGGTTTGTGTAAGAAGATATTTCATAGGAATCGAGCCATACCAAAACATAATTATGACTCTAACTTACATTAACCAAAGTCAATTTTATGCAATCTATTAATGCATAACAACGTGTTAACACACATAGTGGTTAATACAGACACAGAGAGAGAGAGAGAGAGAGAGAGAGAGAGAGAGAGAGAGAGAGAGAGAGAGAGAGAGACGAGTAATGCTGTTTAAAAAAAAAAATGGTATTTAAGAAGTTGTTTTGATTTATTCGACCTTGGGAGGGCAGATGGATAGATAGATAGATAGAGAGAGAGTGAGAGAGAGAGAGAGAGAGAAGGGTGGGGGGATAGATGCGTATAAAGAAAGAAAATATGAATTTATGGATCTTTAGATATATCCTAGCTATTGTTGAAGCAAATACAACTAGGCTTTCTTTAACAATATTTACAACAATATTTACTTACTGAACCAAATGACACATGGCTAGGAAACCATGGCCTAGAGATTATGATAATGAGTGTGGGTGGGTGGGGGGGGGGGGGGGGGGGGGAGGTTGGGGAGTTTGTGTAATTGCGTATGTGCTTCAGTATGTGTCTGTGTGTGTGCGGGGGGTGGGGGGGGGGGGTAGTTGTGTGTGATTGCGTATATAGTTCAGTATACAGTATGTGTGTTCCTTTTGCCTATATGTGTGTGTAATTAGGTGTGCAGGCAAAAATCAATAAATAAAAACTTGCAACAAATATTTAATTTGCTATTGTCTATCACTTGCGTCTCAAGAGTTCTTTCTAACCAAGCTAACATCGTCTAACCTTAGCCAAAATCTAATGAAAATGGCGTTCATACTGAAAGTAACTGTGCTATCTTCAAGTACAATTCCGCCACATAATTTGCGTTAAATGTCAGATGACAAGTGAGAAAAAAATTAAAACGCTGAAACTAAAATCGATTTTAGGCAAAGGTTAGTACAGTACAGCCGTGGCTAAGTTAGTAGAGCGTCGGCTGCTGATTAATGGATCGGCGGATCAGCCCGCACTGTCAAAATGTTATTGGTAGATGTCAATCCCGGGAAACTTGACTTAGCGTTTCGTGACAAACGTCAAATGTTCATGGGAATTACGGCGTCTGGCTTTATATATACCGGTATATATCTATCTATCTATTGCCTGACGCCGTGATCCCCGAAGGGGTTCACGGCGTCCCCATGCACGTCTGTCCCCAGTCAGTCGACGCCCCTCCTCCCAACCAGCACTGCCTTCACCCATATACTTCCTCCTCTCTTTCGGTTTACCTCTCCCTCTCTGTCCTTCCACCTCGCTCTTGTACACCCTCTTAGTCATTCTCTCGCTTCCCATACATTCCATATGGCCGAACCATCTCAAGGTGTTCCTTTTCACACTTTCCAGCACATCTACCTCCACACCACACCTCTTTCTTACTTCCTCATTCGTCTGTCTATATATATATATATATATATACCAATATTAATCAACTATCACTTTGTATATATATATATATATTGAATTGATATATATAGTAAATATATACTGCATAATTATGACTTCGTGAACATGTACAAGAATTCGATTAATTTAGTCAGCTGCGTATTGATATTTATGCAGGGAAGCCGGTTTTTGGCTTTGGGATTGGGCAAATTCTATTTAGGGATTGACCATAAAGCATGATCATCCCCCGCGCTCCTCCTCGGGCGTGACATTAAAGTTAACTAATAATGGGGTGCATCTTAGGACTGGACTTTACCTGCCTCCAAGAAACAACTTTACACCAAAACATAAATTATAATTTATAGTAGAGTGGGGGAGCATATTTTCTGGGTTTATTATTTCTCTATGGGTCATCTTGGTTATTCGGGACGAGCGATTAGCGTATACACAATATTGGAAAGATATATATAATAATTCGTTACAAGGGTTGATGATACAATTAATATATTTGTGATTTGATAAAACCGTTTGAGTATGTCAAAATTCACTTCTGCATGATACGAATTCTTGGACATGGCCGAAGGCTCTTATTAATTTGTGAATAACCTAATAATATACTAATCGCAAGCGAATGAAGCTTACGACAGCCCATAATTAGATGTGTCTAGCACAATAATAACAATCAATCAAGGGAATACCTACGGTGTTCATAGTGACCAAATGTCCATACCAATATTAATAGACTATCACTTTGTATATATATATATATATATATATATATATATATATATATATATATATATATATACTATGGTGTAGTTGATTAAAGCGTCGGCTATCGTCCTGACTGTCGGCGGTTCGAACCCCACTGAGAGATTAGAAACCTATATATTCTGGTTAATGGGTATATGCAAACATTAGCCATACTTTTAGTAAATGTACATCAACAAGAGACAAGCATTATATGTAATTCATGTATATTTGAGTAAGGCTAATTTTGAATATGTTGGTATATTATGGAATATTAATGGGGGTCACCGGCCTTTCTTTATCTTTCTCTCCTTTTCTCTCTTTCCCTGGCTTGTACCCATTTGGCCCCATTCAGCCAACTGTTTTAAGACGTGTATCCCCATCCAGGTGTTGATTTCTTCCTGGCGAGCGATAGCGAGCCAGCATTGTATGGAAAATCCGGCTTCGCCGGAGAAATTTGTCTATCGACAAATTTACAAATTTAGCTTGGTGTCAAAAATATATATATATATGCTGGCTCGCTACCGCTCGCCAGGAAAATATTGACACCTGGATGGGGGTAAACGTCTTAAAACAGTAGGCTTAATAGGGCCGAATGGATACAAGCCAAAGAGAGAGGGAGAGAAAGATAACAAAAAGCGAGGTGGGCGTCCTTAAAGTAGAGTTATGGAAGATTGTACCGCAAGATCCGTAGTTGGCAAACTTCCGCTGTATTCAACAAAACCCTTATGTGCGTGTCATCATTGTGTGTGTGTGTATGTGTGTGTGTGTGTGTGTGTGTGTGTCATCATTGTGTGTGTGTGTGTGTGTGTGTGTGTCATCATTGTGTGTGTGTGTGTGTGTGTGTGTCATCATTGTGTGTGTTTAATTGTGCTTATCGTGGGGTCTTTCCTCGTGTGTTACAACTTACAAAACCTCCGTACGTCATCACTGTATGTGTAATAATCGTAGACATGTGTATTTGTTATTTTGGGAGGTAGTCGTTTTTTTCTGGACACTCGTCTCCCTCATATTTAGAATATTATTTTTGAGATTTTAAGACGTTCGGCCCATTAGTTGGGCGATTATAACACCTTTAGCTCCATTTCGTTGTCAATTTTAAGATCTATCGTGCCAATCAGGTGTCGATTATTTTTTCGCGAGCGACAGCGAGCCTGTCATTATAAGAGGAACCGGCATTCGGCCTGGAAATTTGTCTACCGAAAAATTTACAAATTTTTCTGGAGGGGGGTCTAGTGTTTTGTTTTAAATTTTGAGGGAGGTCTAGCGAGGACACAAAATAATAAATTAAACAATTAATTAATAGACGAAACAAACAGCCACTAGCCCCTTAATTTGTGTTTATGCACGCGTTCACATTTGTTTCCATTCCATCATAATTATTCATTATTGCTGTATGAAGGAATTAGCCACATTCCAATTACACCTAACGCCATTTGGTTCCCTTGGCGGTACAACTACAGAAGTATTTTAAAGACATTTTGGACATTACGCGTTAAAGCCAATTTTAGCACTGCTTTTCTGGCAAATCTCGCAGCAAGCACATTTATTTAGAATCGTGAACATGATTTGTTTTAATGAACTACTTCTAGCTCGATTCTCATAAGTAATAAGGAATTATTCTTTTATAGTAACTCATTCTATCACGATTTCAATAAGTAACATTATCAAAGTTAAATAATAATATATTATTCTTTACTCATATACAGAGATACGAAATCTCTACACATTGTTTACGCACGAATGCGGCAAACAAAGCCATTCCAACAGCTTCCTCTCTCTCCATCATCCCTTCTCCCCTCTTTACACTCTTCAGAAAAATAGGAAAAGTAGAAAGTAGCTACGAGTTTCCGTTGTAAAGGCTTATCCCTCATTACCCTCACCTGACCTGACATGACCCGATGCCGACAATAGCAGCCTTAATGGGGGGGGGGGGTCACCTGCTTTTTTATCTTTCTCTCCTTTTCTCTTTCTCTGGCTTGTATCCATTCGGTCCCATTCAGCCAACTGTTTTAAGACGTTTATCCCCATCCAGGTGTCAATTTCTTCCTGGCGAGCGATAGCGAGCCAGCATTGTATGGACAAATCCGGCTTCGCCGGAGAATTTGTACAAATTTAGCTTGCTGTCAAAACAAAAATAGATATATGCTGGCTCGCTCCCGCTCGCCAGGAAAATATTGACACCTGGATGGGGGTAAACGTCTTAAAACAGTCGGCTGAATGGGGCCGAATGGATACAAGCCAAAGAGAGAGGGAGAGAAAAAAAGCGAGGTGGGGCCCCCTTAATTTAAAGCGTGTCAGTGTTATCGTGGTCGTACAGTGATCTGTGGAAATATTTGTACTTCTGCATATCATTTTCTAGTATAGTAAATCTATAATTCCATCAAAATTAATTGTGAAGATTTCTGTGTCGACGAGTGTTCCATCGCATGAACACAATTTCTGTGTCGACGAGTGTTCCATCGCATGAACACAATTTCTGTGTCGACGAGTGTTCCATCGCATGAACACAATTTCTGTGTCGACGAGTGTTCCATCGCATGAACACAATTTCTGTGTCGACGAGTGTTCCATCGCATGAACACAATTTCTATGTCGACGAGTGTTCCATCGCATGAACACAATTTCTGTGTCGACGAGTGTTCCATCGCATGAACACAATTTTCTGTGTCGACGAGTGTTCCATCGCATGAACACAATTTCTGTGTTGACGAGTGTTCCATCGCATGAACACAATTTCTGTGTCGACGAGTGTTCCATCGCATGAACACAATTTCTGTGTCGACGAGTGTTCCATCACATGAACACAATTTCTGTGTCGACGAGTGTTCCATCGCATGAACACAATTTTGGCTCATGTTATCTCTCATTAAGGGGGGTGACCTGCTTTTTGTTATTTCTGTCCTTTTCTCTCTTTCTCTGGCTTGTATCCATTCGGCCCCATCCAGCCAACTATTTTAAGACGTTTATCCCCATCTAGGCGTCGATTTCTTCCTGGCGAGCGATAGCGAGCCAGCATTATATGAAGAAATTCGGCTTCGCCGGAGACTTTTTTCTATCGAAAAATGTACAAATTTACCCTGCTGTCAAACAAAACTAAAAAATATGCTGGCTCGCTACCGGTAAAAAATTGACACGTGGATGGGGATAAAAGTCTTAAAACAGTAGGCTGAATCGGGCCAAATGGATACAAGCCAGAGAAAGATAGAAAAGGACAGAACAAAAACAGGTCACCCCCCTTAACAAGCATTCTTAATAAATGTGCCTTCTAAGTCGAAATCAACTTACTCTTCTTCGTTTCACTTTGATTGGTTATTGGAATAAAGCTAATTGATCGATTTGGTGTGCCTTTTCGTACCATGATTGGTTAATAATTACTAAGATAATATACTTTACTATTCAGAGATAATTATATGATCTAATGAGAGGGAAAGTTATATAGGCAACTTTACATATTTTGTTTGTTCCAGATGACGAGTGAAACAACAAGTTTTGCAACTGGCTTCATACAGGCTGCCCCGAGTCGCAGAACCTTGGCTGTCTCTCAGTTTTGGCTCCGTGCAGATCAACTTCTCGGAGCTGGGTCACCACTGTTTCGCTGACTGGACCTGTAATCTTAGACTACACACTCCCACGCCACCTACTAAGCTTCTCACGCATTAGGTACAGTCCCCGTTGCACATTTTGTACATTTTGTATATGGAATTATTCATGCAATGCTAATGTATTAGTTTTTTCTTGCGCTTCTTTGTGATATAGGTTATCGAGATGTAGATTTACATGCCATTTGTAATCAACTCTCCATAGATTTTCCATTACAAAAGAAATAACATAATTGATAACGAATCTTGTAGTGACTGCTTTCGTTTGTGTATTTATTGGCAGACAATTATCTGTTGGAGTTGTGTTAGGTTTAAACGTGACGGATAATATGTATATAGTTATACAGTATATGACCTATAATGTTGGGTAGATTATAGACACCAATCGAGCAGGGCAGTACCCAGGGGTGGCTACATAGGCATATGATAAGGAGTTGCTGGAACTCCTCTTTCATTTACCTGGCTTCCCACACTGTTTCTATTTGTGCTTCACCTACACAGAGTAATCCAGCTAACCCTATCAAACATTTCCTCCTCCTATTCAAATCACAACACTTAAGGGGGGTGACCTGCTTTTTGTTATTTCTGTCCTTTTCTCTCTTTCTCTGGCTTGTATCCGTTCGCTTGTAAGACGTTTATCCCCATCTAGGTGTCGATTTCTTCTTGGCGAGTGATAGCAAGCCAGCACTATATAAAGAAATCCGGCTTCGCCGGAGAAATTTTTCTATCGAAAAATGTACAAATTTAGCCTGCTGTCAAACAAAACTAAAAAATATGCTGGCTCGCTACCGCTCACCAGTAAAAAAATGACACCTGGATGGGGATAAACGTATTAAAACAGTAGGCTGAATGGGGCCAAATGGATATAAGCCAGAGAAAGATAGAAAAGGACAGAACAAAACCAGGTCACCCCCCTTAACAAGCACACAACACTTTTTCCAACACACCTAAATTATCTGTAACATATACCTTGATTTTGGCTCTCTATCACTCTTTCAACATTGGGGGGCACACTTGTTACAGGCAGTTTTACCTTTTACTCCTTCATACACATAAAGACAAAAATTACTATCTATCTATCTATCTATTGCCTGACGCCGTGATCCCCGAAGGGGTGGCCACGAACGAACCGCCCCATGCACCTCTGTCCCCAGTCAGTCGACGCCCCTCCCCCCAACCAGCACCGCTTTCGTTCATGTAGTTCCTCACTCCATCCTTCCACCTCATATTCGGTCTACTTCTCCCTCTCTGTCCCTCCACCTCACTCTCGTACACCCTCTTAGTCATTTTCTCGCTTTCCATACGTTCCATATGGCCGAACCATCTCAAGTTGTTCCTTTTCACACTTTCCAGCACATCTACCTCCACACCACACCTCCTTCTTACTTCCTCATTAGTCTGTCTATCCCTCCATGTAACTCCGCACGCACTCCTTAAGTAATTCATTTCCACTGCTCTCACTCTTGGTCTGAGTCTCTCAACCAACGTCCATGCTTCGCTTGCGTAAGACAGTGTCGGGATTACCACACTGTCATGCAAGGACTTCTTCACTTCCATACTGACCACCCCATTTCTTGTTACTGCTTTTAGCGTTCCTACAACCCTCTTCCCCTGTTGTACCCTCTCCCGCACCTCTTCATCCATAGTCCCATCTTTACTCAACACACTGCCCAGATACTTAAAAGAGTTGACGATCTCCATAGCCTGACCGTTCAGCTTCACCTCTGTTTGTGCTACTATTAATAAAGATAAACTAAATAAATAACCCTCGCAGGACGTTGGATGGGTTAGTGTCGAGTATAGCTGATGTTTGTGCTACTATTAATAAAGATAAACAAAATAAATAACCCTCGCAGGACGTTGGATGGGCTAGTGTCGAGTATAGCTGATGTTTGTGCTACTATTTTTTTTCTTTTCTGGCTATTATTCGACGATTTTATTCAGATTAGGAAGGATATATGGAAGTCAGAGGGTTGATTGAGATACTCTTTACCCATTTAATACCCACAGATCCTTCCTAAGCTGCATACAATCGTCTAATGATAGCCAAAAATAAACTGCTAGAACGCGTCGAGGGGATAAGTCAACTGGTCAACCAGAACGGCCACAGTGCTATAGGTCTTAGGAGTCTGAGTTTGGTTAAGGGGGGCCCACCCTCTCTCTCCGGGTTGTATCCATTCGGCCCCATTCAGCCTACTGTTTTAAGACGTTTATCCCCTTCCAGGTGTCGATTTTTTCCTGGCAAGCGGTAGCGAGCCAGCATATATATAAACAAATGTTTTTGACAGCAGGCTAAATTTGTAAATTTTTCGATAGAAAAATGTCTCTGGCGAAGCCGAATTGCTCAATGGAATGCTGGCTCGCTTTCGCTCGCCAGGAAGAAATCGACACCTGGATGGGTATAAACGTCTTAAAACCATAGGCTGAATGGGGCCGAATGGATACAAGGCAGAGAAAGAGAGAAAAGGAGAGAAAAAAGCAGGTCACCCCCCTTAACCCATTCAGTACAGAACGTTCTTTCCATTATTTTGGTGATTTTACGATTTTTCGTCCTATTTCTTTGTCAATATATAGACCTTTTGTGTCATTTACGTGTCGACTTTTTTCCTGGTGAGCAATAGCGAGCCTGTATTTCTAGGACCAATCGCGCCGGGACATTTTTCAACCAAAAAAATTACAAATTTATCTTGAAGGGGGGTGTTTTTTTAAGCTTGATAGAGATCTAGCGAGGTTACTATAAAATAAATAGATTAATAAATACACCAAATAATATCCACTAACCCCTTAAGTTAGCTTGGTTGAATTGGCAATGTTAGGTTAAGTTAGGTTTGGCTAGGTTTTGGCTTGCTTAGGTTAGCTTTCCTCTGTCAGCTTAAGGGGGGTGACCTGCTTTTTGTTATTTATGTCCTTTTCCCTCTTTCTCTGGCTTGTATCCCCCCTTAAGTTAAGAGACAAGGATAGTTGTCTTAGAATCCCTATGGCTATATTGAACTACTGGAGAACTTCGATGAATAAGTTATACAGTATATACCTGATGTTTGAAGTGATGAAGGTTAGTTGAATATACCTGATGTTTGAAGTGATGAAGGTTAGTTGAATATACCTGATGTTTGAAGTGATGAAGGTTAGTTGAATATACCTGATGTTTGAAGTGATGAAGGTTAGTTGAATATACCTGATGTTTGAAGTGATGAAGGTTAGTTGAATATTCCTGATGTTTGAAGTGATGAAGGTTAGTTGATATACCTGATGTTTGAAGTGATGAAGGTTAGTTGAATATACCTGATGTTTGAAGTGATGAAGGTTAGTTGAATATACCTGATGTTTGAAGTGATGAAGATTAGTTGAATATACCTGATGTTTGAAGTGATGAAGGTTAGTTGAATATACCTGATGTTTGAAGTGATGAAGGTTAGTTGAATATACCTGATGTTTGAAGTGATGAAGGTTAGTTGAATATACCTGATGTTTGAAGTGATGAAGGTTAGTTGAATATACCTGATGTTTGAAGTGATGAAGGTTAGTTGAATATACCTGATGTTTGAAGTGATGAAGGTTAGTTGAATATACCTCAGGGCTTGGACAAATACAAGCTTTAGCCGTAAGCATTAAGGGGGGATGGGCGGATATTTTTGCTCATTTATGTATCTTTGTAATATTATTTTTTTATTTTCCTCCCTAGACCTCCATCAAGCTTAAAAAAAAAACACACAAGACCCTCCTTTAAGATAAATTTGTACATTTTTCGATAGAAAAATTTCCCAGCCGAAGGCCGGTTTCTCTTAACATACAGGCTCGCTATCACTCGCCAGGAAAAAATTGACACCCAAATTAAACAAAAAGTCTTAATATTTACAAAGAAATGAGGCGAAAGGTTTTAAAACCGCCAAACTAATGGGCCGACCGTCTTAACCCGGGAACGGCGTGGAGACTCTTAAGAGGTTTTACTGGGCGAAGGCGACGGGACTATTAAGATCCAAGGCCTAAAAAAAGCCTTTTAAAATACCCCAGTGGCACTCAAAACAAAGGAATATGTGATTGAGATAATTTCCCTCCATACCTCCTATCACTCCTCCACATGTGTTAAACCCCCCCCCCACTTCAATTATCACCTATTTTTCCTCTTATTCCCTTGTTTATCGGTTTATTTACCACGCCAATATCTTGCACCCAGTTTCAAGGTCATCTGCGACACATATAGAGAGCGTGGCAATAGAGAGACATCAGTCTGGCTTCAGGCTTCGAAGAGGGAGGGTGTATGTCTCGTGCGCCTCTCACCTCATGACTGGAGGGTCGGCAATAATTTGTCTTTTCACCCTCCAAATACTATTCCCATTTGTTTTATTGCTGTTACATGCTAATATCTTCATAAACGTAAAATAGGCGCATATGAATAAGTAGTAACGATATTTATCGGATAATGACGATTTTAGGCGGGAATGAACCAAAATATGCTCACTTGGTGGGCACTTTTAAAAACCAATGGCACGCGCTTGCCGGGTTAAAATCTGAATACTAATGGGGCTACACAAGAGGAAGAAGGGGCACCAGAAAAACGACCCATCTCCCCTTAATAATGTTATCCACATATTATGAACCTTTGAAACTTTAAAGCCCCTTTAAAAAGTATTTGGATTATATAATGGATTGGTAGTGTTTAGTTTGCGTTCGATACTGGTTTTAATGGGTGTCGAGCTATTAACCCTTTGAGTACCAGCGACGTATGCTATCTTATATTCTAGCTATATTTAGACGATATTATGCAGCTTAGGAAGGATCTGCGGTAGTGGAAAGGGTTGGTTGAGATAGTTTGACGCTTTATTATTGCTAGAGATCCTTCCAAATCCGAATAAAATCTTTTAATAGTTGCCGCAATAGAAGGAAAAGGACGTCACCGGTACTGTACGGGTTAATACAACGATTGTACGTAGGTGATGGTAATAATGGGAGCCTTTTTCCTCACGTCTACTTTATTATCAATACAACTATCATCATTACTTGTCACCATCATCACTACTATTATGACCATCATCACTACTACTAGTACTGTCACCATCATATCTACTACTGTCACCATCATATCTAATACTGTCACCATCATATCTACTACTGTCATCATCATCACTACTGTCATCATCATCAATACAACTACAACGATCATCACTACTATTATCACCATAAATACTACTATCACCATCAATCCAAATATTACTACCATCACTTCTAATGCCAACTAAACTAACTTAACCTAGCAAATGCTAGCGAGATGTTTTGGTCCCCAGAACGCCATCATTGCTTGGGGGTGGGGGTCCGGGAGGGTTGGAGGGGGGGGGGGGTAAAACCATATTTTGGACATAAAATCATAACTATTGCATACATTCAAAAACTCTTTTTTGACTGACATTCGCATTCACGCAACAAATGTTTGTGTGAAATTTGGTGAAAATCCGTCCAACGGTCTAGGAGTTTTGGGACAGACGGACGACGACGACGATTTTTTTTTGGGTGGCACCCACTATACGGGGGAAGGGGGATACCACTCTGCTTACACAGAGTTGATTAATATTTATGATTAAGGCATATTTAATGACCACGTTTGGCCATTTATTAGTCATAATTTTGTTTCTAGCTTGAACGTGAATTAAACCTTTCAGTATATTATGACTCACTCATTCCAGCTATTGCGACTATAGTATGTTTATTTTCAACTGACAGTACATTGAATCCCTTAGCAGCTAATTTATTCATACTTAATGGACAAAATATGAAACCAGTATGTCTCTGTATCATATTAAGACCAAGTTTATATAATTAGAACATAAGAACATAAGACAATGGGAGTCTGCAGAGAGCCGATTGCCCACACAAGGCAGATCCCTCTCTTATCCAATCCCAATTTCAAGGCCTAATTATAGGCCCAACTAACTAATACCATGAGAACCGATCTCACCAAAACGGTCAGAGATCAATACAAGATTAAGGGGTCTACAGCTGCGCCGATTGGCCCACACCCGGCAGATCCCCAATCACACCCAACCCATCTCGTCCATATTCCTATCTAATTTTATCTTATAGCTTCCTATTGTTCTCGATCCTACCATATCACTCGGTAGCCTATACCACATGTCTACAACTCTCTTACCAAACCAATATTTGCCTATATTTTTTTCTGAAACGAGATTTATCTAATTTGAAACCATTGTTTTCGAGTTCTTTCGCTATCACTGAGCTTCAGTACATCTTTCATGTCCCCTTTATTAATCCCACTAACCCACTTGAACACTTCTATCATATTCCCTCTAACTCTGCGTCTTTCTAACGAATGTAAGCCTAATTTATTTAACCTTTCTTCATAGATTTCTAATATTATGAATCATTTTTGTCATTCTTCGTTGTACTCTCTCCAACGAATCTATTTTACTATTTTACTAGAAACTCTATAAAATAACTGATACCTCTTGATGGGAAGTTTGCAATTTACCGTCAGTTGAAAAGAAACCGGGTACAGTATTGTAGCTTAGTGAGTCAGTGGAAACCGGGTACAGTATTGTAGCTTAGTGAGTCAGTGGAAACCGGGTACAGTATTGTAGCTTAGTGAGTCAGTGGAAACCGGGTACAGTATTGTAGCTTAGTGAGTCAGTGGAAACCGGGTACAGTATTGTAGCTTAGTGAGTCAGTGGAAACCGGGTACAGTATTGTAGCTTAGTGAGTCAGTGGAAACCGGGTACAGTATTGTAGCTTAGTGAGTCAGTGGAAACCGGGTACAGTATTGTAGCTTAGTGAGTCAGTGGAAACCGGGTACAGTATTGTAGCTTAGTGAGTCAGTGGAAACCGGGTACAGTATTGTAGCTTAGTGAGTCAGTGGAAACCGGGTACAGTATTGTAGCTTAGTGAGTCAGTGGAAACCGGGTACAGTATTGTAGCTTAGTGAGTCAGTGGAAACCGGGTACAGTATTGTAGCTTAGTGAGTCAGTGGAAACCGGGTACAGTATTGTAGCTTAGTGAGTCAGTGGAAATTAGAGTTAATTGATATATTTATTTTCTTTTCGAAAAAAGTACCCCTGTAAGACGGAAATTGTTTTATTTGTTTCTTTATTGAGACGACACTACAGGTTCGACTCTCTCTGGAATCCTCTTCAGGTGTGATCTCACACCTGAAGAGAGAGAGAGAGAGCGGGAGATTTGATTTGATTTGATTGTTTTATTGAGAAAAGTACAAATGTTACACAAGTATCATAGTTACATCATCTTAAAAGAGCGAAGATGCATACGCAATCTTCACCCTAATTCTAGCTTGAGCTATGTCATTACATGTAGGCTACACTGTTAGGTAAATGATACATGGATATTGAAGATAATTTTTAACATTACCTAAGTTTACTATATACAGTATTATAATAAAGACATATCGAGAGAGAGAGAGAGAGAGAGAGAGAGAGAGAGAGAAGAGTGAGGAGAGTGAGCGAGCGAGCGAGTTGAAACGGATGCGTTGTACGGTAACAAATAAGTTCCTACACGCCATAATATATTAGCTTGTTCTGCCTTTTACTCTGCTTACCATTGTAGTGTGTGTGTGTGTGTGTGTGAAGATGTATGGTATAGCTAAAACGATTACTTGAGATAGTCTACTCTTTTCATCGGTAGACGTACTTCCGAAGCTGAATACAATTGTCTAATAGTTGCCAGAATACGATGAAAAGGACGTCCCCGGTACTGAATGAGTTAGTATGACCGTAACCTGTGTTATCACCCAATCAGGCTGATCAAGTGCTAACATTCACATTGTAAAAGCCACACTGGTCTACGGCACATCTGATATCCGCCATTGCAGAGAGGATTAGAAGACCATAGGAATTACTATAAAATAACAACCTGCTCAGTAGGAGATTGATCCAGGGTCTCTCATATACGAATTCGAAAGCTATCACCTACCCACGCAGGCAGGAAACGAATCAGTAAAACATAAAGATTAAGATAAATAGAAAAATATAGGCTTGATACCCCTTATCAACTCCGACCAAATATTACAGGCTTGGATATTTATTGCAAGTTGCACAGATGAAGCACATAGCCAAGTGTGCGCAAATCTTGCAAAGAGCATATTTATCTGTTCGTGCATATGTGACTGTCATTATAATCATAGGATGTGTATATTTGCAGTCAAGCAGGGGGAAAGGTAGCAATTCATGCAATAAGAGAAATATATGAGCAAGGGGAATGTGAAGCCGTGCTGTTAGTGGATGCATCAAATGTCTTTAACACGATCAACAGAAAGACAGCAATACACAACATCAAGGTAAAATGCCCCAGCTTAGCCACCTATGTAGAGAACACCTATAAGCAGCCTGCGGACCTCTTCATAGTAAACAACCAGAACACCTATAAGCAGCCTGCGGACCTCTTCATAGTAAACAACCAGAACACCTATAAGCAGCCTGCGGACCTCTTCATAGTAAACAACCAGAACACCTATAAGCAGCCTGCGGACCTCTTCATAGAAACCAACCAGAACACCTATAAGCAGCCTGCGGACCTCTTCATAGTAAACAACCAGAACACCTATAAGCAGCCTGCGGACCTCTTCATAATAAACAACCAGAACACCTATAAGCAGCCTGCGGACCTCTTCATAGTAAACAACCAGAACACCTATAAGCAGCCTGCGGACCTCTTCATAGTAAACAACCAGAACACCTATAAGCAGCCTGCGGACCTCTTCATAGTAAACAACCAGAACACACGACGACGTTGAATGGCACTGAAATCAATGGAAGGAACCACGCAAGGTGACCCCGTAGCAATGGCAATGTACGCATTAGGTCTCTCAATATTGCAAACATTAACAAACTATAAGGCAACACAAGTCAAGCAGGTAGCCTATGCAGATGATCTCACTAGAACAGGAAAAGTCAACGATCTCAAGCACTGGCGGGAGCAAGTATCCAGTGTAGGCCCAGAAATAGGATACCATCCAAATGACAGAAAGTCTAATAATAAAACCAGAACATTATGAAAATGCTGTAGAAGCTTTCAACGGTAGCGAAGTGGTCGTAACAAAAGACGGACAGCATCATCTTGGGGCCAGAAGAGTGGCACGGAAGAGTTCAAGAAGCAATACATAAAGAAGAAGGTCAGGGAGTGGGTAGAAGAAATTGAAAAAAAGGCCAAAATTGCAAAGACGGAACCACAGGCTGTGTATTTGGCATTCACACATGGGGTCAAACATCGCTGAACCTACTTGATGTTCACCGTTCCAAACGTGAGTCCATAACTTCAACTGCTATCAGAGACAAACTCATCCCAGCGTTGGTCAAGTCCCACACCCCAAGTGCTACAGAGAGGGAGTTGCTCGCACTTCCTCATAGGTTGGGAAAGCTTGAAATAATCAATCCTGTGAGGAGGGCGACAACGGAACACCATAAGCCAGTAAAGATAACAGGATCTCTCACTTAACGCATCGTAATATTTATCATATTCCGGTTAACATTAGACGGATTTCTTTAGTATAATCTACTTCTAGGACTTAAATTTGGTAGATACGATCTCAATAAACCCTCTTAATAGCACAGGTCCTTCTGAAACTCCAGAAAATCGTCTAATTAAAGCCAGACTCAAAGGTAAACATGCGTCATAAAGGGGTTAATCATATTAAATTGCTCTGTACTCGATTAGGAACTCTAAGATACAAAACAGTCATAATTTACGAAAACAAATAGTCAAATAGTAGACTCGATTTTCGCTCCTTTGGCTCGATAATGTGACTCCGATACATCTGTCGCTAAAATGTTCGTGTGACTCCAGCTGTAGAAAAACATAAATTCAGAAAGCCAGTCAAACAGACCCAAAGACAGGCAGACGAAAACAAAGTAGAGATACTAATACCTTGAGGATTATGACGCATCTCTACGGTTTATTCTGGCTGTTACTAGACGATTTCATTACGTAAAGGAGGGTTCTGCGTGAGTCAGAAGGTTAATTGAGATCGACTTTACCCCTTTGATTGCTAAAAGTATTTCCTAAGCTTGATAAAATCGTATAATAATAGACAGAAGAAACTGCTAAAACGCGTCATGGTCCTCAGAGGGTTAACCTTTCGGAATTTGAGGACGCATTTTGACACTTCATTCTGGTTACCCTTAGACGATGTCATGCAATTTAAGTAAAAGCTCTTGAAATCAAAGGGGTGCAAACTATCTCAATTAACTCTCTAGCTCCTTCTTCTTGAACCGAATAATATCGTCTAACACTAGCCAAAATAACCTGCCAATGCGCGTCATAATCCTTAATCCCTTCTGTACCGGGAACGTCTTTTTATGTTTGCTATATTTAGACGATTGTGTGCAGTTTAAGAAGGGTGTGAGGTAGGAAAAAGGGTTAAGTGGGATAGTTTGAAGCCTGTTAATTTTGCTGGAGGCCGTTTAAAACTTAATATAATTCTCTAATAGTAGCCAGCAAAAAGTTAACAGGACAGCACCGGTACTGAAAGGGTCAAGGGAGTAATATACTGAGGCCAAAATGTCATTGTATTTACTTGCCAGGCGTAGTTACATCTCCTCATAGACTCTGCATCTCCTACATAACTATAAATGTTGGATAACTGCCACATATCCTACACATCTATTCTATTATATATACTCAGGCCCAATCCTCACGTTTCCTATTGTTTCCCCTCTTTTCCTGTTTCTTTTTTTGTGGGAGGGGGTGGGGGGGGGGGGGGTGGCAGACTGAAGACAGAGCCAGAATAGGGATAATACAACAGCAAACAATTAACACACAAGACAAAATACAAATTCACACACATCTAGGCCATCCTACACATAGTCGGTCATATTTCCTACACAAAAACTGAGTACCCAGCATATCTCCTACACTAAACGATGCATCCTGCTTAGCTCTTACAGTTATACTGTCATATCTTCTACAATTCTGATACATGATCAGTGCTCATCAATGCGATCACGTGGCATTATACAGGAAAGAATACAAAGCCTAACCTAATGTAACCTAATGTAATCTAACCTAACCTAATGTAACCTAACCTAACCTAGATTTTTGTGTGTAGGAAATATGCTGTAGCTCTGTAGGAAATGTGACACAATAGAGTTTTATGTTTAGTAGGAGATATGCTGTATATCTGTAGGAAGTATGTCACTGCTCTAAAAACTGCTAAAGTCGTAGGAGATGTGCAGTGTAGGAAGTGTGGCGCAGGAAATGTGGCGCGCCCTCTTTACTTGCACGTATAATTATGAAGAACAAAAAATCAACCAACTTAGTTCAGTTCTATTCTATTCTATATACTCAGGCCCAATCCCCACTTTTCCTTTTTTTGTTTACCTCTTTTCCTTTGTTTTCTTTTATTTGGGGGGTGGCCGACTCAAGACAGAGCCAGAATAGGGACAACACTAACAGGAAACAATGAACACACAAAAACAAAATACAAATGCGAGACGTAAAAGTCGGCTAAAGGGGATCGGGGGCGGGAGCCCTGGTATCCTTCTCCCCTTAAATAAAACTACCGAAAAAACGAGACAGCTCGGTTTAGTAGATAATCATAATAAATTGACCCGTTGCGGATCTAATGCACAGTTTTCAATTATATATTGGTTATCATTATTATAGGTTTGACTCCTGTAAGGAGATTAGGAAAACCTAATATTTAGTAGTGGCCCCGTAATCATTGACGAACATGCCTATTACATAAGGCATCCTCTTCAAACACTAATCCGCCGTAGTTTGAATCTACCGCGCAGAGCATTTAAAAACTGAGGAGCCTTCATCATGAGCGCACGCGACCTCACTCATGGCTTCAGTCATTATGAATTGGGTTCTCACTACGAAAAAACTTCGTAAAAAATAAAAACAAAAAGAAAATAAGAATAACTATCCAATAAGCTTTCCATCATATCGTGGATGTACTTGTGTGGATTTCTGACCAGACGCTGATCCAGGCGTCATTCCTCCTTCACTGACATATCAAGTAAACCAAAATCCTTAATACATCAACGAATGGGAAGGGGACGGTCGGGAGGGCCCCAGTCGTCAATGATTACGGGGCCACTACTAAATATTAGGTTTTCCTAATCTCCTTACAGGAGTCAAACCTATAATTTATTAGTGGCCCCTCCATCATTGACGAACATGCCTGATATCTAAGACTGGAGGGGGACATTCGTAATCATATCATAACTCTAGAAAAGCAGATAATAAAAACAACCACATAGTATTCTTACTTTTGAAAAATGTATTTAATACGGCGTAGGCCGGAAATATACAAGAAAAAGGGGGTTCAGGCAGGTGCGTGCTTCAAAGAAGCCTGCCTGACAAAAATAGGTAACCCTGAAGATTCTGAACACAGATCTGTAGTTACAAAAGGCACCCCACTCAACGAGTGGTGACAAATAATAAGTTATAAGTTTATATGTGCACATCATAAACCCCAAAATACATGTGGAGATCAATTGCTAATGAACTCCATTGAACTAATGTTACATTGCTTTCGCAGCTAAAACTACTATAACAACACTGTTGTTTTGTACTAAACTTTGTACTAGCACAAATTCTCTCAGAGAAATTTTCATATCACATTTCCACCTTAAATTGTATCACAGTTCTCATACTCCGGCGGGGTCTAGGGTGTCCTATGTCAACTGACTGCACCCCCCCCCCCCCCCTTTCCTTGAAAATAAACATAAGTGACTGCAGGGCCACCTAGACCCTCTGCCTTAAAGCTATACATGGTAAGGAAGGTTTGTCTAGAGCAACTGACAAGTATCTAGAGAGAAACGTATGATTAGACGCCCACAACTGTGTGGACGCAATATCTTCAACTGAAAAGTTTTTCAGGAAACGTAAAGAGGCCGCCCACTTGCGTAAATCGTGGGCCCTACCCACAACGCCGGGATTACTCTCTTTAATGACTTCTACCAGAAGAGAGGCTAATCGCCGTTTAAGTAAGCGTTTACCCGTACTCGCTACCCATAAAGCACCTTGGGGGTTATGAGGAGCTATTCTTAAATATTTGGTTAGAGCTTGCACTGGACATAAATTATGATGCACCTTTCCCCTTTTTAACGCCGGCACCGTGAATTCAGAAAACACGTGTGCACTATGCTCATTCTTGGCTACAAACGCCGGGGAGGGTGCAATGGAAATGGAATCATTAAGTCTACCAAACCTAAGACAATTAGGTGTGTTGCTCATCGCCGCCAGCTCAGACACTCTGTTTCCGGTGGCCAAAGCCAAAAGGAAAACTGCCTTCTTTAAGATTAAAGCAAAGTCTGCAGTATTTTGATACAGACGAGAATGAAGTAAAGACAAAGCTTTGTCCAGAGACCAAGTAGGCATGAGCTGACGGGGAGGTGGGCGGAGTTTAAAACACGCTCTCATAAATCCTGTTTCCTCCGCCACCGGTATGGATAGACCTGTAAGGTCGAAAAAGGGCACTCTAATCGCAGTTAAGTGATTCTTCAGAGTAACCACAGATAAACGTTTCTGCTCAAACAGATAGTTCAAGTAATTAAAAACCAATGCCACTGAGGGTACAGTTTGTTCCGTTCTAACAATCCAAGAAGTAAAAGCTTTCCAATGAGATTGATATTGTCGCTTAGTAGACTGAGTATATTGATTGAGCAATTTATTGGTCACATCCCTACCGTATGGTGCTAGCCACTTGGCCTCCTGAATGTCCATAATGCAAAAGTCAGCGAGGTCTCTAGGTTGCCAATCGTGTCTAAGTGGAAGTACCTGACCGGGAGCGATACCGGGTCCGGGCACCACATTATTAACTGCTGGCACCACACCTGCGCCGGCCACAGGGGCGCGATTAGCGAGACTAAGCCTCGATAAACTCGTAGTTTGTTCACTACGTGGCACATTAGTGACGCATCTGGCGGTGGAAACAGATAGATGGAGCTCCATCTGTTCCAGTCTGTCACTAGGGCGTCTGGCCCCCCTGCCGGCGTTATCGTCCGGCGGGTGAGGTATAGAGGGAGCTTGTGAGTCTCCTCGGACGCAAAAAGATCCACTTGTGGATGGGAGAGCTCCGCAATCATTAGGTCGAAAATGGGTTGCTTGAGCTCCCATTCTACTGTCGTGCTCTGTCTCCGGGACAGAGCGTCTGCCCAGACGTTCGCTACGCCTGGGAGATAAGATGCGTGAAGATAAATATCTAGACTGGTGGCTAGGACAAAAATCTCTTCCGACACGAGTAGCAACTTCCTTGACCTCGTTGACCCTTGTTTCTGAATACAGTGAACTGCATTCAGATTGTCCATTCTGAAGGCCACTGACTTGCCCCGTAACGCCGAGCCGTGAGCCTGAAGGAAATACAATGGGACTAGTAACTCTTTGACATTTATGTGAGCGATTTCTAAGTGGGACCAAAGTCCCTGACCCTGGTGCCCCTGATTTGACTGAAATCCCCACCCTATGGTGCCTGACGCATCCGTGTCTACCCATACCGTTGGAGGAGGAGAGGTCCATGACATGATTGAGTGCAATGTTTCCCTCTTCGCCCAGACCGCTAGTAAGGTGTGGATTAATTTTGGTATGGGCCATAATTTTCCCGCCGGTAAGAGTGGGAAATATTTGTTGCCCTCCAATATTAATCGTTTTACTTTCAACCGGCCCAACTTGACAGTTAGCTGAATCCAGTTGAGAGAGCCGACCAGAGACTCCCAGACTCTTCGTGTCGTAGTCAGACTGTGAAGAAACCTGAACAGTTTCTTGCGAAACCTGTTGCGATTGTCCACACTCTGACTCAGAGTGAGAGCGGCGGTGTCCCAGACCAGCCCTATCCACTGAATTACTCTTGAGGGAACAAGGTTTGACTTTACCAGATTTACCTTGAAGCCTAGAGTTTTGACATGATTTAAAATGATATTGACATGTTTTATGCATAATTGTTGTGTCTCTGCCACCACCAGCCAGTCGTCTAGATACCACAACACTCTGATTCCCTGTTTTAACAATGGCATCAGGGCTTGCCTGACTTGGTTTGTGAATAATCGAGGTGCTAGGTTCAAACCGAACGGCATCCTTTGAAAAACAAAATTTTGGTGCCTGATCCTCAAGGCCAGAAACCTTTGAAATCTTTTGTTGACCGACACGTGCCAATAGGCGTCTGTCAGGTCTAGGGAACACATCCAGCCACCCGGCGGAAGTGTTAGCCTGATTTGATGAACTGTTAACATTCTGAAAGACTCGTTGTAAATGTGAAGATTCAGATACGACAGGTCTACGACCGGCCTCATCTGAACACTGTCCCGTTTGGGAACCAAAAACAGTTTTGACGTGAATACAGGGTAATCTGGGGGTACCGGGATGATGACATTCTTGGCAATCATCTCCTGGACCAGCAGCTCCACCTCTAATGAAACACAATTTGCCGTTGTCGGCTGACGTAAGCGAGGTCGCCGGAGCCACTGCCAAGTGATGCCTTTGCGTGCCACCATCCGTGCCCATGTTTTTAACGGCCATGCTTGGTGACACGTTCGGAACGACCCAGTTAGCAGACAAGGGTTCGCCGGCTGTACTTCCCTCGGTTCCTCCGGCTCTAAGGTAGGCACTGGGAGTGAGAAAGACTTTAGTTTTTTGATGGTGGTTTTGGTGGTGTTGGCCGCTTCGCCGGCTGGCTGGTGTGGGCCGAAGACTGGCCCTGACCCGGCTTATACTGGCCGCGTCCCCTCTGTCCTGAAAACCCTCTCTGTCTATGCCTGAACTGACCCAGGGGGGATTGGGAGGACTTAGGCGGAAGAAACGGCTTAGAACCCCCTGGCTGAGCTTTAGTAGGAGGCTTAGGTTTGGGGAAGTTAAATGCGGGTTTCTTAGCCTGTGCGGGACTGTGCTTCACGGCCTGTGCCATGTTAAACACTGTTCGCCATACATCAGGGGACATTAAAGAAGGTGTAAGTACTGGGGACATAACCACCTGGTTAGCAATGCGATCAGGCAGCTTGCGAACTAATGACATTCTAAGATCCTGTCGTGCTCGCACCGCCTCAAGTAAGGCTGTGCGTATGTCACCTAAGGATTGAATTGACGACTGAAGAATCAGACGCCGGGATAATTCAACTGATCTTCGAGCATCCGCGTCTGCGATTGCCTGAGTAGACCTGAGTAAAGACTTAGCCACCTGTTGAGAAACTATGTACTGTGAAAACAGGCGGAAAGCTTTTCCCCTAAGCCTAAATTCTCTGTCTAGGTGAGAAGGGGTAGGGGTAATGAATGGTTCCTTTAGTTCACAAAGATTAATCTTAGGGGCAGCTAAAAAGGAAAATAAAGCTGACGGAACTCCGCCGGCAGAACCTACCGGCATTGAGAACCATGAATGTGTATCCTGAGGGATCTGGTGGGAAGATTTAGAAGTGAAAGTGGTTGCAAAGTTCTGAGCCTCTACCTCCCAATCCACCCAAGGTCCTGGTCCTAACTGTCCCACCTTCAACACTGGATTAGCTGTCTCGTCTGTGACGGTCTGTAAATCTAGTTCAGGAGTAATAGCCAACAGAGCCTTAATATCATTAAACCCATCCAGCTTAGACCAGTCTGAAAAAAGTTTTGAAGCTGAGGCAGGGGGTAAAGCAGGCTTAGATGCATAAACAAAATAATCCTGATAATAATAACTAGGTATAGCCTTGATATTTACATCCAAAACCTTACCCAAGGCATCCAATGCCCTTAATTTCTTAGACTTATTTCCCTGGATAAACCACTCACTTGGTACCGGGAGTTCCCCTGACAAGGTAGGCTGGGCAAGCTCTGGCTTAGAGGGGTTCAAAGGGACCCATGACTCGTCTGGCCCATAAAGCAGGGGCATAGCTACCTTTCTAAGAGGCGCTTTGTCTAGAGGGGGTGGATTAACATCCGTAATGACCCTGACATTTGACGTAGTGAATGCCGCCGTAGCTGGCTTAGAGCTCCCTGCCGGTGACAAAGTAGGAGGGTTAGGAATCTTAGATAAATCGATTGACGTTATCAGAGGCCGTACCGCAGAACCTGTCAAGGGAGCCCCCAAGTCCATTGTGGGGTTTTCTCGTTGTTGATTAAAGAATTTTGATAGAGCATGAGTAAGTAACCCATCAATTTCTTGTGCTGTAACAAACTGGTTAGGTGCAGAACTTTCAGGTGAATTAGTATTATCATGGGCGGCGTCCAGGCCTGAGCCTGACCCTTGTCCTTCCCTATCTGAAATTAATGACACTTCATCTTGTCCCTCCCGATCCTCCTGAGAAGACCCCGCCGAGGCAGGGGCACCTTGTTTCCAAGATAAATCAGGGATAGAGGATGGGGCCGCCGCGTCCCTGTGGACATCGGCTACTGTGTGACTCGTATGAGTCGGACGTGGATGGACAGACCCTGGCTGAGCAAAACGCCAAACACCTAGGCTCTGGCCTACACTCTCTTGAGAGTCTGAAACATTCTCAATTATTGAATATCCTGAACTCTCCATTTCTAGGGTTAAAATATCAATAGGTAAATCTTGTTTAGGGACAGGCGCTTCACTATACTCTGAGGCTGTAACAGAAACATTGTCAGGTGTAGAGGTACGATGAGATGCACTAGACTTAGAAGAATGTCGAGAGGACTTCTTATGGGAATCCTTTTTGGAGGATTTATGGCTACGGTGTGACCGCGAACTGGACCTAGGTTTGGACGGATCACCACCATGGTCCCTGGGGGAAGCTTCAGTCTTGCACTTCTTACTAGCCGGGGAAGAGGCCCGACTTGAAGACCGTTGTCTGAGGGGAGACCTTGACCTCGATCTCGCCTGCGACGAGGAGGTGGCTGCCGGGGGAGTAGGCTCTCTCGGGCGTTTAAACGTCTCCACAGACGATACAGAATCCTGGCTAGTCTCTGTCGGCTTAAAACCCCTTACTCTAGAGGTACGTTTAGGGGGAGGGTGCTCTGACAGCAACTTATCCCAAAGTGGGACGTTGTCACATTGAAGTGACTTATGTGCGACAATGGTAGTGTAGGCCGACATTTGTTGTCTGACCTCTCTCAACGCTACCGCCGCGGTCTTGTCATTGTCACACAGGACTTTATTGGTTAATTGGGAGCAAAAAGAACAATTACTTGTAACCCAGAGACCCCTTGAACGGTCTAGACATCTAACACACCTTATGCAAAGGGTATGTGCAAAAATGGGGATACCCGCGCAAGTAGGGGTAATGCACAGGGCAAAAACTGGGGTGACATTAGCCATGACAGAGACTGGTGAGAGGAACTACCGCCGGGTCTGTATTGGTCCGCCGGAGCTCAGCTCTGGAAAAATAAAGAAAATTTCCAGGAATTAATGCTCATAAGGTTAACCCAAGTGTTCGCATACAAGTGTTAATAACCCGCCGGGTAACGGGATGCAAAGACACAGCTAACACATCTCGCCACGCGGCTGGGTATAAAGAGGCTAAACAAGTCTTCTTAGCTAAGAACATGAAGAATACCCTCTGATATAATGGTCCAGTATGGCACTTATAGTCTGTAGGAGGTGGTGACTGTCTCAAGATTCAATTTTGTAACAAAGCCCCCCCTCATAAAGACGCCGGCCCTTGAAATATTTTAGTAGAATAGCCCAGGGCAGGAAAATACGAGATCTGATTTTTTAACGAATTGTCCCAAACGATCGTCGTAAAAATAGAAGGCGGCGATACTGAAAGTATCACCCAATTAAGGTTAATCGAAACTGAATTTGTTTATAAATTCCTTAGTTCCTATACTTAGGGACACCCGCCGGGTGTGGAAATCGATTTGGTTAAACCTCACTGATCCTTCAAATGCCGTAAGAGTAAAGGCGGCGATACACAGAGTATCACTCACATGGATTGGTTAACTATAAGAGACCTAAGTCGTTTTATCCCACCCTGCTAAGGTGCACCCGCCGGGTGAGAAGTCTAAAAGTTAACCCCACAAGTTCCTGACCCCACTACTTTGTAAAAGATCGCCGGGGAGGAACGCCTAAACAACAGCTAGGTTTTCCCCGTGGTTTGTCGTAAACCAGGTAGAAAAACCTATAAAAAACAAGTGTTCTCACGAACATCGTTTCTTTATATATAACTAAATATATATGTAAGGATGGGTACAGCCATCCCGCCGGGAAATAAAGGAGGCCTGAAACCAGGCACCCACAGATACGCAGTCCTGGAGAGCCACAGACACCTCCCCCGCCGGGGAACCAGCCAGTGTTAACAACCACGTGTGGCCTAACACTGCTCATCGGTCAGGTTTTTTCACGGTGAAACCGAGAAAAACCCGCCGGAAGGCAAACCCCACCCTGAACAGACACCATCTGAACAATACGACACGAGGAGAGACACGCACGACTAACCAAGGTCACAACATAATCCGTGGAATTAGCCAATACACAACTAAACCAGGAAACAAATATAGTCCGAGGAATTAGCCAATACACAACTAAAACCCGGATACACATGACACAGTAGGGCATATTTATAAAATAAATAATAACACTAGACATGTGGCAAAGCTACGAGCGGCTGGCTAGGCCTAGGTAGACGGCAAGAAATAGTTGAAATATAAACACACACTGGAATATCACAACAGGAACCACCGCCAACACACCACCGAAGCGATAACTTCCCAACCCCGGGAAGCCTGACACGGACCCAGAAAAAACTTCACTAAGTGAAGAAAAATACGCTGGGAACGTCAGCAAACATACAGCTTACCTCATCAGAAGGATAAAAGGCAGCAATAATTAACGCGTAATGAAAGCCGCCTGCATCACCAACTAAACCAAACTGTGAAAAGTTCACGTGTCCACAACAGGACCACGAGGGTACATCCGAAATAGATGCCCCATACATACGACCCAAAATACATTGCACTGCGGGCAACCAGCCCAGGACACTCCTGCTACGCCTATCCTAACCTTACTCGATACATCCCAGAGTAAACAAATGAGAAAAAACTCACTAGGGACGCCACGAATGCGGAACCAGCGGAGCCTGAAAGGAACGTCCGGGCAGGCTGAGCGCAGAGCAAAGAAGGAGGAATGACGCCTGGATCAGCGTCTGGTCAGAAATCCACACAAGTACATCCACGATATGATGGAAAGCTTATTGGATAGTTATTCTTATTTTCTTTTTGTTTTTATTTTTTACGAAGTTTTTTCGTAGTGAGAACCCAATTCATAATGACTGAAGCCATGAGTGAGGTCGCGTGCGCTCATGATGAAGGCTCCTCAGTTTTTAAATGCTCTGCGCGGTAGATTCAAACTACGGCGGATTAGTGTTTGAAGAGGATGCCTTATGTAATAGGCATGTTCGTCAATGATGGAGGGGCCACTAATAAATATATTGGTTATCATTATATATTGGTTATCATTATATATTGGTTATCATTATATATTGGTTATCATTATATATTGGTTATCATTAGACGATTTTGTGCAATTTAGGAAGGATATCTAGGAGTCAAAGGGGTAAACACTATCTCCATATCTAGGAGTCAAAGGGGTAAACACTATCTCCATATCTAGGAGTCAAAGGGGTAAACACTATCTCCATATCTAGGAGTCAAAGGGGTAAACACTATCTCCATATCTAGGAGTCAAAGGGGTAAACACTATCTCCATATCTAGGAGTCAAAGGGGTAAACACTATCTCCATATCTAGGAGTCAAAGGGGTAAACACTATCTCCATATCTAGGAGTCAAAGGGGTAAACACTATCTCCATATCTAGGAGTCAAAGGGGTAAACACTATCTCCATATCTAGGAGTCAAAGGGGTAAACACTATCTCCATATCTAGGAGTCAAAGGGGTAAACACTATCTCCATATCTAGGAGTCAAAGGGGTAAACACTATCTCCATATCTAGGAGTCAAAGGGGTAAACACTATCTCCATATCTAGGAGTCAAAGGGGTAAACACTATCTCCATATCTAGGAGTCAAAGGGGTAAACACTATCTCCATATCTAGGAGTCAAAGGGGTAGACACTATCTCCATTAACTCTTCAGCTCCCACACGTTCTAACCCCTAAGCTGATTAAGGGGAGGCAGACTGTTTTTCTGGACCCCCTTTTCCCTAATGTTTAGCCCCACTAGTTTTGAGATTATAAGACGTTCGGCTCATTAGTTTGCCGATTTTAACACCTTTCGCCTCATTTCGTTGTCAATTTTAAGACCTTTAGTGCCATTTAGGTGTCGATTATTTCGTGGCGAGCGATAGCGAGCCTGCAATTTTAAAAGGAAGTTTCGGCCGGGAAATTTTTCTACCGAAAAATGTACAAATTTATCTTGAAGGGGGGTCTAGGGTTTTTTTTTCTAAGCTTTATGGAGGTCTAGGGAGGAAACTAAAAAAAAAATATGAATAAATTAATTAATAGACCAAACAAACTGTCTGCCTCCCATTAAAAGCGTCTAATGATAGCCAGAATAAACTGTCAACACGCGTCATGAAGCTCAAAGGGTTAACTCTCGACGCGCACTCAACATGACCTAAAAGGGAGAAGGGAATGTAACACTATCCGATCCGACGTGCTGTGGGTTTAAGTATATTTCGTTTAATTAATATTGTGGATTTTGTTTGCGCTTTCCACACACACACACACACACACACACACACACACACACACACGCACACGCACACGAACTTAGCGTATACACACAAGAACAAATGAACAAACAAACCCACACCCATAAACATGAACACACACACACACACACACATATACAAACATAAGCGTACACACACAAAAATAATAAACAAACACACCCGAGAACGAAAAAAATACCCCACACCCGAGAGCAAACAAACAAAGAAACCAACCCATCCCCAACCCACACCAACCCACCCACTCTGAAGGTCATTCCACTTATGATGTAATGTCCGCCTTGGGCCCATCTGTTGGTTGTATCAGATCATAAGGACTAAACGACTCCGTCAATACTACCTCATCCCGTTTTTTTTTTTTTTAAGGGGGGGGGTCACCATTTTGTGTATCTTTCTCTCCTTTTCTCTCTTTCCCTGGCTTGTATCCATTCGGCCCCATTCAGCCAACTGTTTTAAGACGTTTATCCCCATCCAAGTGTCTATTTCTTCCTGGCGAGCGATAGCGAGCCAGCATTGTACGGAGAAATCCGGCTTCGCCGGAGACATTTTCCTATCGAAAAATTTACAAATTTAGCTTGCTGTCAAAACAAAAATATATATATGCTGGATCGCTACCGCTCGCCAGGAAAATATTGATACCGGGATGGGGTAAACGTCTTAAAACAGTAGGCTGAATGAGGCCGAATGGATACAAGCCAAAGAGAGAGGGAGAGATAGAGAAAAAAAGCGAACATTCAAAGGATTAATAATTCCTTGAACACGAAGCTACTAATTACAACTAATGGCGGGATCACGTGGGCTTTAGTATTATATAGTTTGTCTTTATTATTTGTATATATTTTTTATATTTGTTTACGTTTTTCTTGCCTGTCACTGATTCTGGACATCTAATTTCACCACACTTTTGCTGATTTAGTCTTGATTTGCCTGTTTTATGTAAGATCGGCATCTAATCCAGGTACTAATTATTATGTTCTCTCCACTAACCAACTTTACTCCTAAACTCGATTAATGAAATTAACAAACACATGTGGCAGTCCGGGGATTCGAACCCAGGACGCTCACACCGAAAATCAACACACTTATGCATTGCACCACGAAGACAGTGAAGACTGTAGAAGTATAGTGAATTAATTAACCTGTGCGACTTCTTTTCGTGTTTTCTCTCCAAGATCACAAGCCATAATCGGGTTGTAAAAATGCTGAAATACGACCGTGTGACGCCACCTTAGCACTCTTTTCTGACAACTTATCGCCATCACTGTTATAACCATCCTAGAGGTACCAACAGAGGAGCGACACTCAACCTCCCACTATGGACAAGCCCGGACTGCGTAGTCTGACCCTGATAATGAGAAGGTTGAAAGAAGAGACCCCGCAGTGTATAGCCGTGAGAAAAGTTGTTGCCAGATTCACCGACATTATCCATCCAGTTGCATAGTATTATTTGCTATCCTGTAACGTATTGGTAGCGCACTCCGCTTACAACTGAAAGGACCTGGGTTCGATTCCCATACACGACGAGATAAATGGTTATACGTCTCGTAACAGCTGGTACCGGTACCTCTGCTCACCTATTGGAATCTGTAATAATCTTGATACGTAATGCATAAGTGCGCGGAATTTCGTTGTGAGTATCCTAGGTTCGAGTCCTTGGAGTGCCACATGTATTTGTTGATTTCATTGAGTTGAGAAGTGAAGTTGGTTGGTGAAAAAAATATAATTAGTGGACTTACAAAGACTCGTCTGTGAAAATAAACTATGGTAAAGCTTCTGTATGGAGAGGAAGGAGGCTGATGGTCGCCCAAACCATCGTCCGGCACAGAATGCTGCACAGGTGAGAGTCAAGTGGAGAAGCAAGGGAGAGACGGTGGAACGAAAGGTACTGATAATATGTGTCTGGATGAACGAATGAGCAATTATGTTAGACGCTGGACCTTCTGCTCTCAGTTGGAAGGACCATATTACCAGTCTTGCTAAGGCAGCCTCCCAGAAGCTGGGTGTGCTCAACCGCCTTAGGGGGTTCTTTTCCCCTGCTTCTTGCTCTGTACAGGGGCATAGTGCGTCCTTGTATTGAGTATTGTTCACATGTGTGGGGAGGACCCTCTCACACCACTCTCCTAGACAAAGTTGAAAGGAAGGCCTTTCGTATCATTAACTCCCGTCCACTCACCAACTCTCTGCAATCTCTCTCTCTCCGCCGCAATGTTGCATCTCTCTCGCTATTCTATCGCTACTATAATAATCAGTGTTCCTCAGAGCTTTCCCAGGGTATACCACCTCCTTTACCACAGGCACGTGGTACCCGTCTTGCAACTCAATCCCACCCCTACTCTGTGCAACTCTCCAAACCGAGAGTGAAATGTTACTCTGTCTTTCTTCTACACAACAGCTGAGCTCTGGAACTCTCTCCCAGAATCAGTCTTTCCCTCTTCCTACGACTTAAATTGCTTCAAACTCCGTGTGTTCAGGCATTTTGGCTCGAGCGTCCCTTGATTTTGGCCCTGTCACTCTTTCAACTATGGGCGAGGCACTCGCCATAGGCAGTTCTGCCTTTTGCCTCCCTCAATCACATAGAAAACAAATATATATATATGCGGTAATAGAAGAAAAAGAGGGTGCAGAAGTAGTGGAAGAGTAAGGCTGCAGTATATATGAGTGGTAAAGAAGGTGGAAAGAGGGTGCAGAAGTAGTGGAAGAGTAAGGCTGCAGTATACTGTATATGAGTGGTAAAGAAGGTGGAAAGAGGGTGCAGAAGTAGTGGAAGAGTAAGGCTGCAGTATACTGTATATGAGTGGTAAAGAAGGTGGAAAGAGGGTGCAGAAGTAGTGGAAGAGTAAGGCTGCAGTATACTGTATATGAGTGGTAAAGAAGGTGGAAAGAGGGTGCAGAAGTAGTGGAAGAGTAAGGCTGCAGTATACTGTATATGAGTGGTAAAGAAGGTGGAAAGAGAGTGCAGAAGTAGTGGAAGAGTAAGGCTGCAGTATACTGTATATGAGTGGTAAAGAAGGTGGAAAGAGGGTGCAGAAGTAGTGGAAGAGTAAGGCTGCAGTATATATGAGTGGTAAAGAAGGTGGAAAGAGGGTGCAGAAGTAGTGGAAGAGTAAGGCAGCAGTATACTGTATATGAGTGGTAAAGAAGGTGGAAAGGTTACAGGAGGGGAGATTTAGTGAAGAATTCAAGAGAGTAATAGAAAGATGACTATGTATCCTTGACTTGGAGGGAATGGTAGAGATAAGTAAAGTATTTAAGAGGGGTGACCTGTTATTATTATTTTTTCTCTCTCTCTCCTGTTTTCTTTTTTTCTGGTTTGTATCCATTCGGTCCCATTCAGCCAACTGTTTTAAGATGTTTATCCCCATCCAGGTGTCGATTTATTCCTGGCGAGAGATAGCGAGCCAGCATTGCATGGAGAAATCCGGCTTCGCTGGAGAAATGTTTCTATCGAAAAATGTACACATTTAGCCTGCTGTCAAAAACATGGGGATAAACGTCTTAAAACAGTAGGTTGAATGGGGCTAAATGGATACAATCCTTACCTAAGAGATATGTGCAGAAAGTGAGGAGGTATGTGAGCTTAGGAGAAAGGGGAGAAGAGTGAAAGGAACATCATGGTGGAGTGAAGAATTGAAACACGCAGTTGAAGGGAAAATACAAATCCTACAAAACGTGGTTGAGTAGTAGAATAAATGAGGATTTGGAGAGACAGAAATGGGAAATATATGTGGAGAAACAGATTAATGACAAGAGTAGTGAAGGAAAGTAAGTTACGGATTTACTGTAGATGACAATATATGTGGAGAAACAGAGTAATGACAAGAGTAGTGAAGGAAAGTAAGTTACGGATTTACTGTAGATGACAATATATGTGGAGAAACAGAGTAATGACAAGAGTAGTGAAGGAAAGTAAGTTACGGATTTACTGTAGATGACAATATATGTGGAGAAACAGAGTAATGACAAGAGTAGTGAAGGAAAGTAAGTTACGGATTTACTGTAGATGACAATATATGTGGAGAAACAGAGTAATGACAAGAGTAGTGAAGGAAAGTAAGTTACGGATTTACTGTAGATGACAATTTGGAAGGAATTTAAGGGGGTAGTGCTTGTTTTATGGTCTATATATTTATCTATTAATTTGTGTTTTAGTTTCCTCGATAGACCTCCATCAAGCTTTAGAAAACACCCCCTAGAACCCCTTTCAAGATAATTGTGTACATTTTTCGGTAGAAAAATGTTCTGGCCGAATGACTGTTCCTTCTAAAATTACAGGATCGCTATCGCTCGCCAGAAAAGTATCGACACCTAAATCTCACGAAAGGTCTTAATATTGACAAAGAAATTGGGCGAAAGGTCTCAAAATCGCCAAACTAACGGAAGGAACGGCTTAACATTTCAAAACTAATATGCTTAACATGAGGGAGAAGGGGGACCAGAAAATCGACCCATCTGCCCTCAAGTGTAAAATGTTATTTTGGAAGGAGATTAAGAAAGTTAAGGAGGGGGACAAAGGAAGTAGTGAAGGTGTGAACAAATATATATATGTAATGTTTGTGAGGAAGAACAAAATAGCCAAGGGACGGGGAGAGCTCTTTAGCCATTTGTTAAGGGGAAATAGGCCTAGTCGTTTTTTTCTGGACAACTTTCTCCCTCATGTTTAGCCCCATTAGTTTTCAGATCTTCAAACGTTCGGCCTATTAGTTTGGCGATTTAAGACCTTTCGCCGCTTGTCTTTGTCATATGTGTCATTTAGGTGTCGATTTGTTTCCTGGTGAGCGATAGTGATCCTGTAAATTAGGAGAAACCGGCCTTCGGCCGGTACAATTTTCTTCCCTAAAAATTTACATATATATATATATATATATATCTCTTGAAGGGGGATACCTTTTTTTTTTTTTTTTTTTTAAGTTTGATGGATATCTAGGGAAGAAACTAGAATAATAATAAATAAATGAAAAATATTGACCAAAATATGAACAATCCCCTCTTAAATGTAGAGCATGAAAGAGCATAGATATAATTGGATGAGGAATATATAGAAGAAGAGAAGCAGTGTGAGAGTGCAAAGGAAAACAAGCAACAACATATATACTGATCCTTTCGAGGCTGCTTGTAGCTAATTTACCCAACCTATTTGAAAACGAGAGAGACTTAACATCGTATGGAACACGTGTCAAAGATTCCCTATGCAGCAAGAAACATAATGCCATGACATTTGTTTATGAAGAAGTCTATTAAGGGGGAAGGGTTTATTTTTTGGTCTATTATTTCATATATGCATTATTTGTTTTTAGTTTCCTCCCTAGACCTCCATCAAACTTTACAAAAACATTCATTAGATCCCCCTTCTAGATCAATTCTTACATTTTTCGGTAGAAAAATGTTCCGTTCGGTTCTTCCAAAATTACTGGTTCACTATCGTTCGCCAGGAAAAACAAATCGACACCTAAATAGCACGAAAGGTCTGAATATTTACAAAGAAATGGTGAGAGAGGTCTTAAAATCGACAAACTAATGGGGCAAACATCTGAAAATCTGAAAACTAATTGGGCTAAACATGAGGGAGAAGGGGATCTAGAAAAGCGACCAATGTCCCCTTAACATAAAGTGTACCTTGTAACCAACATACATAAAACCTCTAATATATTCCTTAATTGTGTACTCTGTTCTAGTTTTAGCCTTTCCAGTCGATAAAGGACCATTCGCTCATTCTAAAGTGACGGTATTGCCTTCCGTGTACAGTCGCCCAAATAAGTCATGTCGCGACACCAAGTATATTTCCATCAATAATTGGTATCAGCACTATCTAAGCATTAATTAATAGTTTTGAGTGAGATATACAAACGTGTTCCTATCTATACACATTACACACCATATTCAACATCTGACAGACATTAATACAGCACACAGAGAGCAGAGTGTAATGACAGCGGAGACACGACTTATTTGTCCAACTGTACCATAAGAGATCCTGCAAAAAAGCCAAAACTATGCACCCTGGATCCATATTGTCAAATGGGTATTATGGGTATGGATATATTTGAGTGCAAAGAGAGGTTAGCGATACCAGGGACACCAAAATGGCGGGGGTTGGCCGATGACTGCACACCTTCCCTTGTCATTATAATAGCCATCATGGAATTCTCCCTACCAATAAATGCCTACAGTGGCCGATAGAGGTGCTGAACGCAATGTTTACCGTGGTGCATTGTGGGAAATTGGCGACATCGCGGACCTGTCCACCCTCCCTCTCCTTCAACAATTCTTTATTATAAGCAGTTAGTCGAAATTTCTGTAGCTGACACATACTTTGGTCTATGCCTACTGTTGTTTTATAGATTTTAAAATCACCCAAATTCATAAGTAGCTTATGTTTATAATACAAAGTCAGCAATTATTTTCACGCCTATTTTGTTATGATAATTAATCAGCTTATAATTATGTATTTATTAGTGGCCCCTCCATCATTGACGATATGCCTATTAATATAATAGCCTCCTTTCAAGCGCCCGCGGCTAGCCAGTTTGAAATTCCCGCCGCGGGGAAATGGAGTACTACATCATAAGTGTAACGCTACTTCGCTTATGGAATCGTCTTATGATTGGGGTACACACTACGAAAAAACTTCGTAAAAAAATAAAAGAGAAAAAATAAACTCAAAACTTGTTTTGCTATAGCTTTCCATCTCGTGGATTTCTTGCGCGTGGATTCAAGCCCAGACCGTGGCAAGAGAGACGCCATTCCGCCTTCTCTTCCCCGCGACCATCCCAGTAGGACGTGCGTGCCGGTGCTCTGCCACATTCTTCATTCGCTCGCTTCTAGTGAGTCCTTGCTCATTTGTATTTATCTGAGTTGCATTGAACTGGTTTAGACTGGCTAGCACAGGCTACCCCATTGGTATGCCCACAGGGAAGTGTTAAAATAGGGTACTATTGTGCAGGCGCCTACAATCTTCCAAGATCAGCGCCGCATGTGTTTTTTGTTTATGTTTTTTGCGCCTTAGATATTGCTATCATCTACTAGTTAAGAGGCTCATCTATCCGCAGTAATAGGCTTCTGACCATCTATATGAGGCAGGTGCTTTTGAATTACTATAGCAGATGCCCTAATCTAAGAGTTGTCACACGTGGTGTGGTACTTTCCATGGTTCGAGCCTGCTTTGCCCCTCTCGCGGGGCCCCCACGCCAGTTGTCGCAGCAGTGTCTTCAGGAGGTAAGGTAAACTACAAGGTGTACGATTACTACAAGCCTCGTGGCCAGCCTCATTAGGGGTCTCCGTAGGGTATAGGGGTTGATATTATTAATAAATATTATTATTATACTATTATAACCCTAAGATATATCCCTCGTTTATATGTGTATGTATATTTAACACGTAAACAGGGAATCAGGAGACGTCCTGATGGTGGTGTGGGGTGTTTTGGGGAGGTCTGACTTTCACATATAAGTCGACTATCCCACTGTTTTTGGCTCGTTGCCTTCCGGCGATCTTTCTACGTACTGACGCCTAACCTCGCCTCGTAGGCGAAAGGATCGAGCCAAAAAATCCTGGCGTGGTGTGCAGTACCACGAACCTCCCGGCGGAAAATGCTAAATTCCTAAGGGAGTAATCTCGGCCCGCCGAGCTAACTCGCCCAAACCAATAGCCTAGCCCGGCATGACTTTCCTCGCCCAGCTCTAACAGTCTAGTGTACTTTCCTGGCCCGGTGCAAACAGTCTAGTGGGGTTATTTCTATCTAGACCATAGTCAACAGATAGTTTTTACGGAGTAATTGGGCCAGTGACCCTTTGTCACAGGTAAACAGTTCAAGAGGAAATTAAGTTTTCCTAAGACAAGTCAAGCGGAAGGTTAGAGTAGCAGTGCGCTATAGCTAATTTTCCGGCAGACTTGAAGGATAGGATGTTTTAACACCTCTCAGATTATCCTTAGGAGCATTGATTCCTGGAAATTTGTATTTCCAGATTTCGTCACTCCAGTAGCAGCTCAGGCAGCAGGTGAGGGAGCCGATCACGGTGGGGGGGGGGTCTTTAGCTCCATCATGCCTCGCTTTACTCTGTGCGCTACACTTAACTGTCCTCTTCTCCCGGTCTTTGCCCATAAACATTGTATCAGATGTGTAAAGTGCCTCGACAGATCTAGAGGACTTTGGCTTTCTAAGAAATGCACAGTTTGCTCAGAACTCCGGTCAAACGTGTTTGAGAAGAAGGACCATTCGTGCCTTGTAGCCCTTCAGGAGATTAAGACTATCTTTAATATCTACGCAAAAGATGTGGCCCATAAGGCATTAATGTGTGATAAAGAAACATTGTGGAAACACTTAGTGATTAAATCTCCAGTGTCAATAACAACGTCAGCTAGGTCTACTCCCAAATCGAAAACTAAAACTAAAGCTTTATCTAAAAAATTAGTTAGTAGCGAGAGTAGCGACAGCGACGAGGCAACCCCCCCCCCGACCGCCGCAAACGAGGACGATCTCCTTCGCCGAGGACCAAGTCGAGGTCCAGGTCAAGATCATCTCTTAGACTAGACCGCCAGTCTTCAGTAGAATCGACGGCTAAGTCTAGTAAAAGAAGGCGGGAAGACTCTGTGACTTCGACCCCTAAATAAGTGAGTGGACATAAAAGTTCTCGCACGGATGAGACGCTGTCTCGGCGCCTGCCTACACCGGCGCCGCGGCCACTTTCCTCCGCCTCTGCCTCCGTGTCTGTCCAGTCAGGAAACTCGGAGGCGGGGACTGAGGAGATTGAGTCGAATCCCAGGGATGGGCTTAAAGACTTTGCTATACCTAAGGTAAATCTTGCTGCACCACGTACGGGTCCACCGATAGTGTCACAACGGGTGATGGCTGAACAATATAGGGGTTATACACCATGTACCGTCCAGCATTATGACATTTCACAGGCTAGTATTATACAGGTCTCCCAACCTCCCGCCGTGCCTAACAGAAGTGTTTGGAGACAATCAGAACCACCACAAGCACAATCTGGGTTTCAGGGCCAAGACAGACAGAGGGGCAATGATAATATTCCCTCCTCAGTCCCAGACTTAGTGTGGCCTTTGAATGAGCTGGTAGTTTTACAAAGGCAGAAAAAGTTGGAGGTTGAGGAGGCGCGGGAGGTTGTAGAAGTCCCAGAGGATGTAGAAGACCTAGAAATATCCTCAGGACAACCAGTGAATGAGGAAGGCTCTGAGGCGGGTTCAGAGTCTTCCCGGGGATCTCAAATTAAATATGTGACTACAGATAATGATATCTTGCATAAAGTCATGAGACAGTATCATATCCCTAGTTCTCAGGTCCCTTCCACTATGGCACCGGTAGCTCCCCCGATTGAATCAACAGTGAGGCCCTTACAACCTACCGGATTTCAATCTAATACTGCCATACCCCCCCTTAACGGCAACCAAATGACCACCACGGCGAGTGACACAACAATGTCCGCCGCCTTGACAACTACGAATGTCCGAGTTATCACGGATATTACACCTCCTCCCCTAGACAAAATTTCACATAGAAAAGGCCCTATGCCACTTCTACATGGGCCTGACTGCTCATGGGGTCCGGCTATAGCCAAGAACGTTCACATGGCACAGACAACAATATCGGGGGAGATTCCGGTCCCGAGTGACTGGACAATAGAGGTGAGCAAAAGCAAGAAACTGAAGGCAAAGGATATGCAAGGTAGGCTACTAGATGTTACTATTAACCCTGATTTCTTCGTGTATTCGTCAACTCCGGCTTTGCCCCCTACCTCATCTGCAAGACTTTTTGCAGACTGGACAAAATCTGACAGCGTCAATGACATAAAAGCTCTGAACGCATTAACGCCGGAATTGGATACAATTCCGGCGCTAGATCAAACACACAGTCCAGTGTTGCAGGTGGGGCAGGTAGGGGTGGGTCCGTTGGGGGACTGGAAAGCTGAGGCGCAACAGTTTGCAGCTACAAAGGAGTACAAAGGAAATCAAGCAACAACAGATCTAGTGACCCTTCTAGGCTGCTTGTCCTCCAAAACACTGAGGATCAAGTGTCCAAACAGTGGTTTAGAGTGGGTAAGGGAACATTGGAAAGGGAACTACTACCCTGCCACTAACGTGGCAGGACTAGGTAGTTAGTAGGGGACATATGGGTTAGTAACTGAGGGGAGGATAAAATAAAGTTATTAATTTACAAACGCAGTCAGTCGCGGGTTTGATGCGAGATATTTGTCTAGGCGGAATTTAAATGAATCAACGGTGCTGCAGTCTATAACGTCTCGGGGAAGCCCATTCCACAAGTTGACAACTCGATTGAAGAAGAAATTTGTGTGAGTTAAAAGATTTACCAATAATTTTGCAACCGTTTCCCCGCGTGTAATTAGATTGGTCGATAGTGAAGTACTTACTACAGTTCATATTGTCGATGCCTTTGATGATTTTGAACACTTGAATTAAGTCACCTCTTAATCTGCGCTGGGTTAAAGGAAATAGATTTAATTCTCTAAGACGCTCTTCGTATGGTTTGTTCTTTAGGCTAGGTATCATTTTGGTAACTCTACGTTGAACTCGTTCTAGCTTGTTTATGTCGTTTTGGTAATAAGGGCACCAGCATTGAACGCAGTATTCCAGAAGAGGGCAGACTAAGGAATTGTAAAGGGTTAGGATAACGTCTTTGGATTTATGCTCAAATGATCTGCCTATAAAGCCAATTATTTTGTTTGCCTTCTTAACAACTTCTGAACATTGTTGACTCGGTTTTAGGTTACTCGATATTGTTACTCCCAGATCGGTTTCTCTGTTTACATTCTTAAGCTGAGTGCCATTCATCGAATAGTTTGCTTTCTCATTTAGGTATCCGATATGTAGTACTTTACATTTATCTGCATTGAAATTCATTTGCCAAATTTGGGCCCAATGTGACAATTTATCTAGATTGTATTGCATATCGTCAACTTGATCTTTTGAGAGTACGCTATTTGCAATTTTTGTATCGTCAGCAAATTTTGAGATTGTACAGGTGAGACCCTCATCTATGTTGTTGATGTAAATTAGAAAGAGAATTGGTCCTAGTACCGATCCCTGGGGTACCCCGCTACTTACATTGGTCCATTTAGATGCCTTACCGTTTATGACTACTCTTTGCTTTCTGTCGCTGAGCCAATTTTCTATCCATTTCAACACACCGTCTTGTATTCCATGCGCTTTTAGTTTTAGCAGTAAACGTTTGTGGGGAACTTTGTCAAAGGCCTTTTGAAGATCAAGGTATAGCATATCTACAGCTTTACTCTCATCGTAGAGGTTGAGGATATCGTGGAAGAAGTCTAAGAGGTTTGTTAAACAGGAACGTTTTTTACGAAAGCCGTGTTGAGTATCTCTAAGTATGTTATTTTCCTCTAAGTGATTTACGAGTCTGTCTCTTATGACCGTTTCTAGCATTTTACATACAATTGAGGCTAAGCTAATTGGACGATAGTTACTGGGTAGGGATTTGCTGCCTTTTTTGAATATCGGTGTTACGTTGGCTATCTTCCACTGATCAGGCATAGTTCCAGACTGCAAGGATTTATTCAATAGTAATGTCAGTGGTTTGGAAAGCTCATCCTTAGCTTCCTTTAGAACTCTAGGCGAGATTGTATCAGGTCCAGGCGTTTTATTTACCTTGAGTTTATCTAAACAATTCAATACTTCTCTCTCTGTAATGGTGATATTGCTTAGAACATCTGAATTATCAATCTGAATCGGCGATGGTGTAGGGATATCACTGAGGTCTTCTGTTGTAAAAACTGATGCAAAGAAGGTATTGAGGGCATTACTCATTTGTACTTCGTCTTTGGTGTATTCTCCATTTTCATCGACTAACGGTCCAACAGTTGAAGTAACTACTTTTTTCTTTCTGATATAACTATAGAATTCTTTCGGGTTTGTTTTACTTTGATTCGCAATATGTAACTCTAGGGTCTTTTTACTTTGCTTAATTAACTTTTTGACTTTGCGTCGTAGCTCTACAAATTTCACCCATTCTTCGTCATTTTGTGAGGATTTTAATCTATCATTAGCAAATTTTTTAGCAAGCAGGCAGTTTGAAATATCTTTATTCCACCATTTGGGCTTATTATTTTGGCCTGGACGCCGTATTTTCGATGGTATGCAGTCTTGCACTGCTTTTAGGTAAGTGGTTTCGAATAACTTCCAAGATGTATTTATGTCGTTATTGTTAATTAAAAAGCTCCAGTCAGTTTCTTTAAACATAGCTCTAAGTTTATGAAAGTTTGCTTTCTTGAAATTAGGGACTTTTTCGATGCTACTAAATTACCATTACCACTAAATCATCCCACCAAATTCCTCAGGAAACCCACTCTTGGTTCTCACTCCCCATGAATAAGGCGGGAGGGGTGTCCCAAGCTCTCTTTGATTTTCTTTCGGCCCCCAAACTTGCTCTCTATGAGTTAAGGGAACCTTTCTCGACTCCTCCCCCAGCTCACTTGGACAGAGATTTCAAATTAAGAAACAAAGCCTATAGACTTTATTCCCAATATATTGTAAGCCGCCAAATAGCCCAGTCCCTCACACGGACTATCTAAGCTATTGAAAATCAAAATATTTTCACGTCCAGACTATTTCTTGTGCCAAAGAGGGACAGTGTGCAGATGCAACCAGTAGTAGATCTCTCGTGTCTGAACACTTATATTCAAAATTGAATCTTCAGGATACTCACAGTGAATCAAATCAGACTCACCCTCCCGCCGCTAGGCTGGATGTGTTCACTAGACCTGACTGACGCCTATTGGCATTTCCCGATAAACGGGAGGTTTAAAAAATTCCTCGCCTTGAGGATAAAACAAGAGACTTATGTCTTTCAGAGAATGCCTTTCGGTTTAAATTTGGCACCAAGAATATTCACAAAATTAGTCCGGTAGGCACTTATGCCAATGTTAGCTCAGGGGATCAAGGTATTTTGGTACCTAGACGACTGGCTAGTAGTGGCGGAGTCAGAGAGTTTATGCCATATCCATGTCAATCTAGTAATAAATCATGTACAAACCTTAGGGTTCAAGGTCAACCTGGTAAAGTCGAACCTTGTTCCCACACAGGTAATTCAGTGGATAGGGCTGGTCTGGGACACAGCCAACCTTACTCTCAGTCAGAGTGTGGACAACCGAGACAGATTTCGCAGGAAATTGTTCGCGTTTCTGCACAGTCTGAACATGACAAGGAAGACGTGGGAGTCCCTGGTCGGTTCTCTCAACTGGATTCAACTAACTGTAAAGTTGGGCAGGTTGAAAGTAAAGTGATTAATCATGGAAGGCAACAAATGTTTCCCACTCTTACCGGAGGGAAAATTATGGCCTATCCCTCCATTAATTCACAACTTACTGTCGGTCTGGGCAAGGAAGGAAACATTGCACTCAATAATGACGTGGGTTTCTCCCCCACCTACGGTATGGGTAGACAGTAGACACAGATGCTTCAGGGACAATAGGCTGGGGGTATCAGTCGAATCTAGGCCACCAAGGTCAAGATCTATGGTCCAAAGATGAGAACTTTCATATCAACAAACAAGAATTTCTAGTCCCTTTATTTTTCCTCCAAAATCACGGCTCTTCTTTACAGGGAAAGTCAATAGCCTTTCGGATGGACAACTTGAATGCAGTCCACTGCATTCAAAAGCAAGGGTCAACGAGGTCTCGCAAGTTGCTGGAATTGTCGGAAGAGATTTTTGCTCTAGCCGAAATGCTGAGCATATATCTTCATGCATCTTACTTCCCAGGCGTAGCAAATGTCTGGGCAGACGCCCTGTCCCGGAGACAGAGCAAAGTAGTAGAATGGGAGCTCAAGCAAAACATCTTCAACAAGATGATTGCAGAGCCATTCCGTCCACAATTGGATCTATTTACGTCCGAGGGAAACCACAGACTCCCTCTCTATCTATCCCGCTGGAAAATAACCATGGCGGGGGGTCCAAACGCATTGTCGGAGGACTGGAACAAATGGAATTCAATCTATCTTTTTCCGCCTCCAGACGCTTCACTCATGTGTCAAGTAGTTCACAAACTACGGGGTTACCGGGGCTTAGTCTCGATGATCGCGCCACTTTGGCCGGCCCAGGTGTGGTACCACCAGTTCAAAACATGGTGCGAGAACCCGGTGTCACTCCTGGTCTCGTACTTCCACTTACAGACAATTGGCAACCTAGAGACCTCGCAGACTTCTGCCTTATGGACATTCAAAATACCAAATGGCTAACCCAGTACAGGGAGAGTGTGACTAATACATTTTTTAATCAGTATACTATGTCTACCAGGCGGCAATATCAATCTCATTGGAAATAATTTACAACCTGGATAGTAGAAATGGCGCAATCAGACTCATCAGTTGCATCAGTTGGCAAACTCGTCTTTAACGCACTGATCCCCAGCAACCCAGCGTTTGCGTCAGCAATGTATGTAACGCTAGACCCCAGCGACGCGAACATTGCGTCGGCCACTAAAAAATCTATTATTCGGCTCGTATGGTAGGAAATGGCTTGATAATTGGAGGGGAGGTACCGTAGAGTGTTGGCGAACAGGGACGGTACACGTGAACCGGCCAGCCAGGCCGCGCGGGTGGTGGTGGTGGGATTAGCGGCGCCACTTTACCCACTTATTTCACCGCGACTTTGGACCTTATCTACTCCTGTCATATGGGAGCTAGAGGCTTGAGATTTGTGTGAGACACTCCTTAGGATGTACGCATTACAATGCCATACTGAGTTGTCACCCTAGTGGTGCCGGGCGGGTGGTTATGCGGGGGAGGTGATGAAAAACACTACCCACTTATATCCAAACGACTTTCGACCTCATTTACTCTAGTCCTATGGTAGCTATAGGCTTGAAATTTGTGTGAGACACACCTTAGGATGTACACATTACTTAACCATGCTCAGCTATCCCCCAAGTCCTGCCGGGCGGGTGGTCATGCGGGGATGGTGACGAAAGACACTGTACCCACTTATCTCCCAACGACTTTCGACCTCATTTACTCTTGTCCTATGGTAGCTATTGGCTTGATATTTGTATGGGATATTCCTTAGGATATAGGCAATGTATGGCAACCCACAAATCTCCGTTTCTTGGGACAAGGGACGTGCGTGACAAAGGAAAGTCAGTTTGCCCATACATCTCGCGAGTGCAACACCATGTCGGATTTACCACGCCGTTACCCACGCAGGTGAATATCCCTGGCCGATGCCATGGCCATAATTGACGAGAGTGATGTGCCTGATAGTGACACTGGATCATCAAATGACGATTCAGAGGACGAATATAGTCCCACTGTGGTCGAGTATGATGAAATGCATGAGGAGGAACCCTATCTCCCCATCGCTGAACGGTACGCCAGGCTACAAGACAGGGAGGCGAGTAGCTATCGTTCCCCTGCTCCCCCTCGTAACATAGTGGAGTCCCCAGCAAGTGGGGAAGAGGATGAGGAAGATGACCCAGACCCCATGGCCTTCATCAACATTCCACTTTCTCATCGTAGGGCTGAGAAGAGAAGAGGTGAGGATGATGGGGAGGAGGACGGAGAGGAGGAGGAGGAGGTGGGTCAAGCTCCGACACCACACGTGCCTCGCCGTGGTGGTGCTCCCCCACGTTTGCCTTCCCCACCACCCCCCATTCCCTCTCCACTAAAAGCACCAACCCCTCACACTTTTTATGGCTTGCGCAGGGGTGCAGCCATATTAGCAGCATAGCCATTGACTTCTTCAGAAGCAACAGATGAGGATATGCCTGCCCTCGAATCATCTCCACCACGCCACCCACGCCGCCACCAACGCCCTCCCGCACGCCGCCTGTTTCCCTCATCACCCCGGATTGACTCGCCCGCACCATCACCTCCCGGACTACTACCATACTCACCTGTACCTTCTCCTCAGCCTCCCACAGACACGACCTCCCACAGACACGACACCCAAACACCATCACCGCCCTGATCGTGCGCAACGCCCTATCAATGTACGTGGGAGTGGTCCTGTGCGTGGGTGTGGCCGAAGGGTGTCTAAGGTGACCCTAATACGCCCCACCCCTGGCGGTGCGAGAGCAAGGGCTGGGTCGGCTCGACCAAGGCCGAGGTTGAGGGCAGGGGCAAGAAGGGCAAGAGTGGCAAGAGGGACAAGAGGGCCAAGAGGGGCAAGAGGCATGGCAGGGCCCCCCCGCCGCCCTGATGGTGACTCCCCTCCTGACGACTCTGGTGACGAAGGTGCCGCTCAACCCGACGTGTGGGATTGGGTCGATGGAGACAACTATGTGCCCACCGACTACAACTTTGTGGACGCTGGGATTGGCGGCCCTTCGCTCCCAAACCAGGGGTGGCAGACCACGAGACTGGAGATCTTCAGGCAGTTCTTCACTACAAATCTCGTGGCTCTAATTGTTGACCAGACCAACTGGTACAATTATTATTTCATGGCTGGGAAGGAGCAGTCGAAATACTCCGCAAGGCTGTCATGGTCCTCCCTAGATGTCCCAGAGTTTTACACCTTCTTGGCCATTGTAATGCTGATGGGGGTCATAAGGAAATCCTCCATAAAAAGTACTGGTCCTGGGATCCTCTCGTCCGAACCCCTATTTTTGGCCAAATAATGAGCAGAAATAGGTTCACGGCCATAATGGGGAACCTCCATTTCATCGACAGCCTGGCAGCCCACACCAGAAATCAAAGTCAACCCAGAGGAATGAAGGACCCCTTGGAGAGAATAAGACCCATTTTTGAGTACCTGAAGCTGAAGCTTGCTGCCGCCTTCAAACCCCATCAGCTCGTTATTGATGAGAGTTTGCTGCTGTGGAGGGAAAATATTGGCATCCGGCAGTACATGCCCAGCATACGACATCGATATGGCCTGAAGACCTTCGTGATGTGTGACTGTCGAACTGGTTACATCCAGGACCTAATTCTGTATATGGCCAAGAAAACAGAATTGGTGGAAACGAGGACATACGGAATTTCTGGGGCCGTCGTCATTACCATGCTGCAGGGCTACCTGGACAGGGGCCACATACTGTACATTGACAACTGGTACACCAGCCCCTCCCTTGCCAAGTTCCTGCATAGCCGCACTACAGGAGTCTGTGGCACCGTCAGGAGGAATCGGATCTTCATGCCCGAACTACCACCCAGGCGAGAAAAGGGCTCCATCATCCACAAGCAGGCTAACAATGTCCTCATGTTGTCCTGGATGGATAACCGTGATGTGAACCTCCTCACAACAGTCCACCGTCCCATCATCACAGACAGCAGACGTCGTGACAGAGCAACTGGCGAAGTTATCAAGAAACCTTTGGTCATCTGCGATTAAAACATCAACATGCGGCTGGTGGACAAATCAGATGCTGTCATCTCGTCATGTGAGTGTGCAAGGAAGACGATGAGGTGGTATAAGAAGTTAATCTTCCACCTCCTCGATCTCACCCTCTATAACAGCCATATCCTCTACTCAACAATCACCGGCAAGCAGGAAACGATGGAGAACTTCTTCATCGAGTTGTCCAGGCAGACGTTGAGGGAATACATGACTGTCCCCCACTTCCAGCAACCCCCCGCCCATCGACAGCCAGCAGCAGAAGGGATTGCCAGGCTGACACAATGCCACTTCCCTGAATATGTGCCGGCCACAGAAAACAATGACAAACCCCGAAGACGGTGTCATGTGTGACGCAACACGACACAGAGGGAGCCTGTCAGATCAGATACCAGGTATATGTGCCCAGAATGTGATGTTGGACTGTGTTTCTCGGACTGCTTCAGGGAGTATCACACCCTTGAGCATTTCTAACTGTACTCAAAGACTGCGATAAAAGACGCTACGAAATGTGAAGTGTGTGTATAAAAACCAAGTGTAAATAATAAATATAGGCTATTCAAATTGCCGAACATAATAAGTAAGTGATATTGACACTCAAATATACGTAAAACAGTGACGGACACCAATAAGTGTAAATATAGCATATTTCTAAGGCGAAAGTGCGTAAAACAATGTGTGAAACGAATATTTTATAACTATAAAACTATTATGATAAAGTAATAATCTGAATAAAGATGGGAAGTAACATGAAAACTTAATAAAGATGGGAAGTAACATGAAAACTGAATAAAGATGGGAAGTAACATGAAAACTGAATAAAGATGGGAAGTAACATGAAAACTTAATAAAGATGGGAAGTAACATGAAAACTGAATAAAGATGGGAAGTAACATGAAAACTGAATAAAGCGGGGGAATAAGAGAGAAAGGCAATAAAAGTGAAAGTGGTGGTGGCGTGTGTCAGTCAGCTGGGTGTGTGTACGTGCGTTCGTTTTGTTATTGTCCGAGACCATGATGGCCGCCAGTATCCATGGCAACGGGGACGCGCTCGGTCTTGCCACTCGTGTGCACTTACTTACAAGACTTATATCTAAGCACTTTTCACACTGTAACTTAACTCACAATGATACATGTTGCTAATATATGAACTATGAAGGCACACATGATGCTCGGGTGGTGTAAATAACAGTCACTCGAAAACTAGCCGCATCGTACATCTGCCATGCTGCCGCGCTCAACTATGGCTGAGCGGGCGGGAAGTTTGAAGGCCGCCCGGCACCAGCTAATGTATGAGGCTGCCGTTTTGTTTAGTTTAGTTTTTGTAGATGTTTAGGTGACAATCACCACGGTCGATCTGGGGATCCGCCGCTAATGAGCTCGTCCTGGAATCTTTACGACTCTGAATCTTACGATTCTTTACAGGACTGAACATGCCATTTTTATCGGCAATAGCTCAGAGAAGAGTGTTGACAGGGGAAAAGGGGTGTTGGAGAGAGAGGAAGGTGTTGGAGTGACTTTGTTATGTGTGTTTTGTCTGTATACGTCGTCAGGATGTCCCCTGACTGAGTGCAAGCATGTGAAACATGCTAGGACGTACTACCGCACCCACTAAATGTCCGCCGTGGCAGGGATTCGATCCCGGGTCTTTCAGATTCACACGTGAGCGTGCTCACCACTTGACCACCACGGCCTTTAAGTAATTTTGTTTTCTTCTTTTATCACCGTTTTCTTCCATTTTAGAAACAAACAAAAAAATGGCAAAATCGGCCGGTCCCTGGATGTACATTTATTTATATTTAGCTGGTGCTCAATGGGTTAAATATTTAGATTATTTGTTTGAGCAAAAACGCCTTTCTGTAGTTACACTAAAGAATCACTGCAGGCTACGTGATAGCTTGGTTTTGATATATATTCCTAGTTAATATGCATTGAATTTCGGTGGTGGTTCATCTTCGTTCAAAATTAGGCAATAAACACCAAGAAAGATCGTTTCTCAGTCCGTGTTGACGATCGTCTAGTAGTTGTTTACCTTACGCCAGAAAAATACGTTCCGCACCCCAGAGTCCGGCCTGCACTCTGGAATGCGGCCCGCACTTTCCTTTCAACTTTAATTTTCCGGGTCCGATTTTCGTTATATGACATCACAGGCCCGAAAACGGATCCGCAAAACACTTGTTGTGTGAACCGGGTTTAAATGTCCGTTTTAGTGCACCTTTACAAATTAACATTTACATAACATGTAACTAATAATATACCGGTATATTCAAAATGACATTTTCATTCTTGTTGTGTTGCTTGGAGTCATACAGCTTGTATTATTATATAAGTATTTTTTTTTTTTATATTATATATGTATACCTAATGTTTTCCTCTTGCTTTTATATATCGGTTTTATTTTAAATAATTTGCAAGTGTTTTTACTCACATTAATTGACTTATCGATCGACATTGGCACCTTGTAAGTGAAGTCTCTCTTGCCACGATCTCTATATGCCTCGACCCTTTCTACCTTGAAACTGGGTGGGGGATATTGGCGTGGAAAATAAACCGATAAACAAGGGAATAAGAGGAAAAATAGATGATAATTGAAGGGGGGGGGGGGGGGGGGCAAGATGGGAAGGGGTGGAGGGGGTTGGACACATATGTGGAGGAGTAATAAGAGGTATGGAGGGGAATTATCTCAATCACATATTCCTTTCTTTTGAGTGCCACTGGGGTCTTTTAAAAGGCTTTTTTGAGGCCTTGGATCTTAACTCATAAACTACGAATCCATGGTAGTTCAAACCCTCTTGCCAAGCAAAGATATTTGGTTCTATTCTAATGAAAATCGTCATATGTAACATACAGTATATATCCTATAACCATTACTTATCCATATGCACCTAGTTTGCTTTTAATATGAACATATGAACATTTAAGAGCAATAAAAGAAGTGGGAATATCGTTTGAGGGGGTGAAAAAGACGTATTATTGCTGCAAGGTCGTATCAATAGGCGAGAGCAGGGTAAATGTAAATGTTCCCTCTACAAGCTCTCGTTCGATACTGATGAATCTGAGTAAAAGTCTATGTTGCAAGGATCTCTAGCTGCCTCACCCGGGGAGGGGATGTACGCCGCCACATACCTTACCCCCTGCGCATACGCGAAAATGTAAGCCTCCCTTGGCCCCGGCCCCCGTTTCCCGCGTTTAAATATAGCCTTCAAACCATTCCTGCCAGGTCGCTCTGTAGCTCAGTCAGTAGAGCTCTCGTCCGACACCGAGAAAACCAGTGTTCGATCCCACTCGGATTTAGTGTATTTTATATTTTTATTTTGTTATTTGTGTTATGTTATATTACATTATATTATATTAGGGTTAGGTTAGGTTAGTGTTATGCCCTGCTTTTCTACAGGATTAACTTGGGTAATGTGAGTTCTAACTGACTGGGTATAGAAGGCTGCATGCACAAAACAAGGTATGAGAAATAGAGAACACAAAATAAACACACGGTAACAAGACACACGATCACGTTTATTGATATACACACTTCTGAATACTCGTACAAGACAAATGATAGAATTGAACAACACTAGCATAAGTGGATCTGGATGGAGCCTAGTCTCCCACTTCCAAGGTTCAGGTATTAATCTTCTGATCACTGGCTTTATTCACAAGTTTATATACTGGAGACCATCAATGTTACTTATAGATTCAAATTCACTGTTAGATTTATTACTGGCAGCTCTGGTGCACAAGTAGTAGTTCACAGACTAGATTAGACACGCGTATTTTAGAGCACGGGAATTCTAGTAACCATAGGGGGTACTGATCTAGTTTTATATTCTTATAGCAGAAACACGTAGAACGCAAATCAGTGGGCGAACATTAGATATCACTAGGGTTTCACTTCTATGTAATAATATCTGGATATATGGGTAATTACGAGAGTTGATATCACCTGTTAATTAATAAACACTGATACGCTTAGCACTTCCTAATGGAATGGTTATATATGAATTATACTGGGGCAAAGATATAGCCACTTCATAGAAATATTAATAAGTGAGTCTCTAAATAGCACTGTAACACTGTAGTACTGATAGAGTGAATCTTGGGTAGTATTTGATTGGTCTGGTCCTGGTTATCTTGCGTCCGTGATGTTGGGGGCTAACGACTGGTTCCGCGGCCGTCCAGGTGGTCCATATGTAGGAAGTTCTCAAGACGGATCTCTTGGCGATCGTTGCTGGCTACACTCTTATATACCCACTGGTTTGTGAAGGTTATAAGGTGCACGTAGATTTCTTGTATGTGGACAGATCCTTCTATCTAAATCTGCCACGGAGTCTGCCTCTTTGTGTTGACTTCTGAGGGATCGCCAGGATAGAGCTAGGTACTAGAGACCTAGATTTATCAAGAGAGCATCCCCGTCATATAACGTAATCTTCATTATACCACCCTTGGACAACGTTAGGCTACGAGCCGCATGCTCGCCCATTGTTGCCCTGCCTTGATACATAATCGAGTAATCTTTTACTGTTTGAGAATAGGCTGTTTCATTGAGCGTCAGCCTAGTGTGTGTGCACCAGTTACCGAGTCATAGGATACCTCGTTGTTCAGGCACGACTCAGGGCGGTAATGGTGTTTTGTTTTCCAGTGTTTAAGGCAGGGGTTGGAGCTAGTGTTACCGTTGTTGCTTTTTGCCATTATCTAGTCCAATGTTGAAGAGCCCTGTGTCTTTGAGAACCTGGATCGTAACAAATGGCGACCTAGCTCAGGATCTTGTGAACTAAGAGATAATTGCAGGATTGTTGTGGTCATTTGTTTTATTGAGGAATATAGTGGGCACGTTAGAATTTTGTTGGCAAAGTAGTATAGCACCTGAGAGTCTTCAGACATTTTTGGCAAGTGAATAGTGCTACATAGGAGCTTGGGTACTTTTTTTTTTTTTTATAAACGTGAGAATTTTTGGTGGACACCATGGGAGACGAATCAGATCATACTGAGGGTTCAGGGAATGATGCAGGCTCTGATGGGCAGATGCCAGGGGGGTTAGTAACTAGTGAGGAGGCCGCAAAGAAGTTTTTGGAGGTGCCTATAACAGCTGATCAACTAGAGGGAATTAGCAAGTATGGTCTACAGTGTTTGGCTCCCCTCATGGGGCTTAAGGTGGCTCATGGCATCAAGAAGAACGATTTGAGGGCTTGCGTACTGGGGGCGGCTAGTGAGGTCCAGGGTGGAGAGGGTGCTCGGGGACTTCTGCTGGAGCCCCCCCTCCACTCTACTCCCATCGGGACCTCTAGGATGCCGGATTTTAGTACGTTCCCGCAGGCCGATAGCCGCTGGCAGCGTGGTTTAGGATCGCTGGGTGGGCCTCCAATAGTTGCACCTCCTCCTCAAAGTTTCACTACAGAAATGCTCTTCCAGCTTGAGATGGCTAAGATGCAGGCTGAGCGTGAAGAACGTCTCGAACTCGCTAAGATAAAGGCTAAACAACAGACTGATCTCGAACTCGCGAGAATAAAAGTCCAATCGGAGGCTGAGTCTACCAGGTACCGTGAAGATATCGATCTTGAGAAGACTCGGGTGGAAACGACAGGGCAACGTCTCGGTGGTGGGAATTGTGGGCATGATCAGTCTTTGTTGCACCTGTTGAAGCTAGTCCCTGTATTTGATGAGTCGTGTGTCACCGAATTTTTCATGAGATTCGAGAAGAAGTGCCAGGAACACCAGTGGCCTGGGCAGAAGTGGGCAGCCCTTGTTTCCTCTAGACTTGTGGGCAAGGGACTCAAGGCTTGTGATGCATTGCCTATAGAGTTGTGTATTATCTATGAGGAACTCAAGGAGGCTGTCCTGAGAGCATACGAACTACAACCAGAGACGTACAGGCTGAAGTTCCGGGGTGTTACCAAGGGTCAGGAGAGCACCTTTTTGGAACATGCCCGGGAGCTGTCCGATGCTTTTGGGAATTGGTTGAGGTCGGAGAAAGCTACTACGTTTGACGACATTAAACAGTTGGTGCTTTTAGAGCAGTTTTTCAAATGCACGGGCGGCGACCTGACGTTAAACCTGAAAGAAAAGCAACCAAAAACTCTACAGGAGGCAGCTGAGATGGCTGACCTCCGGCTATCACTAATTCGTGGGTGCGGGTCTGCCCAGCGTAGTGAGGCAGGTAACAAGGGGCGTGATGCCCCACCCCCCCAAGTTAGTGGTATACCTTATGCAAACAAGTACAAGAGCCATGATACCAAGACTGACCACAAGACTAGCATCGTCCCGTTTAAGAAGGGGCCGGGCCCTTCCCAGTACCAAGGGAAGCCCAAAGGGGAGTTGGAGTGTTATCATTGTCATAAAAAGGGGCACTTTGCAAGAGTCTGTCCTAGCAAACCACCTACAGCAGCTGTGTCTTTGGCCTGCAACATTGGTGTGTCTCCGAAGTCGTCTGAGTTTGCCCGGGGCAGTTCGTCAGAGGCTGAGGCACAGCCAATGCAGAAGCACCTGGGAGGCTCGAACCCTGCTTGGGATGTTTTTTGCGACCATAGAGGGCGGGGTTGCATGATGTGGGCGGGGCGCAAGCATGGAGTAGAGGTCTTGCGTGATACAGGTGCTTCCCAGACTCTGATGAAAAACATGACTGGCTACCCTATAAACGCGGCTCGGGTGGTAGTGGTGCAGGGTATTAATGCAACTCGGTCATACCCGCTGGTGCGGTTGGAGTTGGAGGTGGATGGTGTGGCACGTGAATTGGATGTCGGGATTGTGGAGAAACTGCCAGTGGAGGGCGTCAACCTTCTTCTCGGCAACGACTTTGCAATGCCCGCTTCTGAGGTTCTACCCTTAGTCGCTGCCGAGAGGCCGGCCGACGTGAGTAGGGAAGAGCAAGAGTGGGTCGAGCGGTGCCAAACACAACCCATGGCGTGTGTTGTCACCCGAGCTCGGGCAGCTAAAGTGTCACAGCCTAGTCCTCCGTCTTCAGACCAGCGGAGGAACGATCAACAGGAGGAGGCTAAAGCTGGAGTTGGTTTTAAGAGTTTTGACTCAGCGGCTCTCCTGGGTGATTCAGTATTAGCACCATTACTTAATTCTGGAGTAGCCCCTGGGCCTGTCATCGAGAGTGACGAGGCTGGGCATGACGAGACTCCACGACAGCAACGTTATGTACATCGAGAGAGACAGAGGGAGCAGCCCAGTATCGGGGAAGGTCATGCATTGCTCCGGGAGCAGTTAGATAGCTTGGCACCCTCAGATATACGCCGGTTGCAACTAGAGGACCCTGAGCTCCAGACGTGTGCTAATGGAGCTGTAGAGCTCGACGAGGACGGCGATGCACAGCCAGGAGATTTTTTTTATTTAGAAGGCATCCTCTATAGGCGTTTTCAAGACCCTAAACGTAGTTGGCAATAGGGGTCTGGAGTAGTGGACCAGTTGGTGGTGCCACGGGAGTGCAGGGATAGCCTACTGAGGTTGGCGCATGACATACCACTGGCAGGACATCTGGGGGTGAGAAAAACGGTGGCGTCTTTAGAAAAATTGTTTTGGTGGCCGGGGTTGAAGGGGCAGGTGGTAACCTGGATAGCAATGTGTCATACGTGCCAGAGGGTTGGAAAACCTAACCAAACAATTCCGAGAGCCCCGTTGCACCCCATTCCTGTCAGTGGACCGCCCTTCAGTATGGTCATCATTGATAAGGTCGGACCCCTACCCCCTACTAGTGCCGGTAATAATTTCTATTAACTATCATGGATGTGGCCACTCGTTATCCTGATGCATATCCAATGAGAAATGGCACGGCGAAAACTGTTGTCCGGAACCTGCTCTTGTATTGCTCGCGGTATGGTTACCCGCAAGAGGTGCAATCGGACCAAGGTTCTAGTTTTACATCTAATCTGTTCAAACAAACTATGATTCAGCATGGCATCAGCACTGTCGTCTCTTCTGCGTATCACCCGGAGAGTCAAGGGGTGTTGGAGAGGTGGCACGCCACGCTGAAAAGCATGCTTCGATGTTACTGCGCAGAGAATGGAAAGGATTGGGACCTTGGTCTGCCGTATGTTTTGTTCGCGGCAAGAGAAGTACCTGGAGAGAGTCTCGGTTTCAGTCCGAATGAGCTTGTTTTCGGGCATCAGGTGAGGGGTCCTCTCCACATGGTGAAGGAGATGTGGGAGGGCACTAGGCATATTGTTCTGCAAGATAAGTTGCAACCTCTTGTTCCTGAGCGACAAGAGGAGTTGTTTACTAGGCTGTGGCAGTCCGTCCGCATGTTTGTTGCTTCTCCAGGCCTGATGTACGGGGTAGAATCCGACATGGAGGCTGGAGACAGTGCAAGGCTCGAGTTGGTTCCCTACCGTGTGAATCCTGCTCGACAGCCTGTTGTGAAGGCGGAGCTGGACGGCGTGTGGAGAGGGGGTCTGAGGGATGAGGGATATCGTGAGTGGTCGTTGCCAGTGACTTTGCAACCTGAGTTTGGTGGCAGAGTCTGTGTGTATGTTGATTGCAAGAGTGTGGAAGCATTATCCCTGACAGACGCCTATCCATTACCCAGAGTTGACGACACCATAGACCGCTTCGGGGCTGCCTCGCTCATCACGAAGGTAGAACTAGTGAAGGGTTATTGGCAGGCCCCGTTGCCGGAAAGAGCGAAGAGAAGTGCCAGTCTTGCGATGAACTGGGCAGTTTATCAGTGTCAGGTGTTGTTGTGCTGACGGAACACAAGTTGAATGTGTGGCATGCTAAGGGCACTGATAATGTTTTGGCTTTGTTTGCAGGAGAACCCTCGCTGTTCAGTCAGTGTCTGTCGTGGGTGGAGGATCCGGGGTAGGCTACCACAGTATGTTGGTATAGCCTCCTGTCTTGGCTCGCGGTGTATTTTTGCGCTGGTGCTTGTTGGCTCGTGTGTGTAGCATCAGCGTAGGGTCGCAGGGCAGGAGTTGTTGGCTTTCATTAGAAGAAAATTAGGCTACATCTATAGTAGCCGCCAAAAACAACATTAAAATAAAATATGAAAAATTAAATAAAAACTCTTTCTTTTTAATAATTAATTTTAAGATAATATTATAGCTGAGTACTGAGTGCAGATGATTTTCCCTCAGTAGGCTGTGCTTCTTAAAGCTCGCTCTGGGAGCACAATGTTATGAATTAATGTATTATATTTGGGAAAGGTGATAAGATTTTTTTATATAGAAAATGTTGCATTTTTTTGTTGTTGAGGAAACTGAGCTTGCATTCCATGAGTGGCGGAGTGGTTAGGAGTGGCAGATTCTAGCGACATTCTGCCTGTTCAGATATGGGCTCATGGTTGAGTGTCCCATATCTTGGGTGGGGTGAGACGCCTCCCGGCGTTAGCAGAATGGTTGCGTGGGGCATTGCAGCTCTCTAGCGCTCGCCAGGATGGGGGGATAGGCTACAGTTGTCCTAGAATGATTTGCTTTATTTCATTAGTGTCGTGTTGCCACAAACAGTCTAGAAGTGGTCTTTGTTTTGGTCTGTGACCGCGCCTTATATTTTATATACGCTATAATATAAATGTTGCTTGTGTGGGAGGCGAGCGAGAGAGTGTGAGGGAGTACACCCGGCAGCGAGGTGAGCTATGACGCGGCTCGCTTGGGCGCTGACGGCGTTGGCGGCCGGGTGGTCAACTAGTCCCTTCCCGTCGTGGCCTCGTGCTTTTTACCAGAGCTCAGAGCTTACCTGACACGCGTATCACCTACATCCTTTGCAATTCTGTCCCCCATACTCGCTACTTTGCATACTATCTCTCTCTCTCGACTTCTCCTTTCTCATTCTCTAATCTTTATTAAACTCAACATCCCTTCTGGTTTCAGCATAGACGTTCACCGTCGACCAGTCGTATTGTACGCGAAGCTCTCAGATATTTCCATGTATTAGGTTAAGGAGGTATTATGCTTTATTGAGGTTTAGAGAGACGGACTTTTCCGTATGTGTCCTCTCTCGGGAAGGTTGTAGACCGGTATATGTCTCCCTTGCAAGGTGTTGAGTGATTCTGCTTGGTTATCTAAAGCTAGACTAGGGGTAAGGTTACTGTGTCGTTGTCTCCGATGTGTGCAGTGTTAGCTAAGCTCTGCACGACATCGACAGGTACTGTGGGAGCCTAAGTTGTCTTCGGGTTGGTTTACTTTGCGAGCACAGCGCTGTGGTGTGAGAGGGCCATAGCCTATCCCTCACAACATAGTGCTGCCTCTTTGTGTTGACTTCTGAGGGATCGCCAGGATAGAGCTAGGTACTAGAGACCTAGATTTATCAAGAGAGCATTCCCGGCATATAACGTATTCTTCATTATACCACCCTTGGACAATGTTAGGCTACGAGCCGCATGCTCGCCCATTGTTGCCCTGCCTTGATACCCCAGCTAGACTTTATTAACTGAGCAGACACTGGTTAGAGATAAGCCCCATTATTATATGTATGCAGCATTATTATTCGCTGCACTTTTGAGCCGAGGTTGTTGTTGAGTTGCACAACCTGAGTAGGCTGTTGCGTTGTGTCACACAGCATTTCTTTAGTTGTCGAGCATTACTACCTTTGCGCAGTCTTTATTATTCGCCTGCCTATTATTACTATATGTCCTAGCATTTATTGTGACCCATATTCTGCATTATAATTGTTCAAGATTCTTTACGAACATCTTCCCAGCATCAGACTTATTTCAGAAGTTTCCAGTTGATGTTGCATGACTAGCATTGCACTTTCTTTAATACAGGAGTGCCAGTTATTTGAGTATCTACCGTAACGTTAATTAATCACGTTAACTATCTTTTCTTTGTGTAACATAATCGAGTAATCTTTTACTGTTTGAGAATAGGCTGTTTCATTGAGCGTCAGCCTAGTGTGTGTGCACCAGTTACCGAGTCATAGGATACCTCGTTGTCCAGGCACGACTCAGGGCGGTAATGGTGTTTTGTTTTCCAGTGTTTAAGGCAGGGGTTGGATCTAGTGTTACCGTTGTTGCTTTTTGCCATTATCTAGTCCAATGTTGAAGAGCCCTGTGTCTTTGAGAACCTGGATCGTAACAATAGTGACCCTTAATGCGCTGGACATAGGGGTGGCATTTCCCTACGATCGAACAGGTAGGGTGGTGTGGGCAGCGGGGCGTGAAGGATAAGCGGACAGGATGACCCAAAACAGGGTACCACTGAGCATAGGGTCACGAAGCTAAATAGAGTAGTGTGGATTGTGGATACGAAGGAAGTGATTGGAAGACGTATAACAATTGTGGAAAAGTAAATGGAAGAGATGAACACAATGGCGGATAAAAGATAATTAACCTAAGGATTGAATACATGCATGGATGACGACATTATAGCCGTCGTCCTAATAAGATGATGAAACCGGGTTGGTATGCACGTGGCACAATACGACACAAGGACAGTGCCGCTATGTCGTATCAATACTGGTGGCATACTCCGGTTAATATTATATATACACTTAGTTACTAGAAGAACAAGGCAAGGGGGGGCGACTGAGCACGGGGGTACATATATCTATACTCGTCATGGAAAGGGAGATACGAGGTAGCTTTCCTGCATCTCTCCCGATCATCGTCTGCAGATTGGTCATAGTGAGTTGATCCGAATTAACAGGCCTAAATCAATACAATAACTGGCATAGGGTTATCGGGTGTATAGAGTCGTGGTTAAAGGTTGGGAATATATAGTTAGTGGATAAAACAACGGGAGGTTAGAGACATAGAATTGCTAGAATTGGGGGGGACTATGATTGTTATATAACTAAATACAGGGCTGACGTAATCACGATCTGATTTGGTGTGAAATGGAAGCTAAGGTGTCTTAGATCGTCTCGAACCTACACAATGAAAGTATTATAGCCTGTATGGTGGTTACATAATTAAATACATACTTAGGTGGTACATCAAGAATATCAGTGAGTAAAGTTTTGTGGTTTGTATATTAGAAGACTGTGATTGAGAGACGTATAATATGTGGTATGAATTGAGAGAGAGAGAGAGAGACCAAATCGGGAATGGAAAAGGGGCTGGGATCTCGTTGGGGATGGGAGTTTCGCTCTCAGGATTTTCGTTCCTGTGGCTCGTTAGGGTTGGTAGTTTCGCTCTCAGGTTTTTCGTTCCTGTGGTATTTTAGTTAGGTTAGGTTAAATTAGGTTAATCTAATCTAATCTAATATTTGTACATTTTGGGCAGTGGGCGGGGCCGCGCATGCGCAGGGAGTAAGGTATGTGGCGGCGTACAGACCCTCCCCTCACCTGTGTTAAAGAGATCGGGAGGGGAAATTTTGTGCCGAAAATTACCTGATAAAAGGGGGAATAAGAGGAAAAATAGCTGATAATTGAGGAGTGGGGGGGGGGGGAAGGAGAGGAAAGTGGGGGTTGGGACACATGTGGTAGCAAGTAATGGAGGGGAATTATCTCACCTAATCATAAATTGCTTTGTTTTGAGTGCACTGGGGTGTTTTCTATTTTTTTTTTTTTTATACTCTGGATCTATTGAGGATGTCCGCAGTGCACCAGAAAACCTCTATTGAGGACGGTCGCCGTTTTTGGGTGAAGAGTCCCGTCGTCTACGCCCAGTACAACCTGTTAACCCGGCAGGTGTGGGAAGACTCTTAAGAGTTTCCCCGGGCGACTGCGGGAAGACTCTTAAGATCCTGGGCCTAAAAAAATCTATTTAAAACACCCCCAAAAAACTTGAGCCCTTTTTTTTTTTGGCCCCTGGGCCATGCCAAATATCACTCCTCCACATCCCCTCCTTCTCCACTTCTCTCCCCTCCTTCAGTTATCACCTATTTTCCCTGTTATTCCCTTATTCTGTGGTCTATTTTCGTGCTAACATTAGCGAGTTGCAAGCAGGGCATTGTCATCACTGTTACCAAGCGAGTGCAAGAGAGAGAGAGAGAGAGTACCGATCGACTGTCTCTCTCCAGACGTGGGGAAAAGTGGAGGGAGGTTGCCTCAGCCATAAATTATGTAACTCCCGGCCTGTATCGCCGATTTTGACCATCCAAACGCTGTTTCCACTTGTATTATTGCTGTAACAGGTTAATACCTTTATAATCAACCTAAAATAGGCGCTTATGGATAAGTATTAATGCTATTTATGGTAAAATAACTATGTTAGTGATGGGAACAGCTCAAATACGTGCACACAGGCGTGTGGTGTCTCATACCCCCCATGTGCACGACTTAGGTTAAGTCTCGGTGCTGTTCCCGGGTTAAATTATCTTTGGGGAGGACCAAGGCCTTGCAAAGGGTCAACATGCAGGTCCTCTCTTTTGTTTGAAAGGTTCTGAGGATCCACCCTGTCAGTTTACTGGCTGTTTTGGTGATGCAGTTAAGCCTATATGGTGGGAGAAAGTTCCATCTGCACTCTAATAGTAACACCCAGATCACGCACATGTTCTTTTGGTTCAACATTTTGCTGGTGGTGGTGGATCTGGTAGCTAGTGCCTTATTTAATTATTTGATGTCCTGTAGTGGGCCATACCTCATCAATTAAAAATTTTCTCCATTAATTTTCATGTTGTTGATATCAGCCCAGCCGAGGAGACGATTTAGATCTTCTTGTAGAAGAGAAGAGCCACTCAGCCACATTATCCTCTCTTTCGAACTTTAGAGTTTCGATCTTTCTCTTCACTCTTGTGTCGTCAGCAAACAATATGGCCTGAGAGGGCGGGAGTTCATTTTCTGTGTCCGATCATGATCAGAAACAGAGGCTGGGTTTATTGTACCTGCCCAAAAAGTCTTGCAAAGTTGCAATCAACAATCATAATTGGGCTATGAAGATCAAGATCACCTGTGCATTGCAGTAATCAGGGGACAACAACCTCAACTAAACTGTTACTGAAGGTAATTCCGTAATTGTTTAATCGAAGGCCTTTTTTTCTAGTTATTAAAAACGTATTTTATGATATATAGGCCTAGGCCTAGAAGCAATAGAACTGTTAAAATGACCCGGGAAGTGTATATTAAACCAAATACAAAACTTTGAATAATGAGGTAAGAGATAGGCCCTATGTGTTTTTTTATCACTTTTCAACCCAAGACCAGCGGGGGTCCGGGGGCGGCAGCCCCCAGGATGCCTAGGTTAGGTTAGGTTAGTTAATAGCCAGCCATGTAAAAACAGTAGTGTATTTTTGGTTTAGTCTTTGCTCAAAAATTCATTTTCTATAGGAGAAGGCCATACACTAAATTTTTACCTATTTTTAGTAGCCTAGACTAGGCCTAACTTCACTTAACTAACCTAACATAACCTAGTAGGCTAAATTATGACCCCCTACTAGCCTAACCTTTACCTAACAGTGTTACAGTAGCTAACTGCTAACCTTTACCTTTAGGGATCTGCATTTTTCTTAAGGGATCTGCCTTATTTGGGCCAATCGGCTTCCTGCAGACTCCCATTTTCTTATGTTCTTATGTTCTAACAGTGAACACTGGCTAACAGTTGCTAACCTTTACCTAAGTTCCAATTTCCTAACACATCATTCTGCAGAGCGGCTACAAATTCATTACCGTACCGGACCAAGTGGACCTGCAACACAGGGACGCTGGGTTCGGAGGGAGTGTTGGAACACCATTACTCTGAAGAATCTCTTCTCAACATCTATAAGTAACAAGTAACAAGTAGCAAGTAACAAGTTGCTAACCTTTACCTAACAGTTGCTAACCCTTACCTAACAGTTGCTAACCCTTACCTATTAGTTGCTAACCTTTACCTAACAGTTGCTAACCTTTACCTAACAGGCAGCTACTAACCTATAGGCCTATAGCCTAATATAACAAACAAAAAATATAGGCTAGCCTATAGGCGTAGGCCTAGCCGCCTAGCCTATATAAAACGGGTAGAATGTAGAATTCGGGCATACCGCCAGCCTTGTTTACACTACGCGGAGTGGCGTCGGACGCCTGCCATCATGTTCCCGTTTATTTTGACTGCCTTTGGATACAATAATATGTTGAGGGCCCTCACCCCCCCATGACATATTGATATTGTCATCTTCATATAGGGCTATATCATTAGGGATGGATGTAGAGTTCGGGCGTACGGTCGTCATGATTACATAAGCGATCGCCGAGGTTAACTTCGCGACTATTTTGACGGCGATTTTTCAGTTATTTGCCGCCTGCTGGCAATAGGCCTATATATATGATGATGACAATAAGTCATGGGGGGGGGTGAGGGGGGCAAAGCCCCCCCTCAACATATTATTCTATTCAATGGCATTCAAAATAGACGGGAACATGATTGCAAAGGTCGGACGCCTCGCCCGCCGCTGCCGCCGACATGTTTACATTTGTCGATCGCCGTGGTTAAGTTCGCGTCTATTTTGACGGCGATTTTTTTTCGGTAATTTGCCCCCTGCTGGCAATATATATGATGATGACAATATGTCATGGGGGGGGGGGGGTGAGGGGGGCAAAGTCCCCCTCAACATATTATTGTATCCAAAGGCAGTCAAAATAGACGGGAACATGATGGCAAAGGTCCGACGCCACTACGCATAGTGTAAACAAGGCTGACGGTACACCCGCACTTAACATTCTTGCCGGCTATATTGCCAGCAGGGGACAAATAACCGAAAAAATTTGCCGTCAAAATAGACTCGAACTTAACCACGGCGATCGACAAATGTAAACATGATGGCGGCGTCGACGCTTGCAATCTTGTTCCCGTCTATTTTGAATGCCATTGGATACAATATGTTGAGGGGGGGGGGGCTTTGCCTCCCCTCACCCCCTATGACATATTGGCATCATCATATATATTGCCAGCAGGGGGCAAATAACCGAAAAAATTGCCGTCAAAATAGGACTCGATGCGAACTTAACCTCGGCGATCGCCCTATGTTAACATGACGACCGTACGCCCGGAATCTACATCCATCCCTAAAACAGTTAGGCAGAGATATCACGCTCGATAGCCTAATCAAAACATTCTATCTGGTAAAATATACATTTCCGGTGTAATTTTAACAGTCCTGGAGCTTTTACATATCATAAAATACAACATAGAATGGGGTTTTATTCACTAAAGCGGAAGGTGTTGGGCTGAACAATTACGAAACTGAACATCACCCCAAAAGAAGAAGGGTAGGCTATCTTTTACTTACTTACTTTTGTAGATGTTTAGGTGACAATCACCACAGTCGATCTGGGGATCCGCCGCTAATGAGCTCGTCCTGGAATCTTTACGACTCTGAATCTTATGATTCTTTACAGGACTGACCATGCCATTTTTATCGGCACTAGCTCAGAGAAGAGTGTTGAGAGGGGAGAAGGGGTGTTGGAGAGAGAGGAAGGTGTTGGAGTGGCTTTGTTATGTGTGTTTAGTCTGTATGGATGTCCCCTGACTGGGTGCAAGCATGTGAAACATGCTAGGACGTACTACCGCACCCACTAAATGTCCGCCGTGGCAGGGATTCGATCCTGGGTCTTTCAGATTCACATGCGAGCGTGCTCACCACTTGATCACCACGGCCTCATTGACTTTTAGGTGTGATCATGATTTTGGCAATTTTTTTTTTTTTTTTTAGCCTACATTTTTTCTTCTGATACAGTAGTTTTAGATACTGTTTTTTTGTTTGGTTAATTGGGCATCACACTGGGCCAAATTCTCGTCATTCTCCAATCTCCAGTCTCCGTTTCCGGTCAGTAGCGCCGGCAAATTCTATCACACACGCCAAGCGTCCTGGCTGGGTGAGTCTCCGACACCACAATAACAATGTCCGACCTTAGCCTATATTGGTCCGTTTCACCTATACTGTAATGTATAGCAATATGAATTTACATCTACAATTATAATGCAATACGACTCAATCTACACGTTAGTGTAATTTATTTTAAATTTGAAACTTATATGAGGAAATTTATATTTTGAACTTTTTCGATTCATACCAATCGCCGTGGCGTAGGCTATAGAACAGTAGTTTCACTTAAACTGTAGAATAATATGGATTGATATTGACAAACTTTGTGTAATAGGACCCAATCTATACGTGTTGCTATGTTTTGCGTGTGAAGCTTATATAAGTAGCTATGAGGAAGTTTTTCGCAAAATATAGGCTATACCCTGACGGAGCCCCTGTCGTTACCTCGGCACTAAACGATCGTTTATATTGTGCTGTTTCACCAATAATTTAGAGTAATATGGATTTATATCGACACTTATATTTCAATATGACTCAATCTACAAGTTTGCGTGATTATGTTTTATATTTGGAGCATATATGAGGAAATATTTTGAACTTTTCGGAGGTTGTAGAATGCTTGGTAGGCATAATCCTGTGTATGCGGGTAGACCTGTATTTATCTCAATAAATTGGTAATGTTACAATATATTTTTACATTTTACATTCATAAATAGTCCACTAATATAATAGGTTAGGTTAGGCTAGATTAAATATATTGTTCAATGATTCTTAGTAAATAGGCATCTGAAAAACAGTTCCTCCTGCTACACAACCGAATGTTTTCGTTTCATACCAATCGCCGTGGCGTAGGTATAGGAAGTGGTTATTTAGCTGCAAGTGGTGTAGCTATTTTAGCATTAATTCACTTAGTTTATGTCTATCCGCAGCCCTTCTCACAATCAAAACACACACTTATGTAGCAAAATATATATTTCGACGTCATATATTTGAGATATCAATGAGATTAAAGAGTAATTAACTGTCAGGTGGTTTTCTTTGGCTCTCTAATGCTCCTCTCTCTTCCTCACCCGGAGCAGTCTTTTCATCGCTGTTTTGTTCGTGTTTATTGTATTTTTGGAGGCATGATTTCGTTGTTATATATTATTAAAGTAGACGTGCCGTTTCGCCCAAAATCAAAACGGCATATGCAACTCTGCGAAGGGTTACCATCATCACTAATATTACCACCATTATTACTACTACTATCATCATCACTATAATTGTCACCATCATCACTACTACTACCATCATCACTACCACCATCATCACTACTACTATCATCATCACTACAATTGTCACCTTCTAATGTCAACTAAATTAACTTACCTAACAAATGCGGGCGAGTTTTTTTTCGCCCCCTGAACGATGGCGTTCTGTGTGAGTGTGCACAGAACGCCATCATCATTGCTTGGGAATAGGTACAGGGTGGGGGGTGGGGGTCCTGAAGGGGGGAGGGGGGGGGGGGCTGTTTGGGGGGGCAAAACAAATTTTTGGACCTAAGATCATAACTATTGCACAAATTCAAAAAATCTGTTTTTAATTACCGTCGCATTCACGCACCGAAGGTTCGTGTGAAGTTTGGTGAAAATCCGTCAAACGGTCTAGGAGGAGTTCTCGGACAGACAGACAGACATTTCGGTTAGCATGTACCACTATACGGGGGCCGATACCACTCTGCTTACGCAGAGTTGATAATATTAACCCATTAGTACCAACAGAATAGCAACAAAATAGGGGTAGTATAACTGTAGATTTATCTTCTAATCATCACTACTACTCTCACCATCATCAATAAGGAGGACCGAAGACAGCGAGGACGGCAATCTACAAAGGAATTAAATACTAATCCGTCAAGAACCGCGAATTTGGATAAAGCTCCACCAACACGACCCAAATTCAAAACCGTCAGGGATAACGACCGAGGACCGAGGACAGCCATGAATGTAAATGTAGATCCGACCAGAACCAATAATTTGAATAAAGACCGTTCCTTGAATCCCAAATCCAAAACTTTGAATGTTTTCTATGCAAACGCTCGCTCGTAGCATACGCAATAAATTTTCAGATTTAGAGGAACTAGTGTTTACAGAAAATTATGATGTGATTGGCATAACAGAATCTTGGCTCAATACACAAGATAGAGACTTTTTAGCAGAGTATTCACTTCCCGGTTATGTAATGTTTGAGAACAGCCGAATAAATAAAAATGGAGGTGGCGTTTTATTTTATATCAAAGAAAGTCTTAACCCGACCCTCGTGTCAAAACCTCAAATTGTGAACGTCGACACATCTTTTGTGCTAATAAAGAATAATAAAGGTACAAAAATAATACTTGCGTTAATATACAGACCTCCAGCTCAATCAGTGCAAACTGACCGAGAAATTTACGAACAAATTGCAGATGTAAGTAACTCACAAGATACCGTAATTTTTGGCGACTTTAATTTACCTGTGACCAAGTGGGGCGATACTCTTACTTCACACTCCGGACATGACTTGTATACGAACTTGCAAGAGAGTTCGCTTTATCAATTTGTTCGAATGCCGACCCGTGGTAATAACGTTCTTGACATTGTACTTGCAACAAAAGAAGAATTGATAGAGAATTTGAATGTTGGTGATGAATTCAGTAACAGCGACCATCGTACGATAACTTTCACTTTAAAGTTTACTAGTAACGAACCAAATAGTAGCATCGAAAAAGTCCCTAATTTCAAGAAAGCAAACTTCCATAAACTTAGAGCTATGTTTAAAGAAACTGACTGGAGCTTTTTAATTAACAATAACGACATAAATACATCTTGGAAGTTATTCGAAACCACTTACCTAAAAGCAGTGCAAGACTGCATACCATCGAAAATACGGCGTCCAGGCCATAATAATAAGCCCAAATGGTGGAATAAAGATATTTCAAACTGCCTGCTTGCTAAAAAATTTGCTAATGATAGATTAAAATCCTCACAAAATGACGAAGAACGGGTGAAATTTGTAGAGCTACGACGCAAAGCCAAAAAGTTAATTAAGCAAAGTAAAAAGACCTTAGAGTTACATATTGCGAATCAAAGTAAAACAAACCCGAAAGAATTCTATAGTTATATCAGAAAGAAAAAAGTAGTTACTTCAACTGTTGGACCGTTAGTCGATGAAAAAGGAGAATACACCAAAGACGAAGTACAAATGAGTAATGGCCTCAATACCTTCTTTGCATCAGTTTTTACAACAGAAGACCTCAGTGATATCCCTACACCATCGCCGATTCAGATTGATAATTCAGATGTTCTAAGCAATATCACCGTTACAGAGAGAGAAGTATTGAATTGTTTAGATAAACTCAAGGTAAATAAAACGCCAGGACCTGATACAATCTCGCCTAGAGTTCTAAAGGAAGCTAAGAATGAGCTCTCCAAACCACTGACATTACTATTCAATAAATCCTTGCAGTCTGGAACTATGCCTGATCAGTGGAAGCTAGCCAACGTAACACCGATATTCAAAAAAGGCAGCAAATCCCTACCCCGTAACTATCGTCCAATTAGCTTAACCTCAGTTGTATGTAAAATGCTAGAAACGGTCATACGAGACAGACTCGTAAATCACTTAGAGGAAAATAACATACTTAAAGATACTCAACACGGCTTTCGTAAAAAACGTTCCTGTTTAACAAACCTCTTAGACTTCTTCCACGATATCCTCAACCTCTACGATGAGAGTAAAGCTGTAGATATTATATACCTTGATTTTCAAAAGGCCTTTGACAAAGTTCCCCACAAACGTTTACTGCTAAAACTAAAAGCGCATGGAATACAAGACGGTGTGTTGAAATGGATAGAAAATTGGCTCAGCAACAGAAAGCAAAGGGTAGTCATAAACGGTAAGGCATCTAAATGGACCAATGTAAGTAGCGGGGTACCCCAGGGATCGGTACTAGGACCAATTCTCTTTCTAATTTACATCAACGACATAGATGAGGGTCTCACCTGCACAATCTCAAAATTTGCTGACGATACAAAAATTGCAAATAGCGTACTCTCAAAAGAACAAGTTGACGATATGCAACACAATCTAGATAAATTGTCATGTTGGGCCCAAATTTGGCAAATGAGTTTCAATGCGGATAAATGTAAAGTACTACATGTCGGATACCTAAATGAGAAAGCAAACTATTCGATGAATGGCACTCAGCTTAAGAATGTAAACAGAGAAACTGATCTGGGAGTAACAATATCGAGTAACCTAAAACCGAGTCAACAATGTTCAGAAGTTGTTAAGAAGGCAAACAAAATAATTGGCTTTATAGGCAGGTCATTTGAGCATAAATCCAAAGAAGTTATCCTAACCCTTTACAATTCCTTAGTCCGCCCTCTTCTGGAATACTGCGTTCAATCCTGGTGCCCTTATTACCAAAAAGATATAAACAAGCTAGAACGAGTTCAACGTAGAGTTACCAAAATGATACCTAGCCTAAAGAACAAACCATACGAAGAGCGTCTTAGAGAATTAAATCTATTTCCTTTAACCCAGCGCAGATTAAGAGGCGACTTAATTCAAGTGTTCAAAATCATCAAAGGCATCGACAATATGAACTGTAGTAAGTACTTCACTATCGACCAATCTAATTACACGCGGGGAAACGGTTGCAAAATTATTGGTAAATCTTTTAACTCGCACGAATCTAAGAATTTCTTCTTCAATCGAGTTGTCAACTTGTGGAATGGGCTTCCCCGAGACGTTATAGACTGCAGCACCGTTGATTCAGTTAAATTCCGCCTAGACAAATATCTCGCATCAAACCCGCGACTGACTGCGTTTGTAAATGAATAACTTTATCCTCCCCTCAGTTACTAACCCATATGTCCCCTACTAACTTCCTAGTCCTGCCACGTTAGTGGCAGGGCAGTAGTTCCCTTTCCAATGTTCCCTTACCCACTCTAAACCACTGTTTGGTCACTTGATCCTCAGTGTTTTGGAGGACAAGCAACCTAGAAGGGTCACTAGACCTGTTGTTGCTTGATTTCCTTTGTACTCCTTTGTACTAATACTACTCTCATCATCACTACTACAGTACTACTCTCATCATTACTACAACTTTCACCATCATCACTACTACTTACCAACATCACTAATACTGTCACCATCATCTTACAATCATCATTACTACTGTCACCATCATCAATACTAATATGACCATCATCACCATCACTACTGCTATTTTTTATAGTACTGTCACCATCATATCTACTACTGTTATCATCATCACTACGGTCATCATTATCACTAAATCTACAACCATCATCACTGCTATTATCACCATCATCACTACTTTCAACATTATCCCCACTATTACTACCATCAATTATAATGTTAACTAAACTAACTTAATCTAACAAAAGCAGGGCGAGTTTTTCTCACCCCCTAAACGATGGCGTTCTGTGTGTGTGTGCCCCTACGGGGCCACACACACACAGAACGCCATCATCATTGCTTGGGAATAGGTACGGGGTGGAAAGGGGGGGGTGGGGGGTGCAAAACCATTTCTTTTTACCTAAAATCATAACTATTGCACGAATTCAAAAAATATTTATTTTATTACCGTCGCATTCACGCACCGAATGTTCGTGTGAAGATTGGTGAAAATCCGTCAAACGGTCTAGGAGTTTTCGGACAGACAGACATACATTTCGGCCGGCATGTACACTATACGGGGGGGTGATACCACTCTGCTTACGCAGAGTTGATGAATGGCACTCGGATTAAGAGTGTTTACATTCCCGGCCAAAGGCCAGTTCGCTTAAATAGGAGGCTCGCTATCTCTTAACAAAAAAAAACAAAATAATGCAAAAAATCGCAAAATAATGAGGTGAAACGTCTTAAAATCTTCAAACTAATAGAGTGATACAGAGAGGGCCCAACAAGACCAGGAGCGGGATTCACTAACGGTCGTAGCGTGCGATGTCGTAGAGCAACCTACGATCGTTCCTAAGGGATTGCGGAAGGTGAATTCACGAACGCATCGTTGAGCTCCCTTACGGCTCCCTTTCGGTTATTTCACCAAGGCTTCTCTTGACCAATCCGGCGCTTGGCCACTCACTGAGCTTGAGTCATTTTGTAAATAAACAACACTCACCCACATGACCGAAGCGCCAAGAAGAATCTAATATAATTTAATTTATGAGCTTTTCATTGTTTAGCAGGCTAATTCGATCCACCACAGCCAACAGGAAGAAGAATAGAGTATCTTGTGAAATTGTGAATTGATGATAAGAAATTAGCCTAGCTAGGCTACAGGGAAGCCTGTTAGTGGCCAAAGTTAAAGGATTTCTGACGGATTGATCATTGATAATCATCTGTTAGGCTAGGCCTAGTTGGGAAATTAGTGTATTATTTATACCTTAACCACAGTATATTGTATAATTGTTCTACTTTACCATGTCTACACCTAGACAGGCTAGCCAAACCAAAATGCCAGACTTTACTATGTCTGCCTACACAGGCAGTTCTAGTCAAGCCAAAATGCCAGACTTAGCCTAGGCCTAATTTTTCAAAATAGTCCTAGGGTAATATTTTTGTATTCACAACACCTCAAGGCCTATCTACCTTTTCAAAATAGGCCTAGCCTAGCATAGGCCTATATATATATATATATATATATATATATCTATATATTTTTTTTTTTTTGGGGGGCCTATAGCCTAGGCTAGTCTAGGGTAATATATTTTTGTATTCATAACACCTCCATTTTTGTTGAGGGGGCAAAGCCCCCCTCAACCCATTAGTGTATCCCACGGTTGGTAGCATAACGATTTATCCAACATCTGGCCATGGGATACAATAATGGGGTGAGGGGGGCATAGACCCCCCCTACCCCTCATGACATTGTCATCATATATTTACCAGCAGAGGCAAATAAGAGCAGTCATATTAGATGCGAATATAACAGAATGTACGAGTAAACAAAGCGGACGGTATACGCGCTAACACAACTCTTACCTTGGTAAGGGTGGTGTTAGCGGGCATACTGGGCAAGAATATTAAGTGCGGGCGTACCACCAGCCTTGTTTACACTACGCGTAGTGGCGTCGGACCTTTCCCATCATATTCCTGTCTATTTTGACTGCCTTTGGATATAAAAATACATTAGCCTAACCAAACAACCTAACCTAACCTAACCTATCCTATCCTAACCTAACCTAGTATTCATGTGGTAATGACGGGGCAAATAGCAGAAAATATAGCGTCGAAATAGACGGCAACGTAACTGCGAGCGCAGAACATGACGACCGTACGCCCAAAAACTACATCCATCCCGCGTACTGTCCCTGTTTCAATGAAGTTGCAGGCTCGGTTATCTTTGCGTCTAATTTGACTGAATTTAATAACAAAATTATCCCACGGCCAGCTGTTATTTGCCCCCCCCCCCCCCCCCTGCTGGAAATATATATGGTGATGACAATGGGCCTATGTCATGGGGGATGAGGGGGGGTAAAGCCCCCCTCAACCTATTGCCCAACAGTTGGCCATGGGATATAATGATAGGTTGAGGGGGGCTTTGTCCCCCTCACCTCCCATGACTTAATGCCATCAAATATATTACCAGCATGGGACTAATAACAGCTAGGCTAGTTAACAAGGAGGACGGTACGCCTGCAAACCTCATCTTTACCTTCTAGGCTTCTACTTTACTATGCTTAGGCTACACCATTGCTAGCCTAACCATACATAGGCCTAACTTCTCTAGCCTAAATACCCCTAACTTTTTCAAAATAAACCTAGGTTGTAGCCTAGGCTAGGCTAAACAAAAATATTCACAACACCATGTAGGCTAGCCTACTATTTAATTTTTTTAGGCTAGGCCTAGGGTAATTCTTTTCATAATTTTTTTCCTGTGATACTTTCAAATTTGAGGAAATAGGCTACCCTAATCTAACCCAGCTAGGCATTGCTAGCCTAACAAAAATACCATACATAGCCTAGGCCTAACTTTTCTAGCCTAAATAGCCCTAACTTTTTCAAAATAAACCTAGGTTAGCCTATAGCCTAGGCTAGGCTAAACAAAATTATTCACACCATTTATAATTTATTTATTTTTAAGCTAGGCCTAGGGTAGCCTAATTCTTTTCATAATTTTGTTCCTGTGATACTGTTACGATCCAGGTTCTCAAAGACACAGGGCTCTTCAACATTGGACTAGATAATGGCAAAAAGCAACAACGGTAACACTAGATCCAACCCCTGCCTTAAACACTGGAAAACAAAACACCATTACCGCCCTGAGTCGTGCCTGGACAACGAGGTATCCTATGACTCGGTAACTGGTGCACACACACTAGGCTGATGCTCAATGAAACAGCCTATTCTCAAACAGTAAAAGATTACTCGATTATGTTACACAAAGAAAAGATAGTTAACGTGATTAATTAACGTTACGGTAGATACTCAAATAACTGGCACTCCTGTATTAAAGAAAGTGCAATGCTAGTCCTGCAACATCAACTGGAAACTTCTGAAATAAGTCTGATGCTGGGAAGATGTTCGTAAAGAATCTTGAACAATTATAATGCAGAATACGGGTCACAATAAATGCTAGGACATATAGTAATAATAGGCAGGCGAATAATAAAGACTGCGCAAAGGTAGTAATGCTCGACAACTAAAGAAATGCTTTGTGACACAACGCAACAGCCTACTCGGGTTGTGCAACTCAACAACAGCCTCGGCTCAAAAGTGCAGTGAATAATAATGCTGCATACATATAATAATGGGGCTTATCTCTAACCAGTGTCTGCTCAGTTAATAAAGTCTAGCCGGGGTATCAAGGCAGGGCAACAATGGGCGAGCATGCGGCTCGTAGCCTAACGTTGTCCAAGGGTAATGAAGATTACGTTATATGACGGGGATGCTCTCTTGATAAATCTAGGTCTCTAGTACCTAGCTCTATCCTGGCGATCCCTCAGAAGTCAACACAAAGAGGCAGCACTATGTTGTGAGGGATAGGCTATGGCCCTCTCACACCACAGCGCTGTGCTCGCAAAGTAAACCAACCCGAAGACAACTTAGGCTCCCACAGTACCTGTCGATGTCGTGCAGAGCTTAGCTAACACTGCACACATCGGAGACAACGACACAGTAACCTTACCCCCAGTCTAGCTTTAGATAACCAAGCAGAATCACTCAACACCTTGCAAGGGAGACATATACCGGTCTACAACCTTCCCGAGAGAGGACACCTACGGAAAAGTCTGTCTCTCTAAACCTCAATAAAGCATAATACCTCCTTAACCTAATACATGGAAATATCTGAGAGCTTCGCGTACAATACGACTGGTCGACGGTGAACGTCTATGCTGAAACCAGAAGGGATGTTGAGTTTAATAAAGATTAGAGAATGAGAAAGGAGAAGTCGAGAGAGAGAGATAGTATGCAAAGTAGCGAGTATGGGGGGACAGAATTGCAAAGGATGTAGGTGATACGCGTGTCAGGCAAGCTCTGAGCTGGTAAAAAACACGAGGCAGCGACGGGAAGGGACTAGTTGACCACCCGGCCGTCAACGCCGTCAGCGCCCAAGCGAGCCGTGTCAGAGCTCACCACGCTGCTGGGTGTACTCCTTCACACTCTCTCGCTCGCCTCCCACACAAGCAACATTTATATTATAGCGAATATAAAAAATAAGGCGCGGCCACAGACCAAAACAAAGACCACTTCTAGACTGTCTGTGGCAACACGACACTAATGAAATAAAGCAGATCATTCTAGGACAACTGTAGCCTATCCCCCCATCCTGGCGAGCGCTAGCGAGCTGCAATGCCCCACGCAACCATTCTGCTAACGCCGGGAGGCGTCACAATACTTTCAAATTTGTTGAGGAATAGGCTACCCTAATCTAACTCAGAGGTGGTGGGGAGTTGGAATAAAACATTTTCGCAATAAATGAGGATTAAAATCTACTAATGGTAGGCTACGTGTTGTCCCAGCACATGAATTTGTGCATAAATTAACCTTGACTAGGTCTAGGCTGGCATATGTATGCTATTCATAGCTTAATTCGGCCTGTCATAAGACATTAAGGATACAAATATATTCATACTTTGTATTAAATGCCTTAATGGTGGTGTAAACACAAGTTAACAATCATATTTCGCTATTATTGCCTCAATAATGACTTAGTGTGTCATAAAGAGCTATACTGCAGACGAATTTGTAATGGTCGCGGGTTGTGTTATCGATATTTGTGTACCTATATCCGGGTCAAATTCATGTAAGGGTGGTCTGGACCACCCTTTGCGAAAGGGGCTTCCTACCGTCCTACGATCAAAGATGGCCGGTGCACCAGATAGTTAATACTGAAGCTGTGATCTTGAAAGAGAGCGTGTGTGTACGCATTAAATTTAAATCTAATAATAAATTAGTCTGTCATTTATTACAATTTTCTCTTCTAACTATGTCACTATAGAAAACGAATAAGCTAAATGGGTAACATTTTTGTATTAACAATGTCTTGTCTTGTCGACATTACATTTCTTAAGGGGAGGTTTTTAGTTGATTTCCTAGACTTCCATCAAGCTAAAAATTACTCCCCCTTTCAAGATAAATTTGTAAATTTTTCGGTAGAAAAATGTCCCGGCTGAAAGCCGGTTCCTCTTATATTACAGGCTCGCTATCGCTCGCCAGGATAAAATCGACACCTACATGGCACGAAAGGTCTTAAAATTGACAGAAATGGGTCGAAAGTTCTTAAAATCGTCAAAATAATGAGGCGAAGGTCTTAAAATTAGAAAAGCAATGGGGCTAAACATGAGGGAGAAAGGAGCCAAGAAAAAAATCTCTCGAGTGGATATCTCCCCTTAATATAAATGGTTACGTTAGTATTTTTGTGAAATATTCTACGTCATATAGTCATATACGTGGGAATAATATTTAATATAATATAATTATTTTAAAGATATATTATACAATCATGATTAAATTATTTTGAGTAATATGTCTATATGGGGACTGGACGACTCGGCCCATGGGACAACTCGGCTCGGACAGCTCGGCCCACTTTTGGACAACTCGGCCACGACGGCGAGACAGCTCGGCCCATTATTTGAGACAGCTCGGCCATGACGGCGAGACAGCTCGGCCTATTATTTGAGACAGCTCGGCCATGACGGCGAGACAGCTCGGCCTATTATTTGAGACAGCTCGGCCCCATGTTATGCTATGGGGCAATTTTTTTAATATAGCTGTGAAAAAACCTGTAGCCTTGAAATTCGTGATTGTATCTAACCTTGTGATATAGCCGTGAAAAAGCCTGTAGCCTTGAAATTCGTGATTGTATCTAACCTTGTGTGTATATATATATATATATATATATATATATATATATATATATATATATATATATATATATATATATATATATATATATATATATATATAATGACGATCAGACTAAAACACGCTCATTAATAGGAAAAATCACAACCATTTTAATTTTCAGCCGATGGTGATTAGCATATTTCCCATTTTTATAGAAATCAGTTACTTTGCAAATAGAGTAGCGAAATATGGAGTGATCATTAAAACGTGACATTACGGTACCCCTTGAGGTTTATGTCGCCTTTTTTATTAATTCCGGCTGTCATTAGACGATCTCATACAGCTTAGGAAGGATCTGTAAGTGTTGAAATGCTGAAGACTAGAATAACCGTCTGTCTTCCATATAACCTTACTAATCTAAATAAAATTACCTCATAATAGACAAAATACACTGTAAAGTGCGTCATGATCCTCAAGGGGTTAACATGATGATGATAGAAGACAATCATATATTTTCATTCCTGATCCTACCTACAGTATATGTCCCTTTTTTATTTATTCGTTCTAGGAAACATTTATCCTCCAAGTCAACCATTAGTATTCTCATTAATATTATTGACCTACCGAATCATTTGTTGTTAGCCATTTCTAGACCGGTACTTTCTGGATTTGAATGATCAGTTGTAGGACTTTACTGGTTTACGGTTTTACTGGGCCGAGCTGTCTCGCCATGGGCCGAGCTGTCTCGTTTTTACTGGGCCGAGCTGTCTCGCCGTTGGCCGAGTTCTCCTGGCCGAGCTGTCCCGTGGGCCGAGTAGTCTAGCAACCGTCTATATTATAGACTCCATGGCCCGGGTTGTATATTGTTTGCTGAACCATCGCCCAGGAAGGTGCAGCGAACTTATCTCCTAAAAAAACACAGTGGGTTCTTCGTTTTAAATCTTATTCGATATCGTGTGTTTTGCAGCAATATCGAACTTTACTTCTCTGAGGTATAGGCTAGGCCTAATCCATTAAATTAAGTTCGCCTTGGAAAGAATGGAGTGCCAGTGGGGACAGGGTGGGTGGTGGGATATTAGCGATCTGGTCAACGTCCAGCCCGAAAAGTCCACTGATATAATGTGGACGGATGCGGATCACGCAGACGAAATGGGCAAATTTGGTCGTGGGGTGAAGCGGCGGAATGAAGATCCCCAGTCAACAGCATCACGAAAACGGCCCAAGAACTTTGCCGGCCAAACTTTTGAATACGCTCGAGATTAAGGAAATGTTTATATATTGATCGGATTAAGAGTTATGTTTCGTATACCTTATCTTAATATTGTGTTTTGTTCGTGTTCTGTTTTGTGTTCGTATTTCTACGGATGTATTTTTATATTGTGTGTACTAAGGATTATGTTATTGTCTCGAGTTTTGTATTGTATTGTCATTATTTTACGTGTCTTCATGTATCCGCAGGGGAGGGTGGGGGGTGGAGGGGGTCGTTGGCCTTGCTCTTCTGTTCCAATGGACTATTATTTCTTCTTTTCCATTACCATCCCCTCGTTGTTATATCCGGCCGTTCATTCATTACGCATTTCTTCAGTAACTGGCCGGTCTCATTCCAGCTAAGGGCCTACTTCTCCTAAATTGCTGTCTCGCTATCACTCGACCGGAAATAATAGATACCTGCATGGGGTTACAAGCGTCTTATAACTAATGGGGCTAAACATGAGGGAGGAGTTACAGAAAAAAACAAATACCTCCCCTTAAAAGAGAGTGACCTATTATAGACTGCATAGGTGAGGTGATTCACACATTCTGATGTTAACCCCTTGAGGATTAGGACGCATTTTGACAGTTGATTCTGGCGGCTAGTAAACGATTATATTCAGTTTAAGAAGGAATTATAGGACTCGGAGGGATGATTGAGACAGTGTCTACCCCTTTGAGTGCTTTAGAGCCTTGCAAAACTGAATATAATCGGCTAACAATAGTCAGAATAATCTGTCAAAACACGTCATAATCCTCAATGGCTTCATTAACAATACTATACTGGGTTTCATTTCATCTGACGGTGAATTGAATTCCTTAGCAGCAAATTTTTCGATACTTAAGACATTCGCCTCGTTAGTTTGGCGATTTTAAGGCATTTCGCCTAATTTCTGTCAATTTTAAGACCTTTTGTGCCATTTAGGTGTTTATTTCTTCTTGGCGAGCGATAACGAGCCCATAATTTCGGAGGAACCGTCCTTTGGCCGGGACATTTTTTTTAACGAAACATTTACAAACTTATATCGAAGGGGGGTCTTGGGGGTATTATTTTTAAAGCTTGATGGGGGTCTAGGAAGTAAACACAAAAATCTCTCCTTAACCCCTCGTGTACCGTCGACTTCCTTTTTATCTTAATCTGGCTACTACTAATTGATTGTATTCAGCTTAGGAAGGACCTCTAGCAATCATACGGCTTCGAACTATCTCGATCAACCTTTTAACTGCCACAGATCCTTCCTTAGCTGCATAAAATCGTCTAAATATACCTAGACTTAAATATAGCAGACATCGCTGGCACAGAAAGAAGTAACAAACAATGTTAGTAAACTGTTTGAGCCAAAACAAACATAATAATAATAATAATAATAACAACAAATAATTTTTTTTTTTTTTTGGATTCCTTAGTCTGCTGATAGTGAATTGAACCCTTTAGCAACTGATATCTTGAGACATAAGGGGTGATGAGTGTATATACTGTAATTGTTCATTTATATAGCGTATCATTTTACATAAGAACATAAGAAAATGGGAGTCTGCAGAAAGCCGATTGGCCTAAGCAAGGCAGATCCCTGTCCCACACAACCCCAAATCAATTACAAAGCCCAATTATAGGCTCAACACTCTAATACCCTGAGGATCATCTTACCAAAACGGTTAGAGATTAACGCAGGATTATGGGGGTCTGCAGAGCGCTGATTGGCCCAACCCGGCTGATCCCCCTTCACACCCAACCCTTCTCGTCCATATGCTTATCCAATTTTATCTTAAAGCTCCCTACAGTTTTAGATCCCACTATAGCACTTGGTAGTCCATTCCACCCATCTACAACTCTGTTACCAAACCAATATTTGCCTATATCATTTCTGAAACGAAATTTATCTAATTTGAAACCATTGGTACGAGTTCTTTCGCTATCACTGAGCTTTAGTACATTTGTCATGTCCCCTTTGTTAATCCCACTAACCCACTTGAACACCTCTATCATATCCCCTCTAACTCTGCGTCTCTCTAACGAATGTAAACCTAATTTCTTCAACCTTTCTTCATACGGAAGATTTCTAATATTATGGATCATTTTTGTCATTCTACGCTGTACTCTCTCCAATGAATCTATGTCCATTCTGTAATAAGGACACCAAAATTGGACAGCATAATCCATATGGGGTCTCACTAATGACAAGTAAAGTTTTAAGATAACATCAGCAATTCTGTTACTCACACTCCTAGAGATGAACCCGAGAATCCTGTTTGCCTTATTACGAACGCCTATACACTGTTTTCTAGGCTTCAAATCATTGCTAACAAACACACCTAGATCTTTCTCGCAGTCTGAATTTTCTAATTCTAAATTAGCTAGTTTATATTTAACATTTGTTTGCATCTTCCCTATCTTTAATACCTTGCATTTGTCAATGTTAAACTTCATCTGCCAATTTACTGACCATTCATGTAAGGTATCTAGATCCCTTTGGAGGCACTCTATATCGCTATCTGAATCAATTGATCTCCCCATTTTAGTATCGTCTGCGAATTTACTTATCCTACTAGTTATACCTAAATCTAGGTCATTTATGTATATAAGAAACAACAGGGGACCTAATACCGATCCCTGGGGGACACCACTTTTGACTGCTCCCCACTCTGACTTGGTACCATTTATGCTGACTCTCTGTTTCCTACCAATTAGCCATGACCTAATCCATCCCAACAACGCCCCACCTATTCCATGTGCCTCAACCTTTCTCATCAATCTCTCATGAGGGACTCTGTCGAAAGCTTTACTGAAATCTAAATATATAATATCGTATGCCTTGTCATTATCTACTGCTTCATATACCTCTGAGAAAAAACTAAGCAAATTAGTAAGGCAAGAACGTCCCTGTGTGAATCCATGCTGAGAAGAATTGATTAAGTTAAATGTTTCTAAGTGGTTTCTCATTTTCCTAGCAATAATTGACTCTAGTAGCTTTCCTATGATTGAAGTGAGACTAATGGGACGGTAATTGGATGCTATTGATTTATCACCTTTTTTGAAAATCGGAACTACATTTGAAAGCTTCCAAGCTTCTGGAACTATACCTGTTTCTAATGAATTGTTAAAAAGAAATGTTAATGGGTAACTTAACTCATCTCTGCATTCTTTTAATACTCTGGCATATACCTCATCGGGACCAGGCGATTTCTGAGGTTTCAGTCTGTCAATTTCCTTAAGCACATCATTTCTACTTATAGTAACCGTACTTAACCTATTTTCTATACTATCTCTATATACCTTACGGACTTCTGGAATCTGTGCCAAATTTTCATTAGTGAAAACGGATAGAAACTGACTATTTAATGTACTGCACATTTCTAAATCATTTTCTGTCATTTCTCCTATCGAAGTTTTAAGGGGGCCTATTTTATCTCTAACTTTAGATTTATATAGCTGGTAAAAAGCCTTAGGGTTATTTTTTGAGTCATTGGCTATCCTGATTTCATAATTTCTTTTGTCTGTCCTTATACATTTTTTAACCTCTCTTGATAGATTCTGATAGTAAGCAAGTAGGTGAATTTCGCCTTTCTTTATTTTTCGATATATTCCTCTCTTTTTTCCTAGAAGGTCTAATAGTCTATTATTCATCCATTTGGGTTGGTTCTGTGTTGATCTAAATTTTCTTTTGGGGATATATTTATTTTGCGCATTGTGGAGTGAAGAAATAAAATTATTATATGTAGCTGTCAAATTATCCTGAGTTAAGACAGGTATCTGAGAGAGAGTATGTTCATTAGCGCACCTGGGTCCACTTAATAGTTTAACCATAGGATCGACTCTTAAGGCTCGTCTTAATCCACCATAATTGGCTTTTCTGAAATCTGGGATAAGTGTCGTATTCTCTTTAGCCTTTCCTGTCCATTGTATGTTAAAATAAATTGATTTATGATCACTATTTCCTAGTTGGTCTCCTATCTCTACATTATTTATCATTTGTTCATTATTACTGAGAACTAAATCGAGGATATTATTACCTCTAGTAGGCGAGTCTATGAATTGAAATAAAAAACTATCCTGTACCGCCTCAATAAACTCTTTTGAATCTGAGTCGCCGATTTGATGCTGCCAATCAATATTCGGAAAATTAAAATCCCCTATAATACACACATTGCTAAACCTTGATGCTATTTTCACTTCCTGCCATAAAGCTGTACCTTCGTTTCTACTCATATTTGGTGGTCTATAAATAACTCCAATAATTATGGTCTCACTACCTTCGCTAACCTCAACCCAAACACTTTCGTTATCAGTATTTAGTCTAATACCTGATTTAATACAGCTTTTTAAAGAACTCCTGACAAACACTGCTATTCCGCCGCCCCTCCTACTTGTTCGGTCGCGTTTAAACAAACTATATCCTGGTATATGGAATTCTGCTAAAAATTGTCTTGATTCTGTATTAATCCATGTTTCAGTCAGTGCTATAATGTCTATATTTTCGTTGCTAACAAGTGCTCTAAGTTCATCCATTTTGTTACATAAACTCCTACAGTTTGTATAATATAATCGCAATGAATTTATTTTACTGGTATCGGATTTACCTTTATTTCTAACTGAATTCCCATCTTCTGTTACACCTTCAATATTTCTACTAGCAGTACAATTAAAATCCCGTGACTGATATTTTCTATTCCTATCTGATGTACCAGTACGGCAATTTACCCTATCTAGACAATTATTCTTACTCATATTCTCAGGCTTTATTTTCAGCGAAACCCCGCGACAATCCTATCTATTGACCTAGCTAAATTTGCCACCCCTAGCCGAGAAAGATGAACCCCGTCCTGTGCGTACAACTGATTTTTACCATAGAAACGGGTCCAGTTATCAAGGAATGGTATTGCATTTGCATTACAGTATTTTTCCAGCCGACAATTGATACCAATTGCCCTAGATGACCATTCCTTGCTGACCCCTCTCCGTGGCAAGATACTGTGTACTACAGGTATGCCTCCCTTCCTCCTAACTTTATCTAACACCTCCCTGTACTGCCGAAGCAGTACTTCCGTCCTACCTTTACCAACATCATTGCTCCCTGTACTGAGACAGATAATGGGGCTATCTCCAATATCTTTCATGATGTAATCAATGTCCTCTAACACCTTCCCAACCCCGGCACCAGGCAGACAGACAAGCTTCCTAATATCAGCACAGGTGGACCTAGCTAAGTGTCTGACCATGGAGTCCCCAACAATTGAGAAGGACTTGCCTCTCCTTGTCGATGACTTGGTAGCAGCTGCGGCAGCGGCAGGAACTCCTGGGGCAGCAGTTGAAGGTACTCCTGGGGGGGCAGCAGTCACACCATTCCCTGTTGGAGGCAACTTACTTACCTTTCTCCTGGTTTCCTCGCCGAAGGAAGCACTCGCAGCCTCACCATCACATTCGTCATCCAAGGTGATGAACTTGTTGCTGAGGGCAACTGGCCGCCGTAGAAATTTGCAGGTTGTTGCACTTGTTGGAACAACTGTCCAGGGAGCATCACGATCCCTAACAGCAGTTGCACTATCCTCACTTTTCTTGTCAGCCAAAGTCAGCTTTAAGGCCAAATTTTCGTCTTTGAGAGACTGCACCTCTCTCTCCACATTCTCCATCCTTTCTTGCAAAGCAAGACAAAGCTGGAGAATATGAGAGGAGGTAGCAATCTCGTCAACACCAGCCATTTTAAGAAAGCGTTAATACTATCACCACACTATGGGCAAAGATATTCACTGGGAGTCACTAGGGACAGGTCCTCACTCAGCAAAGGTCAGGCAGGTACTTTTTGTTGAGTTTCCTCCCTATTCCTCCATCAAGCTTAACCCCCTCCCGCCCCCCCAACCCAGCACCCTCCTTAAAGATAAATCTGTACTTTTTTCGATAGAAAAATGTCCCGACCGAGGGCTGGGTCCTCTTTAATTACAGACTCGCTATTGCTCGCTACCAAAATATCGACACCTCAATGACAAGTCTTAATATTGACATATAAATGGGGCGAAATGTCTTAAAATCGCCAAACCAATGGGCAGAACGTCATAAAGTCTGAAAACTAATGGGGCTAAACATGAGGAAGAAGGGGGAACAGAAAAAACGACCCATCTCCCTTAATGGAAATATATGAAACTACTACGTCTCTGTACCATATAAATACCAAACCTTTATGACCAACCACCTATCGCAGTACAAAGTCTCCTTAATAGCCGGGTAAACATGATGACCACATGGCTATTTACCTTCAGCTGAAACTCTAAACCTCTATCAAGCTTAAACAAACCACCCACAGCATATAGTATATATATAGCATATATATAAATTTGCAAATTTTTCGGTAGAAAATGTCCCGGCCGAAGGCAGATTGCTCTTCAAATACAGGCTCGCTATCGCTTGCTATGAAAAAATCGACACCTAAATGTCACGAAAGGTCTTAATATTGGCAAAGAAATGGGGCAAAAGTTCTGAAAATCGCCAAACTAATGGGGCGAATGTCTTGAAATCTCATAACTAATAGGGCTAAACATGAGGGAGGAGGACTCGAAAAACCAACTGCCTCCCCTTAATCATTAGGAGACGATCAGGTATTTGTGACCCCGACTGTACATATATTATATAATCTAACTAATTAATTTAACTCCAAACACCAAACACCTCTCAATGAAATTAATGAAATTATGTGCACCTCCCGGGATTCGAACCTGTCTAGGCTGCCTCACACACAAACCACCCAAGAATCGAACCCTGGACCAAGTGATACACAGATGACCACATAACCACAACACCACCCCGGTAAAGGCCCCATCCTTGTTGGTGATATATAGCGTTGCCGAATTAATAATTAAGGAGGTAAGGTTAATTTATTTATAGGTCGATTAAATCTTATATTTATTATTATTTATTTTTTTTAGTTTCCTCCCTAGACCTCCATCAAGCTTAAAAAAACTATCCCCATGATCCTCCTTATAGATAAATTGTAAATGTTTCGATAGAAAAAGTCGGTGCCTCCAATCCTCTTACAGGATTGAGTGGTCAATCCTATAAGTCCTTCACTAAACTGGCTCGGGTTGTCCCTCTCACAGGGAATAGGTCCGCTTGGGGGCATTATGTGTATGGCCACCCTCGTAAGGGGAGTAAGGCGTCCGGCAATAGATAGATAGATAGACCTCCATCAAGCTTAAACAAAATATCCCCATGATCCTCCTTATAGATAAATTGTACATGTTTCGATAGAAAAAGTCGGTGCCTCCTAAATTACAGGCTCACTATCGCTCGTCAGGAAAAAATCGACACCTAAATGACACAAAAGGTCTTAATAATAACTAAAAAATGGGGCGAATTATCTAAAAATCGTCAATCTAATGGGTCGAGCGTCTTAAGATTAGAAAAGTAATGGAGCTAAGCATGAGGGAGAAGGGGGGGCCAAACAAAAAACAACCATCCCCCCTTAACCCCTTCAACATCATGACGTCATTTTGACTCATTCTGGACACTTGTATGTAGTACAGTATATAATCTACTTCTAGGACTCACAAGGGTAGGTGCTATCTCAGTAAACCATCTGTAGAACATAGGGCTTCTATTTTTTAATTCATAAAATCGTCTAATGTAAGCCAGAAAAATATCAAGATGACGTCATCGTGCTGAAAGGGTAAATATGATATCGATAAGCAAGTTTTTTTCTCACAATATTTGGAGGTTCTTTTGTATTGGTATCGACCGCTGGACTAAAGGTGTTGTTGTTATTCTTGTAGTAGATGGACTGTACAATTATACCAAACCACACAATAGTATATTTACCTGGTTTAGTGAAGCATAGGCGACGGGATAGGGTTAATGTGGGGTGCAACTAGGCAATAAGAATGGCGGATTTGTGTGATGACAAGTGGTGATGAAGAGGAAATTAGTAGATAGTTAAGGACAGAAGGGGGCCTCTAGACTTAAATTATAATTAGGATAATATTAGATGATCGGTGAATTGATGAGAATCTACGTTGAGGTTAGTACTAAAATGATAATGGAATGGAATGAGGTGAGGTGAGAGAACCAGTTGAGTTACGTCTGGTAAGGTCGGTGGTTGGAGCAAGAGTGACGTGAGGTCCCACACAAAGTTTATGGGAACCTTGCTTATTCGAGCGTGCGTAAACAGGTCGGGAGAAACTTTCCCTTCCCGGAATTTATTACCTAAGTTTATAGGAATTATATATTACTACTTAATATCTAATACAGAACATAATTCAATATTCTTCCTCTTTATACTAAATCATATATTATGATTCTTATTCCTACAAACTTATTACTTAACCCTTCTTTGGCGGTGCCTGGCTATAGCCGGGCAAGAGAACCAAGGACTATGTGGCAGGGCCCGGCTATAGTCGCATGCAATTTTGAGCACGTAATGTGCTCTGAGAAAGAGCGGAGCGGTGGGAGGAGCGTAGGTTACCTCATTACCGCTCGCCACGGTGGCCGTGGTGCTACTGAGATGTACTCCGCCCTACTCCACCCTCCCTCACTCGTTTCACACGTAATAATGTAAGGAAATTACCGTATTTTACCGATTTTGCCCTTCGGTTGCACAATCGTTGCAAGACAACCAGTGATTGTAGAAGGATGGTTCTGGTGTCATTGGAAAGCTCATTTAACGCCCTTTCAGGGATACATACTTGTATTACGCTCTGGTTCTTGTTTATGCATGAAAACGAGCACAGAAACAAGCTCGTTTATGGTAAAACCCCCCACTGGGTGGCACAGTCAAATATACTCCACCACCTGCTCTTTGAGTGTTAAGATTATAAGCCTTAAACTTAGAATGTCCATGCTTATGGAATAAAAGTATGGACAGATGTATTATGTTAGGTGGCTTAATTGTGATCTATCTTAAAACTATACGGTCCGACGTTTTGAGGTTTATTATGATATGGTTTGATTATTTTGCCATTTTGGAACAAAGTATTGTTGTTAATTTTCTCGCTTTCCATACGTTCCATATGGCCGAACCATCTCAAGTTGTTCCTTTTCACACTTTCCAGCACATCTACCTCCACATCACACCTCATTCTTACTTCCTCATTAGTCTGTCTATCCCTCCACGTAACTCCGCACGCACTTCTTAAGTAATTCATTTCCCGTACTGCTCTCACTCTTGGTCTGAGTCTGTCAACCAACGTCCATGCTTCGCTTCCGTAAGTCAGTGTCGGGATTACCACACTGTCAAGCAAGGACTTCTTCACTTCCATACTGACCACCCTATTTCTTGTTATTGCTTTCAGCATTCCTACAACCCTCTTCCCCTGTTGTTCCCTCTCCCGCACTTCTTCATCCATAGTCCCATCTTTACTCAACACACTGCCCAGATACTTAAAAGAGTTGACGATCTCCATAGCCTGACCGTTCAGCTTCACCTCACACTCTGTGACTTCACCCCTTTCGAAGACCATAACCTTGCTCTTCCCCGCATTTACCTTCAGATTCCGTTTTTCGCACACTGTTCTAAACTCATTTACCAGACCCTGCAACTCCCATTCATTATCACTCATCAGAACTGTATCATCCGCAAACAGCAGTATAGGTAGCTTCCACTCAATTCCCTCCCTTTTCAGCGATACACCAACATCCACTGCTCTTGATAGTATTTCTTTCATGACTCCATCCATATATACAGTAAACAACCACGGGGACATCACACACCCCTGTTTCAAACCAACATTCAGGTCAAAGAACTCGCTCTGCTCACTCTCCACACATACTGCCGCCTTTGCACCCTCATACATGCTCTTCAATGCTTTCAGCAACTTGCCATCTACTCCGTATATTCTAAGTACTTTCCACAAACCTTCTCTATCCACTCTGTAATAGGCCTTCTCCAAGTCCATAATGGCAACATACACCTTTTGTTTCTTCTCCAGATATTTCTCCACAACACAATTCAGGGTAAAAATCTGATCTACACATCCTCTTCCCTCCCTAAAACCTCCCTGCTCGTCGCCTATCCATTTCTCCGTTCTCACTCTCACTCTCTCAATCACTACCCTACTGTATACCTTCCCTACTACGCTTAGAAGACATATTCCTCTGTGGTTACCACACACTCCTCTTTCCCCTTTGCCCTTATATTGGGGGACTATTATGCCAGTCTTCCAGTCATCGGGTGCACTCCCCTTCTCCCATGCTAGTTTGCACATTTTCCATACCCATTCTATCACTATCTCACCACCATACCTCAACATTTCCCCACACACTCCATCTGTTCCTGGTGCTTTTCCCAACTTCACTATTTTCAGGCTTCCCACACTTCTGATATTAAACTGACCTGATTAGTACATGTTCCTTGGACCTTACCTGGTTTATTAGTGGTATGCGATGTTTATGATGAGTGTCCCCCTCCAGTCTTGAGAATTCAGGCTCATCGTCAATGATGAAGGGGCCACTAATAAATTATAGGTTTGAGTCCCGAAGGGAAGAAGGAAAACCTAATATTTAGTAGTGGCCCCGGAATCATTGACGATTTTGGCCCTCCCTTCCGTCCCCATCCCATTCATCTGCTACATTTTTGAGAGTCTCGATATGTCAGATTAACCCGTTGAGCCCCGGCTAGTTATAATATTTTGTTCACCCCAGTCCCAAGCCATTTTCACTTATTTTTTTTGTTTGCTAAAATGGAAGACAAGGATGAGAAATGAAAAAAAAAACAAAAAAAAATCACCTCTGACATTTTTTTTTTGGGGGGGGGCCGGGGGGGGGTTGGGGGGGGGGGTGGCTTCAAAAAAATTTGTTGAGCCAAAATGGAAGAGAATGGTGAGAAATGAACACACAAATAAAAAAAACTCATTTCGGTCATTTGGGGGGCGGGGGGGGGGGGGGGGTTTCAATAGTTCGTCTCCCCCGCATGACCACCCGCCCGGGAGCACTAGGGTAAAAACTGAGTATGGCATTGTACGGCATACATCCTAAGGAGTATCTCACATAAATCTCAAGCCTCTAGCTCCCATACGACCGGAGTAATGAAGGTTCAAAGTGGCGGTAAACTAGGGGTGTAAACTATCCCCACTAAGCCCACCACCACCTGCCGCGCGGCTGTCTCGGCCCGCTCACACCTACTGGCCCGGCTCCCCCACACACTACGGTACCGCCCCCTCCTATTCTCCCGCCATTTCCTACCTTACGAGCCACGTAAGTGTTTTTTATATGTCGGACGCACGTGATGCGTCGCTGGGAGTTGGTGATCAAAGACTGCCGACGCAACACGTGCGACGCTGGGTCTCAACGGGTTAAGGAGGAACGCTCGCGGTGAGCGGGATGGCGAGCGGTACCCAAGATCAGAAGACTGGGAAGCGCAATGCTAGGTCAAGTTTAATTTTTATTTTTATTATTTTTTATTTTACTAGTCTTTTCTAGTAGTGGACCCACAGCATAAGGACGAGTCTGTGAGTGGTTATTAAGAGCGTTTCGCTCACGATGTAAGGCAATCGTATTTTGAGTTCTCCTTGGGCGGGAAGTTTGAACAGCAAGCTAGAGTTCAAAGATTGGCCATTACCTACGTAAGGCGCATCGTCAATGATTCCGGGGCCACTACTAAATATTAGGTTTTCCTTCTTCCCTTCGGGACTCAAACCTATAAACTTGCCTTAAGAACTGGCACCGGGTATACCCTGCCGGTGGCTAGTTCGATGTTTGTAAACGGCGGGAGCCTGCCAAAACTTTGTCAAACGCACGGCTCATTTAGGCCGTGAAAGACTGAAAGTAGAGGAGAACGCCCGAAGGCCAATGGTAACGTGTCGGTAAGCGGCTCGCTTGGTGTAGTGACTAGCGTCTCGGACTTCCACCCAGAAGGCCCGGGTTCGCGCCCACGCTCGGCGCATTAAAGATTTTTCACAAGCACTGAGTCGTTACCATCCCTCATGAGCAAAGGGATGGGGTAGTAGTACAGGACCCCAATGGAAATACGCCTAATCGGCCTTATTGAGCTATCCTTAGCTAGCTTAGCATGCGCTAGCTTTAAGAACTATTATTATTATTATTATTATTACCTGGGATTCCCCAGGTGCGATACCTGCCGATAGGATACCCGTTTCGACTGGTTAACCTTCAGCTGAGTGGAGGGGAGAAGTCTGAACACTGGTCGCAAGAGACACGTTACTTCATCACGCGGAAACCCAAACAGGGGGAGGGGACCCCCAATTGCAGCCGCGTGTCTGCAAATTCATGAATGAATTAGTGTGAAAGATAATAGTAATACCGAAAATGGGAATGTGAGCGAGCCTGAAGTTTCAGTTCGATTGGGTTCCTTTTTTTCTTATCAATACCATAGATTAGCCTGACTGCGAAAGGGAAGGCAATCTTAACCAGGTTCTTATCCTGGAATTGGTAATGTCGGGCTTAGTTAGCCACCGCGGAGCCAGCTACCATTCTTTCAGTTTCTTACAGTAGATCCTCTGGAAAAAGGCAAACTAGGCCTGTTTATCCAGCTCAGTACCAGTACTATCACTGGCACTGAACTGGATACACAGGCCTAGTTTGCCTTTTTCCAGAGGATCTACTGTAAGAAACTGTAAGAAGACATACAGTACTGTAGTTATATTTATGTATAAGGGAGACAGATGCATTAAATAGATAGACAGACAGACATTTGATGCATAAATAACATTCTTAATCATTTATATACCTAGGCTTGGGCCGCTACCCATGTATGATCCCAACTTTTCCGTGTTGCGGCCGACTTTGGAACTTTTGGGGTTACCGTGTCCAAACGAATCCGTGTATATAAAACGCATGTATATAGAGACCTGACTGTACAGTATTTGGTTGAGAGTGAGGAGGCTAGGATCGTCGGCTGAGACCTTTAACCCCTCAGACCCGGCTATGTATTCCATACCGAAACCCGGGGGTTTTGGCCGAAAAACGTGTACGCCTAGGCTACCGTATCTTTGTTATTTTTACTGCTTCCGCATTCCCGCACATCCCCAAGCGTAGATGTGTTTCGTACCTATAGAATGGCATTGAGTAGAGCTCTCTAAGTCAACTGGTTCAGTTGTGATGACGATTTCCGTGGAGATAACTTTGTGGCAATATCAGCCACTTTACACTACTTAACAATAACATACAGGCACTCACGAACAAGGACGCCTCTCCTTCTTGTGGTCGGAGATGCGCGGCGTCGGTCCAACCGGCTGTTGTTTACATGTGTTGGACGGACGCCTCGCACACCAAGCTTACATGCTTTCAAGCTGCTGGAGCCTCAGAGCCCTTCCGGGTTCCGCCGGGGTGTTTTTTATGGATGCCTCAGAGCCCAACCGGGTCTGAGGGGTTAAACTATCGCTATTCTGTAGCTTAACCCCAGCTGAACGGCGATTTAATCCTTCCCGCAATCGCTGGAACCGGATGTTTCGTTAAATTCTCGGGATTTTGGCACGCTTATATATAAGAAAAAAAATTGCCTAAAGCTCGGTTTACACATACCCGTCCTGAGCTCCTGTCCTTCCCCGACCACCAAAAACTGTTGGACGGCATCAAACGGATGACCTTGTGTCCCGAGTGGGCCCGAGTGGCCACGTGTGGCCCTGATGCCCGACCTCAACACGTCACCGCCCCGGAAGACGGCGCATGCACGGCTAGTGGACGGAGATCTCAACACGTGACCGCCCCGGCAGACGGATCTTGGGCGGCGACTTGGTGCTACGACCAGTCCCTTTGGAAGGCGACCTAATAAGTCTGAATACGACCTGTCTGAGACGCACTGTGACGGCACTGCGACGACACTGCGACCACAATATGATGTACGCAGTGTCGTCGGCGATGGCCCCCATCATGCATATATATTGGGGCGTGGCACAGACACACCTCAGTCTCAACCAGCCCTCTGAGTGCCAGCCAATTTTGAGGGTGTGCTTCTGCCAGTGCCATTTTTTTTTTTTTTTTTTTTGGCTAAATCTATCAAGTTGGGAGAGAAAGGAAGGATAATGGTAAAAAAAACACTCCCCTTGTCCATTTTCGCCAGAAATCAGGTCCCTGATGGTCCTGAAAGTAGCTGAAAAGACACTATAGACTACAGAGACTTTTATGGTATCGGAATGTATGGGTAGGAGGGTCGTGGGAGGGTGGTTTGGGGGATGGTGGGGGGAAGGTAGAAGCGTAATTGACTCATGTTACAAATATGAAGCCGATTGGTGAGGTAGTTTCGCCACCACGGATTTTCCTTTTTTTCCTTATCTTCGTACGGATACGCTGGAAGTGGGTGGTTGGAGGCGGTTGGGGGTGTGGTGGAGGCAAGGCAGAAGAGTAAGGGACTTGTCACACAAATATGGAACCGATTGGTGCAGTCGTTTCGCCGCCACAGATTTTTCCTTTTTTTTCCTTCTGACGGGACCGACAGTCAGCGAGTGGGTGGGAGGAGGGACTTGGGATTTTTGTGGTGGGTAGCCAAAAGGGTAAGGTATACATGTGGTAAAAATATGAAAGCAATAGGTGCAGTCGTTTCGCTGCTACGATTTTTTTTCTGCGAGGACGTATATATACGTCCCTGGCACTCAGCGGGTTAAAATTGAAATTTTTCTACCAACAAATGTACAAATTAACAATTAAACCTACGAAGATGCAAGCCAACTGCATGCTACTATACAGTATTAATAAGGGCATATTTCCACTTGAGGGATTTTTTATTTTGACGGCGGCTTGGGAACTGAGATAGGACCACACACGGCTGGCTCTTTTATGGACACTTGGTGGACAGGGACTAGCGGGGACGCACGGGGTGATCACGTGAGGCGACGTTGGCACGTCGCAGTCTCAACTTTCAAATATTTTGGTCGGGGCATAGACTACGTCTGGTAGCGTCTAGGCGGCGCATAGACACTTATACACGGCGCCTATGCGCTGACCAGTCACGTGGGTGACCCGCCCTTGAACCGATTTTGGCGGTTGGTCCGTCCTGATCCGTTTATTTTAGGTATGTCAATAATGTTCGGCTCCCTCGCCGCCGCGGCCCGTGTTGTGGCGTCACTGTACGTTCATGAACAGATCATACCCGTTTATGTCGGAGTCCTTGCACGATTGCATACGTTTTCAGTGGTCGGGGAAGGACGGGAGCTCAGGACGGTTATGTGTGAACCGAGCTTAACCTAGGTTATATACTGTATACTGTATAGACCTACAGTATATCTAGCGGCAATACTCATTGTTATCTTGCGATGGGTGAAGATTAGCAGTCTCCAGACCAAGTGGTTCAGTTTTTATGGTGAAAATAAGTAGGTCAGTTATGGCAGCCGGGAGCCTAGAATCGTGTAAGCTCCCGTGTTTCGTCATTTACCTACTGTATACTTATATTTAATAGGGCCCCTTCATCATTGACGACTTCGCCTATTAGTAATAATAGTCTCCATTCAACATCCTGCGCCAGCATTTTGAATAGCCCGCGCGGAAGTATCATGGAGTACTTGTCATAAGTGCACGCTTAATTCCCTCATGGGATCGTCATTTTGATCGGGTACCCTACAGAAAAAATCTGTAGAAAATAAAAAAGAAAAGATAACTTAATGTCTGTCATCATATGACTTGCCATATTCGTGGATTTCTCATGCTTTGCTTCCCCGACACCAGGCCCCCTAGCGGCCATCTTCGTCCTTCCTACTTCCGCATCCCTCCTGTCAACAGGGCTCGCGCCGTGTCCGCTTCATTCGACGTTCGCAGAGCTTCTAGTGAGTCCTTACTCATTTGTATACATCTGTGTTGTAGTAACAGGGTTTAGATTAGCTAGCACGGCTGCCAGATTGGTAGGTCCGCAGGAAGTGTGTGTTAAATTAGGGTACCATTGTCACAGGCGTCTACGAGTTCCGGATTGTCGTACCGCGTGTGTTGTTTTTGTGATACGCCTTTAGCTGTTGTGTTTACTTAGCTAGAAGGCGACCACTCTACGAGGCATGATACAGACTGTCAATATTGAGGAAAGTACATGCCATTATCTTCAGATATCATCAAAAGCTCTGGTTTAAGGGTGTCTGCACATGGTGCTCCACCTTCCAGGGTTCGTGTTTTGCTTGGGCCCCTTGGGTGGGCCTCCCTCTTCATGGTGCTGCTGCTGGGTGCCGGAGCGTCGCCTGCCGGGATGTTTTTCGGACCACGTGGTCGACCTAGTTAGGGGTCTCCGGCGTAGGCTTCAGGTAATTTATGTTTCTAAATTTTCTGTCATTATTTTATGCCTATGTATGCCCCCTTTTTGGTTCATGCATGTGGGCTTGTTCTTTTGGGGTAAGGGAGACGTCCCTATATGTCATTATGTATTTTATATATATGTGTGGGACTGCGGGAAAAGGGCTGTGCCAACCCTGTTTCCCGGCAGTTTTTGTCTGTTCCGGCGGCCCTGTGCGGTGGGTCCAAGTTATCCATCTCTAACGGGTAGGAACATTCAAAAGATCCCGGCGTGGTTTAGCTGAACCACACTCTCCCGGCGGAATTGCATTCGTAGCAGGGCTACAAACTCGGCCCGCCGGGTTAACTCGTCCTGACTGGCCCAGTGACACGTTAAGACTTTCTCGCCTGCGGCGCCACCAGTCGAGTGTACACAAAGTGATAAGATTAGTTTTGAAAACTTGTTCAGTATGATCAGACACTAAAAGAGTCAAGGGACCTGTGACTCTTGTCACAGGTAAGTTATTGAAAGGCAGCTAGACAGATCCGGCGGAAGGTTAGAGTAGTAGTGCGCTATAGCTAACTTTCCGGCGGATTTGGGTTAGGATGTGTAATACCTCGCAGGTTATCCTTATGAGCATTGATTCCTGGACATTTTTCTTTCCAGGCCCCAGAGACTGCTTCTCCGGCGGAGTTGGCCACCTATCCTGGCGGAGGGGGGGATCCTCTCATTACGGCAACATGCCTAGGTTTGAACTTTGCGTCACGCCCACTTGCTCCCTTTTACCTATTTTTGCTCACAAACTTTGCATCAAGTGTGCCAAGTGTTTAGATCGCTCTCGAGGCGTGTGGTTATCTAAAAGATGCGCCATCTGCTCTGAATTAAAAACCGCCTTGCTGGTGAAGAAAGATTTATCTTGTTTAGCAGCCTTACACGAGATCAAAGCCGCATTTAATTCTTATGCAAAGGACACGGCCCATAAGGCGCTTCAGTGTGATGACGAAGTCCTTTGGGAAAATCTCATTATTAAGTCACCCTTAGTGAAACCCGGCTCCTCCAAATCTGTCACACCCAAAGTCAAAACAAAAACCCTCAGCAAAGAGACAGTGAGTAGTAGCAGTGAGAGCGAAGTCACCGAGGTTCCCCCCTCTAACCATTCCAAGAGGAGACGCTCGCCCTCCCCTCGGCGGAAGTCGAGGTCTAGGTCGAAGTCTCCCCGGAAATACTCTCGCCACTCTACCTCGAATTCTTCCCGGTCTCACAAGTGCCGGAGAGAGGAATATGAGGACACATCTAGCAGCCGGCAGGACACTCCTCAACCACCTCCCCCCACACCTCCTTCTGACACGCCTATACATGATTCAGAGGAGTCGGAAGTAGGATCTGAGATATTGGAATCCACACCTAGTCATGAACAATTATTGTGTGTGCCTCCTAATGTGACTTTTGCCATACCAAAATTGAATGTTGTTCCCCGTAGTGTTAGGTCGACAGGCCCGAAGAGGGTGCTAGCCGACCAATATAGAGGTTTTCCGGCGGGGGCCAATTTAAGCTCACAAGTGACTCATGACTCCCAGCCCTTAGCGGCAGGGGGCTATTGGCGTCACTCAGAACCATCTCTCTCTTTCCTTAACGTCATTCCAGAACGGTCTGAGGACGGTAACATAAACGTGTTACCGTCATCAGTGCCAGATTTGTCTTGGCCCCCGGCGGATAATGAGGTAGAATCACAAGAGACCTTGGAGCAGAGTGAGAAGCCAGCGGACGGAGTGTTCTCCCTGGCTCCTCAGTCTATCCCTAGTAATTATTCTGAGGCTAGTTCACATTCATCCAAAGATCTCTATAGGAAATGGATGACTTCTGATCAGGTAAATGAGTTGTTACATAAAGTGATACAGCATTATCAAGTCCCTGCCTCGTCGGATCCCCCGGTTACTCCCTTAGCTGTGCCCCCCAGTACCTCTGTTATCAGACCTCTAGAAACCCCAGCATTCACTCCTTCTTGTCCGACCCCGGTGGTAGCAGCTGCCCCAGGCCCTACAGTGCCGGCGACGCTAGCTATGTCCACCCTCAGGGTTATTACTGATGTCCAACCCCCTCCTTTAGATAAGGCACCTCTGAGGAAGGGCCCCATGCCCCTCCTCTATGGTACTGACTGCTCTTGGGTACCTGTGGTACCAGAGAATCCCCTTTCGGCTCAACCTTCGGTGTCAGGGGACCCCCCAGTTCCCGGCGAGTGGTCAATTAAGATCAATAAGAACCGTAAATTTAGGGCCAAAGACGAGGCAGGGAGGGTTTTGGATGTACTGATTAAGGATATACCAAGTTCACTTAACCCGGCGTATTTTGTTTATTCAGCCGTGCCGGCAGTTCCTCCCGCCGCATCTGCAAGACTATTTGCTGACTGGTCGAAGGCTGATGGCATCAATGATGTCAAAGCCTTGAATGCTCTTACGCCGGAGTTGGCTACAACTCTGGTCCTGGACCAAGCTCAGACTCCGGTACTGCAGATGGGGCAGGTGGGAGTAGGCCCTTGGGTAGATTGGGAGTTGGAAGCTCAGGTTTTTGCCACTACTATCACCTCCAAATCTTCTCACCAGATTCCTCCGGGTAACCATACTTACTTTTCCCTGTCGGTATCCAAAGCAGAAGGGGTGTCACCAGCATTACTAGCATTTCTGGCGGCCCCTAAAGTGTCATTACATGCCCTTGATGAACCCTTTTCTCCCCCCCCCCAGCTGCTCACTTGGAGCGGGATTTTAAGTTATGCAATAAAGCCTACCGGATGTTCTCTCAGTACTTAGTTAGTCATCGAATAGCCGCCTCTCTTGCACGCACTATCTCGGCCATAGCTGAACCCCAAATTAGGAAAGCTACTGAGCTGTCTCGTAGACTATTGCTACAAAATGCCATTCAGTCACTAGGGGACATTAGAATTGCAATTTTGGAAGCGGTTCGAGCCCGTCAAGATCTGAGAGTCCATCTGGTGAGGAAGTTGCCGGCGGACATAGGTCGCCGGGTAACTCTCTCCCCGGTTCTTACTGCCACCCTGCTTAACTCTGAGACTTGGAGTCTAGTTTTTAATATGGTGAGTGGGTGGAAGCAGGTTACCTCCCAAGCTAGGAAGGACCCACCTAAGAAACCATTTCATAAATCAAAGGGCGGTAACAAACCGTCCCAACCCCAACCTAAGCAGTCACAAAGAGACTCCAAACCACCTCCTCAGCAGGGAGGTAATCAGCACAAACCCAAACAAGGTAAACAGCACGGGTATAAGGGTAAGGCCCCATACAAAGGTCATCAGGGCACTACACCAGCCAAAACTAGTCAAGCGTCCGATGCCAACCCACCTCCCCCTCCAAAAAACTAGCGACTCAGACTCTCCACATCCCAGGGCCGAGCTTAAAGGACCAGGATTGGAGAGTTGCCTTGAAGGACGAACCCCGGTTGCACCTGGGTTCGTTCCGTTCATTCCGCTCAGCCTGGCCCAAGCATACTTGGGCCAGGAAGGTAGTGAGCAAAGGAATCACCTGGCGGTGGCACCGGCGGCCTCGACTGCATCGGCCGCAGGAATATACCCCGGTGTTTCAGGAGGAGGAGGTCATATTACAGGAAATGATTGCCAAACAGGTCCTTATTCAAGTCAATGCCTATCAGCCAGTATTCACGTCAAGACTCTTCTTAGTGCCAAAAAGGGACAGTGTGCAGATGCGACCAGTTCTAGATCTCTCGCACCTGAACACCTTTATAGAAAATTCACCCTTCAGAATGTTGACTGTACAGCAACTCAGACTCGCACTTCCACCGCAAGGTTGGATGTGCTCGATCGATCTCAAAGAGGCCTATTGGCATGTCCCTATAAACAAGAGGTTCCTAAATGTTCTCGCTCTGAGAATCCGGCATGAGACTTATGTCTTTCAAAGGATGCCGTTCGGGTTGAACCTAGCACCGAGAGTATTTACCAAACTCGTCCGGCAAGCTCTTTTACCCCTGTTAGTTCGAGGCATACAGGTGTTTTGGTATCTGGACGATTGGCTAGTAGTGGCGAACTCTTTAGAATTATGTCAAGACCATGTAAATCAAGTGTTAGCTCATGTACAAACCCTAGGGTTCAAGGTGAACTTGGCAAAGTCGCACCTTGTCCCCTCAAGGACTATTCAGTGGTTAGGACTGGTCTGGGACACCTACGCTCTGACTCTTACTCAGAGTGTGGACAACCGCAACAGGTTTCGCAGGAAACTGTTCCGGTTCCTCCACAGTCTGGATACGACCAGGAGAACGTGGGATTCCCTGATCGGTTCTCTCAACTGTCAAGTTGGGCCGATTGAAAGCCAAGAGATTAATCCTGGAAGGCAACAAAGTGTGCCCTCTCTTGCCGGAGAAGAAATTATGGCCAATTCCTCCATTAATCCACAACTTACTATCGGCCTGGACCAAGCACGAAGTCCTCTACTCGGTCGTACCATGGGTTTCTCCCCCTTCTACGGTATGGGTAGACACAGACGCCTCGGGGACCCTAGGTTGGGGGTATCAGTCAAGCCTAGGCCACCAGGGTCAGGGCATCTGGGTGGCAGACAGCCAATCACATATCAACAAGCAAGAGCTCTTAGTTCCCCTGTTCTTTCTCCAAACTCATGGCAGGACATTGAAGAACAAATCAATAGCATTCAGAATGGACAATCAAACCACAGTTTTTTGCATTCAGAAACAAGTCTCAGTGAGGTCACGAGAGTTGTTGAACGTTTCAGAACAAATTTTTACCCTAGCCGACTCGCTAGGGATTTCCCTGCATGCCACCTACCTCCCCGGCGTGGTGAACGTCTGGGCAGACGCTCTCTCTCGCCGGCGGAGCACTCTAGTAGAATGGACAATCAAACAGGCTATCTTCAACAAGATGATTGCAAAGCCGGCCCGTCCACAGGTGGACTTGTTCGCGTCATTAGAGAACCACAGACTCCCACTCTTTCTTACACGTCACGGGGTAACCCCGGCGGGGGGACCCGATGCATTACTGGTGGACTGGAACAGGTGGACCTCAATCAATCTGTTTCCGCCGCCAGACTCTGTGTTAATGTGCAAAGTCATTCACAAACTGAGGGATTACCGGGGCCGGGTAGCTTTGATCGCGCCGCTTTGGCCAGCCCCGGTTTGGTACCACCAATTATAACAGTGGTGCAGGACCCTGGTGTCCCTCCCGGTCTCCGTTTTCCACTTGGAAACGATTGGCAACCTTCGGACTTCGCTCAGTTTTGCCTTATGGATATTTACTATGCCAAATGGTTAAATCAATTTGGGCCAAGTGTCACTAAGAAGCTAATGAATCAGTACACACCGTCTACCAGGAGACAATATCAATCTCATTGGAAAACGTTTACAACCTGGATTGTTGAATCAGTACAAACGACTGCCTCGGAAGCCTTAATTTTCAAGTACAGTACTTAGACTATCTATTTGAGCACAAGCATTTTTCGGTCATAACGTTAAAAAATCATCTGTCTGCCATTAGGACCCCCTTCCTTGATCTCACCGGCCTTTCCATACCGCAGGCGGAGGAAAAAGGTTTTATGAGAGCGTGTTTCAAGCTTCGTCCACCTCCCCGCCAGCTCATGCCCACCTGGTCCCTTGATAAAGCCTTAGAATTGCTTCAATCGCGCAAGTATATTAATGCGCCGGATTTTGATTAACTTTTAAAAAAGGCTGTCTTTCTCATCGCAATTGCCACCGGAAACCGGGTGTCGGAGCTGGCGGCGATGAGCAACGAACCAAACTGTCTCAGGTTTAGGAGACTGCACGACCATGTTCAAATCGCGCCGTCTCCCTCCTTTATTGCTAAGAACGAACATTCGGACCATGTTTTTTTTAATTTTCTGTCCCGGCCTTGAAGAGAGGCCTCATTCATCACATTTTATGTCCTGTGCAAGCACTCACAAAGTTTATGAGGGCTGCGCAACCTCGCCCACCAGGTGCTTTATGGGTTAACCGGACAGGTAAACGTGTTACAAAACGGAAGTTAGCTTCCTTGCTTGTCGACGTTATCAGGGAAAGCAATCCCGGCGTGATAGGCAGGGCTCACGATATTAGGAAATGGGCAGTATCCCTCAGATTTTTGCAAAGTTTTTCGATTGATGATATTGCTAAAACCCAACTTTGGGCTTCCAATCATACTTTCCTTACACGCTACCTGTCTGTTGCTCTAGATAAACCAAAGCGTACCTGTGTAGCTTTACGGCAACGGGTACAGTAGGTATTGTTATATTATATGTTGTGTTGTTTTAAAAGGGGGGGAGGGTTGCGGAATAGTCCATATCCCCCCTGTACCCTTGGAGATTGTGATGCATCACGAGCTGTGATAGGACGGGTTCTACAGTCCAGTACGCGTTTTATTTGTTTTAATTTTAAGAAGATATATCGCATAGTTGCAACTATGTCTGTTTTACCAAAGTGTACACAAATATTTCTGTACAATTAGTTTAAGGAGAGAACGAATAACTACTGCTGAGTTATAGTTCTACAGGACACATGCGTGTCAACCTTTCTTTCATGCATACGATCGATTGCAACGATCTGACCATGAAGCAAGCAGTTTCTTAATGCCACACACTGCTAGCAAATCTTTTATACTTTTTTTCTATTTTTGTATTGCATACAATAAAACTTAAGAAAATGTTATCCGGATTCTTCTTCCCTAAGGTTAGGATATTTTGCGAATGTCCCGCCTCCAGTTTTGATATTCAGATGAAGTCGTCAATGATGAAGGGACCATATTAAATTATAGGTTTGATTCCCGAAGGGAAGTAGTGAAAACCTAATATTTAGTAGGGCCCCGTAATCATTGACGACTCGGGCCCTCCCAACTATCCCACTTCCCATTCGCTGATTTCTATAGTTAATTCTTGGTATATCAGTGAAGGACGAAGATGGCCGCTAGGGGGCCTGGTGTCGGGGAAGCAAAGCATGAGAAATCCACGAATATGGCAAGTCATATGATAACCGACATTAAGTTGTCTTTTATTTTTTATTTTTTACAGAGTTTTTTTCTGTAGGGTACCCGATCAAAATGACGATCCCATGAGGGAATTAAGCGTGCACTTATGACGAGTACTCCATGATACTTCCGCGTGGGCTATTAAAAATGCTGGCGCAGGATGTTGAATGGAGACTATTATTACTAATAGGCGAAGTCGGTGACCGTTCAACTCAACCAGTAGACCATTTCAACCAGTAGCTCTCAACCAGTACCAAATCAACCAATATGGTTAGGTTAGGTTAGGTTAGTACTATATTTTGGCACTGGTTTGGTTGGTCTGGGTTAATTTGGCACTGGTTGAGAGCTACTGGTTGAAATGGTCTACTGGTTGAGATGACATGGAACCGGCGAAGTCGTCAATGATTACGGGGCCCTACTAAATACAGTATTAGGTTTTCACTACTTCCCTTCGGGAATCAAACCTATAATTTCTGCAAATAAATGGCCTAACCTAGTTTATATTTATACCAGAGGCAGTACTCAGTGTTATCTTGCGATGGGTGAAGAATAGAACGCTGTACTTTAAGCAGTTATGTGTGAGGTGCGAAATAAAAGCCAGTGTTTTGATATGATACTGAGAACTATTCGAATGCGGTGACACAGTAGTAGTGGCCACGGCTCCGGTCTACTGTAGTAAGCGGTCATAAGTAAAAAACAATTTAATTGTTCCGTCGCACATGTTGGTACTTCTGCGGTCTTCCCCGCTCTGTGCATAATGCTGGTCATTGTGGCTGAGACTCCCGTAGAGGCAATGTGCTGCGCTCTGTACTCTGGCGTTTCCTGGCCTAGTTTTGTTTATTTAGTGATGTTAGACCCTCTTAGAGATGAGATATAGCTTGGTTTGTATGGGAACTAGAGAAGAGAGTGTTTTCACTTTGTAAAAAGTGGTATACATAGTATGAAGTTAAGGAGTTATTGATGGAAGAATTTTAATGGGAACCTGATTTGCCTAAAAACTTAAGATTTATACGGTATAGATATATATATTTGTTTTCAGCAAGCTCATAATTCATTGCATTTCTTTTAGAAATTTTGTTGAGGTATTAACGTTCATGAATGGAAATTTGATTAGTTACAGTCATTTTTTTTCTGTTGGAAAATTTGGGTAGCTTCACAAGTACAGTATTACTTCTTTAGTAGAGGAACCATCTTACGATGCATATTATTAGGGAAGCTGTCATGTATGTTAATAGTAAGATAATCATTATGGTTTGTATTTTTAGTATTGTTTCTAGGATGTTATTAAATTTTGTGATAAATAGGCTATAAATTATGTATGCCATACTGCATTTCTTTTGAAGTCATAGCGAACCAGTTTAACTATGAATATAATATCTTTAGTAGGCTACTCTTTAGGATTGGTATTGTTTTTTTGTATTATCTTTATGATAAATTAGCTATTATTGATGCCATACTGCATATATTGGAGTTCATACTGTATGTTCTTATTTTGATCAGTTTCGTTAAACAATTTTTATTTAGTAGGCTCGTTGCTCAAGTTTATTTATAGAAAAAATTATATTATGACATTGTATTCATTACTGGTAACCTTTGCCAGGGTTTCAAGTATGGGGTCCAGGTTTCGGGCGCAGCATGTCCTCCCGACCTGATTGTACTACAGTGAGATCTTCCTTTGTTAACACCTTACGAGCGGCCTATGCGGTTTATTTATGTGTACCGCCCAGCGGGGTGTTTTTAGCCAAAATAGGGCTGTTTACGTGATCATTTTCATGCCTAAATAAGACCCAGAACGTAAAACAAGTATCTATCCCTGAAAGGGCATAAACAGAGCTTTCGAATGACACCATAACGATCCTTGTATGATGGCTAGTTTTCTTGCAATAACTGTGCAACGCGAGTGCAAAAAGCAGGTAATTCGGTACTTTCGGTACATAATTGAGTATGTAGCGAGTGAGAGAGGGAGGAGGGAGCTGAGATTTGTGTCAGTAGGTTCGCCGCGGTGGTCTGGAGCAGTCATACGCTCGCTAGTCTCCTGCCACCACTTGTCTCTCTCTCTCAGCCACATTACGTGCTGAAATTGCCACTCGAGTTATGTCGAGCGCCGCCACATAGTCCAGCTTTATTTAACTCGACTTAAGTGGTGAGCCGCTTTTTAAGGGTTAAGTAAGCCAAGTATCCTGGGCTTCGCTGTTTTGATTCACCTGCATCTTCATATTTTTTTTTTCCCGAGAACATCGGGTGGTGGCAGCAACCTCGTGAGCTGGGTGATTTTGGGATGCGGTAGGATCCCGTATCGACCCTCTTCAGTATTAGTCAAGATATTGGGAGCCCCGATTTCTGACTGGTAGCCTACAGAGCGGCCCTTAACCCGGGAACGGCGAGAACACTCTTAACCCTTTGGCGCACCTATAGTTTCCAATCAAAGTTTTTCCCACTCCCAAATTATATCTCAGCTCACTCAGAGCCAGTTTTGTGCCCGGCGATAATTTGTTTCTGTGACGTTTTTATCCACCAAAAAATCCTTGTATTTGGATTAATGAGGTACCATCGGCTTCGTTATTGATTAAACTTGAAGATAAGCGAATAAAAACATAGAATAAATACAAAACAACCACATTGGGGCACTCCGAAATAAGAATTGTAAAAAAAAAAGTAAATACCTTATCTCCAACTCATGCTAGCTCAAAATTTTGCCTGCAACATTTTTGATTTACATTCATTGATGGAAGCGGAATTTAATGAGGATTCCACTGGTAACTTCAGAATTACTATATACCAAATAGTTACTGAGATACATGAATAAACGTGAAAGTATCGAAACACAGACTGAGCTGTACTCTGCTCACTTCCCAGCCAGCCGTGAGTAAACGGTTAAACTGAGGGAGTTGCCAATTGTACCCATTGAACTAGACGTAATACTTAATATCTGTGCCAAATATGACGCGCGTCAGACGAAAATTTAGATTTGGCGAATATTTTTATGTTTAATGACTCTTAACGAGTCATCGTGCGCCTAGGAAAAAAATACCTAATGACTCTGAACGAGTCATCGTGCGCCAAAGGGTTAAGAGGTTTTGGTGGGCAAGGGCGAGGACCCTCTTAACCCTCCAGACCCGGCGCCCTTAGCTCGCGACTGTACTGTGGTACCGGGGGGTTTTACGATTATTGGGCTATGTTCACTCACCTGTAACTCAATAAATAGGCCATGTATTGTTATGAATAAAAAAATGGCTACGTGGAATGTTAGTGGCATGAATGATGGCACAAGAGAGAGAGAGGTTCTGGAAGTGTTAGTGAATGCCAGGCTGGATGTATGTGGAATGACAGAGACCAAATGGAAAGATTCAGATGTGAGAGAGTGGGAGTGTGGAATGGGTGTGTGTGCTGGAGTGAGTGAAGGAACAGCGAGAGAAGGTGCATGTTTGTTTGTAAGTAGCAAATGGAAGGAATGTGTAAGAGAGTATGGGTCTGTGGGTTCAAGGATTGTGTGGGTGAGAATGAAAGTAGGAATACAAACGTGGGTGATTGTATGCGTGTATGCCCCGACAGAGGATATACTTGAAAGAAAGAAAGAGGAGTTCTGGATGAATGTGGAGGCGTGCCTGGAGAAGTTTGACAAGAGCGAAAGAATATTTCTGATTGGGGATATGAATGGTAAGGTGGGTGATAGGAAAGTTGAGAGAGTGGTGGGAGGGTGGGGGCTACCATCAGAGGTGAATGGGAATGGTAGTGCACTTGTGGACGTACGTGTGGGGAGGAGGCTGTGGATAGCCAACACCTTCTTCCGACACAGAATGATCCACAGGTACACGTGGAAACGGATGTTGACGATGAAGGATAAGACTGGTGGAACGAAAGTCATTGATTGATTATGTATGTGTGGATGAACGAATGAAGAAATCTGTGATGGATGCTAGGGTGTATAGGGGTATTGGAGGGGGTCTGTCTGATCATTATGTAGTGGTAGCTAAGGTTAGGATGCAAAAGAAGTGGGTGAGGAGAGCTGGAGGGAGGCGAGAGGAGGGTGGAATGGTGAGGAGGGTGGAGAGGTTGCAGGAGGAGGAAGTCAGGGAGGAGTACAGGAGAGCAGTGGAAAGACGACTAGGTGGGTTCGACCTGGAAGTTATGGAGGAAGTGGAGGAGATGAGCAAGGTGTTTAAGGATGAGATCTGTGCAGCATGTGAGGAGGTGTGTGGAGTGAGGAGAAGAGGGAGGGGAGTGAAAGGTACAGCATGGGTGGACATAAGAGGTAAGAATAGCTGTGGAAGAAAAGAAGAAAGCATATAGAGAGTGGTTGGGTAGTAGAGGGAATGAAGATTTCGAGAGACAGAAACGAGCGAGGTACGTGGAGAGTAAGAGGGTGGTGAAGAGAGTAGTAAAGGAAAGTAAGAGAAGAGTAGATGAGAAATTTGGAAGGAATCTGAGTGTAAAATGGAGGGAGAGTAAGAAACTGTTCTGGAAAGAAGTCAAGAAAGTTAGGGAAGGTAGCAAGGGAAACAGTAAGGTTGTGAAAGATAAGAATGGGAGAATGCTAGCCGAGAAGCAAGAGAGAGTCGAAAGATGGAGGGAGTACTTCAGTGAGTTGGTAAATGTAAGGAATGAAGAGCCAGCAAACATAGCTGGATATGGTATGGGAGGGAGAAGAAGAGAAGTAGTGGAGGAGGAGGTGGGGATCAGGAGGTCAGAAGTGTGGGAAGCCATGAAAAGAGTGAAGTTGGGGAAAGCACCAGGAACAGATGGAGTGTGTGGGGAAATGTTGAGGTATGGTGGTGAGATAGTGATAGTATGGGTATGGAAAATGTGCAAACTAGCATGGGAGAAGGGGAGTGCACCCGATGACTGGAAGACTGGCATAATAGTCCCCCTATATAAAGGCAAAGGGGAAAGAAGAGTGTGTGGTAACCACCGAGGAATATGTCTTCTAAGTGTAGTAGGGAAAGTATACAGTAGGGTAGTGATTGAGAGAGTGAGAGTGAGAACTGAGAAATGGATAGGCGACGAGCAGGGAGGTTTTAGGAAGGGAAGAGGATGTGTAAATCAGATTTTTACCCTGAATTGTGTTGTGGAGAAGTATCTGGAGAAGAAACAAAAGGTGTATGTTGCCTTTATGGACTTGGAGAAGGCCTATGACAGAGTGGATAGAGAAGGTTTGTGGAAAGTACTTAGAATATACGGAGTAGAGGGCAAGTTGCTGAAAGCAGTGAAGAGCATGTATGAGGGTGCAAAGGCGGCAGTACGTGTGGAGAGTGAGCAAAGCGAGTTCTTTGACCTGAATGTTGGTTTGAAACAGGGGTGTGTGATGTCCCCGTGGTTGTTTACTGTATATATGGATGGAGTCATGAAAGAAATACTATCAAGAGCAGTGGATGTTGGTGTATCGCTGAAAAGGGAGGGAATTGAGTGGAAGCTACCTATACTGCTGTTTGCGGATAATACAGTTCTGATGAGTGATAATGAATGGGAATTGCAGGGTCTGGTAAATGAGTTTGGAACAGTGTGCGAAAAACGGAATTTGAAGGTAAATGCGGGGAAGAGCAAGGTTATGGTCTTCGAAAGGGGTGAAGTCACAGAGTGTGAGGTGAAGCTGAACGGTCAGGGTATGGAGATCGTCAACTCTTTTAAGTATCTGGGCAGTGTGTTGAGTAAAGATGGGACTATGGATGAAGAAGTGCGGGAGAGGGTACAACAGGGGAAGAGGGTTGTAGGAATGCTAAAAGCAGTAACAAGAAATAGGGTGGTCAGTATGGAAGTGAAGAAGTTCTTGCATGACAGTGTGGTAATCCCGACACTGACTTACGGAAGCGAAGCATGGACGTTGGTTGAGAGACTCAGACCAAGAGTGAGAGCAGTGGAAATGAATTACTTAAGGAGTGCGTGCGGAGTTACATGGAGGGATAGACAGACTAATGAGGAAGTAAGAAGGAGGTGTGGTGTGGAGGTAGATGTGCTGGAAAGTGTGAAAAGGAACAACTTGAGATGGTTCGGCCATATGGAACGTATGGAAAGCGAGAGAATGACTAAGAGGGTGTACGAGAGCGAGGTGGAGGGACAGAGAGGGAGAGGTAGACCGAATGAGAGGTGGAAGGATGGAGTGAGGAAGTACATGAATGAAGGCGGTGCTGGTTGGGGGGAGGGGCGTCGACTGACTGGGGAAAGAGGTGCATGGGGGCGGTTCGTTCGTGGCCACCCCTTCGGGGATCACGGCGTCAGGCAATAAATAGATAGATAGATAGATAGAAAAATCTTCCTCTGTAGAATGCCGTTGAGTAGAGGTCTCTAGCCCCAGTGGTTGCTTAATGGCGAGCGCGGGAAGTAGAGTGATTTTCGGCGGCAAATTCTTCCCGCGTTCAGATGCGTCGCCCCGGCCACGGCTACCACGCACCTAGCCGCTCGTCGCGCCAGAGTGTTTAACTCCCATAGACGATTTTAGTGTTTGATATTGACAATGTGATGTTTATTTGATATTTTTATAGTTATTTTGAGGCCAATTATATAAAGTATGTGTATTAGGGTATCACTGTCACTAATATTGCTCATTTTCACTCGATACCGTAAGCTTTATTAATAATTGAGGTAGGTTATTGTTATATTAGGCACTGATTATTCGTTATCACAGGTGTTTATTATACTTTAGCCATCAAATATTATGTCTTGTGTCACTTTCACTTTGGTAAATATGCTTTAGAGAGTGTCACTGTCACTGATAATGCTGATTTTCACTCGATACCGTACGCTTTATTAGTAATTGAGGTAGGTTATTGTTATATTAGGCACTGATTATTCGTTATCACAGGTGTTTATTATACTTTGGCCATCAAATATTAGGTCTTGTGTCACTTTCACTTAGTTATATGCTTTGTAAACGTTTTATATACAATTTATTGTGTCTTTTTTTCACTGATTTACATATTTTTATAGGTTCTAATCATATGAATGTCACTTATTATATACATATATGTGTCACTTTCACATATTATTATGGTGTTATTGTATTTGTATCAATTTTCTTATAATACTTGACTTTTGTATTACAATAAATTGTTTTACTTCCACTTTTTGCCTATATATATACTGTACATATTGTCACTGTCCTTGGAACTCCTGCTTGGAGTGGTAATCAAAGAAGCAACCTTCAGCACAGAGTGCCACCTTGCACTCCACACACTCCATGGTGGACTTTTTCTCTGACCTCGCCCTCAGCCTGGTGTTGTAGCACACATGGCACCGCTTCTGCTGCTTTCTTCCTTCTGCTGTCAGAGGCAGGGCAATGAGCCTGTGCATATTCATGTAATATGCACAGTGCAAGCGGTCAGTAGCGGCGGGCCCAGCATGTGGCACTGCCTCTGTGGCGTAGCATACTTCTCCAGGAACTCCTTCAACACCTGCTTTTGGAACCTCCGCAGGCTATTGAACTTCATGGGTGTGTTCTCATTCCGAAGCTTGTAGATGTTGTAAGCATTCAGAATGGACATGTCCACCATGTGCAGAAAGAACTTTTTGTACCATCTGCACAAGGTACGCAGACAGTCAATGAAGCCTATCTGCATGTCGGACTTGTCCACCAGCCTCATGTTGATGTTGTAGTCCATGACAGCATTGGGCTTGGTCACCCTGGCCTGGGTGCGGCGATCCACCTTGCCAGTCTCCACCATTTCCCCCTTGTGGACGGTGCTCAGGAGGTTGACCTTCCGCTGGTCGTGCCAGTGGATAGCCAGAATGGGCCCCGACTTCTTCCGGAACACATCGCCTTTCTTGGTCTTTGGAGGGAAAGGTGGCATGCCCTTCCTTCTCCCTCGTACTGTGCCTACAGTCCCCATCTTGCGCTCATGGAGGTACTTTGAGAGAGTGGGGGACGTGTAGTAATTGTCCGTGTAGAGGACGTGATTCTTGTGAAAGTAGCGGTCCATCATGGCTTGCACCACTGCTCCACCAAAGCCAATGAGGGGGTCCACAAGCACGTCCCCTTCCTTCCCGCTGTAGACCAGGAAGTCCAGGACATAGCCAGTTCGGCAGTCGCACAGCACAAAGAATTTTATGCAAAAGCGATGTCTCTTTGAGGGGATGTACTGCCGGAAGCTGAGCTTTCCCCGGAACAGCACAAGAGACTCGTCAATGACGACCTTGCAGAAGGGCTTGAAGTAGGAGGAGAAGCGGTGTCGCATCATCTCGTACAACGTTCTAATCTTCTACAGCTTGTCTGGGCAGTGGATGTCGGTGTTGGTGACAAGATGGAGCGGAGGATGTCAAGGTACCGGTCGCGAGACATATATTTTCCGAAGGCAGGGGTGGATATGAGATCATTGGTGATCCAATAGTCAGGCAACTTATGCTTCTTGACATGAGGCATTAGCATGGTGAGTGCCAGGAACACCATGAACTCGTGATGAGTCACTTCGGTCCACTGCCTCATGTGGCCCTTGGTCACCTTGTCAAACATGTGGACCTTGAATTGGTGCTGCTTGTTTGTCTCCTTGATGACAAATCCGGTAACCTCTTCATCAAAAAAGGCCTCAAAAAGCTCATGTGGTGGAGCATTGGGGCCTGTGGGAAAATTGGGGGTAATTCCTGAACCCTCCTGTACCTCATCAAAAGCTGGCACATCAGGGTTGTAATCTTCCCCGTGGCAAAACCAGTGGCAAAACAACTAGCACTGTTAGGTTATAGGATATTTTTAGGTTGGGTAAAGTTTGCATAAAGAAATTCATATGAGGTCCGCAAAGTTTGTCTGATTACTTCAGCTTGACCACCAATATAAAGAACGAGACCGTATTTTGATTTAAATGTTCCAACTCTTCCTTCACACCACAATAGTATTATTATACAATTCTTTCCCTTTGCAGCGTCTGGTACCAAACGAATACTGTGGGAAGAAGTGTGTTGTTTACTGAGAGTTGCCTACATGGATTAACATTCTCATTTCTAAAGGTAACACCATTTTTCTAGTTACTTCGCCCATTAACGGTGCTGTGACGGCCAAGAATTGTTTAAGAATGCACAAGATAGGATTTTGTATAGCCTCTAAATTCAATCTTAAATTCTTAATGAAGTCTGGTGGTCTTATTCCAGATGACGAGTGAGACAGCAAGTCAGACAAGCTTTTCAACCTGCTCGATGCACTGTCTTTCCGTCCTGTCTAGTAACCGTTTCGTAACTCCTGAAGTAAATGGCAAGGTAGTTATATTGTGTTCTGGCTAATATTAGACGATTTAATTAAGCTTGTTCTCAAGTCAAGTCCAAGTTGCCTAATGGTATGGTTGAGGCTGGTGTGGTTTACAGATACTGCAGGTGCATGTGCTGCAGTTGAACTTAGTAGAGTCTTGCTGTGGCATGGTTAGCACATGTTAGCCAACATCAGCTAAAGTCATGCCATGATGAGGCGGTGTTTTGACGGGACTTTATTGTATTATATTTCAACTACCAACTGAAGATAGGCAACCACGTCTGATCCGTTACAAAGTATGTAATGGAAAATGACGTTAAACCATTGTATGTATGTATGTATGTATTACAGAAGGGTGCTGAGCTGGTATGGACATGTTGAGCAAATGGAAGATGAAGAATATGCGAGTCAGATACAAGGGGAGCGACTCTGTAGGACGAGCGTTGTGAGATAGAGGAGTGACTGTAGATCAGGCAAAAGAAGTGGTAATAAATAAGAATGAATAGAGAATGCTAGTGAATAGATGAGTGTAAACGAGTTAGATACAAGGGGAGCGACTCTGTAGGACGAGCGTTGTGAGATAGAGGAGTGACTGTAGATCAGGCAAAATAAATGGTAATAAATAGGAATGAATAGAGAATGCTAGTGAATAGATGCGTGTAAATGCGGTCGTTTGGGAGAGGGGGTCATACGCCAATTGGACTAGATAGTCTGTCAGGCACCTGGCCCAGGGAGCCGGTAGAAATGAAGGGTACGCCTGGATGCATGGTGGGCGGGCATTGTGGTACTCCGCTGTGTGTCTGCCTGCGGAAATCGGAGCCTCTCTGGGAGATCTGGGACCTGGGAATGTTGTTAGAGACCCCAAATGGGTCTGGGTCTCTGGGTATTTCCCCTGGACGACCTAGATGTGTGTGATTTTGTGTTTTGTTTTTGTTTTGTTTTATTATGAGTTGTGTTGCTCCTGTTCGGGCTCTGTCACGAGTTGGCCACCCCCAATAAAACAAATAAAATAATACTCAATGAATAAATATATGAATAAAATAAAATGGGTTATGTGCTACAGTATATAGTTAGATAGATGTATTAGGAAGGACCTCTAAGGATGGAACGGGTTAGAAAATATATCCATTAGCATTAACTTACCCATGGTTGTTTACTGTATATATGGATGGAGTTATGAAAGGAATACTATCAAGAGCAGTGGATGTTGGTGTATCGCTGAAAAGGGAGGGAATTGAGTGGAAGCTACCTATACTGCTGTTTGCGGATGATACAGTTCTGATGAGTGATAATGAATGGGAGTTGCAGGGTCTGGTAAATGAGTTTGGAACAGTGTGCGAAAAACGGAATTTGAAGGTAAATACGGGGAAGAGCAAGGTTATGGTCTTCGAAAGGGGTGAAGTCACAGAGTGTGAGGTGAAGCTGAACGGTCAGGCTATGGAGATCGTCAACTCTTTTAAGTATCTGGGCAGTGTGTTGAGTAAAGATGGGACTATGGATGAAGAGGTGCGGGAGAGGGTACAACAGGGGAAGAGGGTTGTAGGAACGCTAAAAGCAGTAACAAGAAATAGGGTGGTCAGTATGGAAGTGAAGAAGTCCTTGCATGACAGTGTGGTAATCCCGACACTGACTTACGGAAGCGAAGCATGGACGTTGGTTGAGAGACTCAGACCAAGAGTGAGAGCAGTGGAAATGAATTACTTAAGGAGTGCGTGCGGAGTTACATGGAGGGATAGACAGACTAATGAGGAAGTAAGAAGGAGGTGTGGTGTGGAGGTAGATGTGCTGGAAAGTGTGAAAAGGAACAACTTGAGATGGTTCGGCCATATGGAACGTATGGAAAGCGAGAGAATGACTAAGAGGGTGTACGAGAGCGAGGTGGAGGGACAGAGGGGGAGAGGTAGACCGAATATGAGGTGGAAGGATGGAGTGAGGAACTACATGAACGAAGGCGGTGCTGGTTGGGGGGAGGGGCGTCGACTGACTGGGGACAGAGGTGAATGGGGGCGGTTCATTCGTGGCCACCCCTTCGGGGATCACGGCGTCAGGCAATAGATAGATAGATAGATTAACTTACTGAAACTTCTACAGACAGCAGTGGTAGTAACAACAGTTAGAGACCCTCAGAGGGCTATTCTCGGCAGATTCCACCAAAGTCCAGAATAAATGAATAATTGTAACAAGTTAGCTAGAATAATGAGAAGAATGGCATCACAATACTTAATATAAAGGAAAAGGAAAACACCACGCCACTACCACCAAACGATATTACCACCCATACCACCACACCCCCGAGGAAGGAAGCCCTAACCACCACACCACCAAGATACGCCCGAGTCGCCTCAACCACGTGCGCACTCCCTCCAACACCCGGCAAAGATCCCGTCATCACCATCAGCAACATAAGTGATGACAGGAGAAGGAAGAGTGGAAAGGAAGGCAAGGCAAGCCAAAACATGCATATGTCCTATTCTTCCACATGCCCTTCTTCCTCCTAGCCGCATCACCACCACAAGAGGGAAATCCAGAGGGGCTACCCCAGCCCCCCCAGGGCCTCCTCCCAGCACAGCTGCCCTTCTTACCCGGAGAAGGGACACCGGGAGGAATGCCAGAAGAGGTAAGACTATGACAGGCAAAGTTAAGATCTAGACAAATGGAAAGTTCTTGAAATATTCTTCACTGGAAGATAGTTTAAGAGCTGGAAGATTTTGGTATACTGTATACTGGATAAACTATTAAAGTTTTGGCAAATAAAGGTTTATTCAGGATTTTTTTAGATCTTGGCTCATCAAAGGAATTCATTATTAGATTCCACTGGGGGCAACCTAATATTAGTTCCCCTGCCTCGATTACCAGGAATTACTGTCAATAAAGAATGCTGTTTTGACATGCGCTTTATTGGTACCGTAGTAAACCGGCTTCCTATGGACCCTTTTAAAAGTTCACGCACTGGCAATTTGCTTTTAAAAGGTAGGGCTCTGCGAGATTCCGTAGCTTTAAGCATAACGGCACTTTGCATAAGAGTCCTTACGGTAAGTGATCCCAGGCACTGGCATTAGGACACGTATGCGTTAAAGGCCCAAATCAACTCATCCACCAGTCCCTGAAAGACTCTTATAACGGTCAGGACAGTTAAGAGACGTTGTGTAAAACCAACCCTCTTACGTTAGTCCGATGATATGTATATTGTATACTGTACGTATACACTGGTACAGTAAAACCCCTCCCATCCGGTATTCTCAGATCCAGAAACCCAAGAGATCCAGACATGCATTTCGATCCAGACTCATGTTTCAGCCAACCAGACTTGTCTGGATGGCTTTGGAAAAATATAAGTCAATCCGTAAACGAACGAGACGAATACAAGTTTTAACACATATTATTTACATCCAGCAATAGATATCCAGAATTGTATGTCAGCCATCCGGATTTGTTTGGATGGCTGATTAAGTTAGATATCTGGACTCATGTTTCAGCCATCCGGATTTGTCTGGATGGCTGAAACCTAATTCTGGTTGTTTAAGTTAGATATCCAGACTCAGGTTTCAGCCATCCGGATTTGTCTGGGTGGCTGAATATATGTCCGGACTTTCGGCAGATCCGGACTTTTGGCAAATCCAGACAGGGTTCTCCCCCAATTAGTCTGGATGAGCGAGGTTTTACTGTATAACGGAACATCCCATTCAAGACCCAACTCCCAAAAGTGTTGGAAGGTTCTGCATCAAAACTCTTATAACGGTCAGATTAGTTAAAGAGATAGTACAACATTTTTTTTTTTTTTTTTTTTTTTTTTGAGACAATGAACGGAGGAAGGAAAAACACAGATAAATAAAAAAGGTCCATGTGCCTAAAGGCATCCTCCATTCATAAAATGTTTGTAACAACTGGATTTAAACATTTGTAAATTGTAAGTTTGTGGAAAGCAATTCGAGGGAAGTGAATTCCAAAGAGTAGTAGCTCTGGGGATAAATGAATTCTGATAAGCTGAAGTTCTGCATTGTGGAGGAGAAAGTGTAAATTCATGGGCGCTCTCAGCTGCCCTAGTTCTACGGGGAAAGATGTGGAAAGGCGGCACAATTGAAGCAAGTTCCTCGGAGCAATTGCTGTGAAAATATCTGTAGAATAATGCAAGGGATGCAACGTTTCTTCGTATGGATAATGTAGGAAGGTCCTGTGTGATTGCAGGGTTATTGATTAATCTAATAGCTTTATTTTGAATTTTGTCCAACTGCCTCAATGCAGCCACTCCACTTCCACCCACAGAGGTGAACAGTAATCTATCTGAGAACGCACATGACTAATATATTACGGCCAACTGCTCGTCAGTGAAGAATTCTCGAACTCTGTACAGGAGTCCCAGTTTTTTAGAGGCATTCTTAGCAATGCTTCTAACATAATGTGTCAAGCTCAAGTTAGTATTAAATGTTACACCGAGAATGTCAATACTAGGGGAAGTGGGAATATTTACATCATTAAAAAATATATGGGAGTCAGTGAGATTCTGTCGGTTAGAAAATTGAATGTACTTGGTTTTCTGTGCATTAAAGGAAACTAGATTCTTTTGTCCCCATCCATTAATTCTAGAAAGGTCCTGGTTCAGAGAAATTGCAGTGTTTATTTTTGAATTTATAAGATCGGGTTGGGTGAAAGAATTGGTAAATGTGAAGGAACTGTGGAGTGTTGAGTCATCTGCGTAGGAATGTATTGGATTATGAGTGGTAGATATGAGATCATTGATATGAATGAGGAACAGAATTGGGGCCAAAACTGATCCCTGGGGAACACCAGCATTTATAGGGTGAAATTGAGAATAAAGGCCATCTAACATTACACATATTTTTCTGTTATGAAGACAAGAAGAAATTAGTGGAACTAATGATGCAAGGCCGTAGTGTGACATCTTCGACAATAAGGATTGATGCCAGACTCTATCAAATGCCTTTGATATATCCAGTGCTATTGTATGTGTTTCACCATGTTGGTCTGTAGCTTGGTTGATTTGATGCGTAAGAAGGCAAAGAATGTCTGCAGTTGATCGACATCGTCTAAAACCATATTGCCTATCACTGATTAATTTATTATTCTCAAGATGCTTAATTATGTGATTATTTAATATAATTTCAAAGACTTTACCAAGAGTGGAAGTTATAGCTATTGGTCTGTAGTTTGATGGATCTGAAGAGGCACCTTTTTAGGAACTGGATGAATGTTTGCTTCTTTCCAGGGTACTGGGAAGCATGAGGTATGAGTACACAGACGGAAAAAAAATTCCAATACAGGAGCGAGCACCAAGGAGCAATTCTTAAGTACTATTGGAGGAATTTCATCTGGACCAGGAGCCTTATCTACTGAGAGATTCTGCAAAATAGTTTTGACATGTCTGGTGTGGATCTTAAGTGAGGGAATTTCAGGCGAATTAAAATTAAGTACAGGGACATCTTGATTTATTTCATCTAAGGTTGAGTTGGTGGAGAAAATATCCGCAAGAAGGTTAGCTTTACCTCTTGGGTCACTTACAAGATTGCCAGTCGGAGATTTTAATGGTGGAATGGATGAAGCAGTAGTGAAGTTGGATTTGAATGAGTTAAGAGTAGACCCAAATATTGTGTTATCATTTGGATTTTTTAGAAGTTTATTTGCCTGCTTGTGGAGAAAGTTTGATTTAGTTAGGTTTAATACAGTTTTGGCATGATTTCTGATGTTTCTAAAGTAATTAAAGGCTTCATGTGTTTTTGATCTTGTGTATGCATTGTAGGCTATTGCTTTTTGTTCAGTTACTCTAGCACAATTATGGTCAAACCATTTAGGTGAATTAGATCTTTTACTGTACTTTTGATGAGGAATAAAAGTTTCCATTCCAATTTTTACAAAATCTTGTATGTGGCTCAAGGTGGAGTGTGCATCATTAGAAAAGAAAGAGGTCCAGGGAATAACTGGTATAACTTCTCTTTACATTAGCTTGGTGATGTAATGTATACTGTATGTATACACTGGTATATTGGAACATAGAAATTTAAGACCCAACATCCAAGAGTTCTCCATTTAGTAATGGTTCTCTCCGTCAATGACGTGAGAGCCTTATATATATAAGGGCTCCCCGGAGACCCCCGTGAGGGTCCCGTAGAAAGCATAACGCGACCCAAATATATAAGAAGTACATCCTAGGGTGAAACCCTTTACTTAGTTCCTAGGGAACGTCATTAAAAAAGGTAACCATTAGAAAAAGAAAGATTTTTTTTTGAGTAAAGATTAGAAACTATGAATGTTGTCTTACTAAATCAACTAGCGCGCCGTTATACAGTCCTTCCCTTGCACGCGTCCCCCAGCTGGTCACGCTGGGTTTATACGTCCTTCTTGTGGTCGCGTCCCGTGCGACAGGTTGGACTAATTTTGTGCTATCGGGATGTGCTACTTTTCATCTTTGGACGTTTCCTGCTGCCTCTTCTGGGAAGTATATGTTACTTTATAGTAAGGAGGCGTCATAGATATGTATGTGTATTGAGCATTTCCAGAGAGCTGACGACTTCCACGGGATGCGCCACATGCTACGACCATTATTATTATACAGGTATGAATATTATATGAATATTATTTTTATTTTCTGTACAGTATTTCTATCTTTTTCCTCTTTGTATTATTACATTATGTTATGTAAGCCAGGTTAGTTAGAATGCCTCTATTTCAGCTTTTAGGCTTCGTTAGTTTTGGCTAGCGGACGCCAGTTTTAGGGATGGGCTAGGCCTTTGCCTATTTTCATCAATGCTTTTATAAGCTCCAAAATTCAATATTCTTAATTCTAACTATCCATTCTTATATTTTTTTCAATTAATCGTTGATTCTATTCATCTCAACTTTTCTTGCTGATAGCCTAACTTTTTACGAAATATTTTCCTTTTGCACTGTATATAAACAATTTATTAGACTTTTATGCCATACGTCTTCATAGTCTCTGTTCCTTCCAGGTTTTCTGTCTTGTTGCAGAGCGGATAAATGTTATTCTTTTATGATACTTTTGCCTGTAATTATTTTTGATACATGCCACCGTAGCCTCCCTTTTCAAAAATATGATTTTAAGCTACGAACCAACCTTCAGTTGGGCCCCTTTTTAGAGTCTCACTCCGGTCCTTTTTAGGTCGGCTAGTGTTAGACTGGGCTTAATTATATCTCAGGTCACTAGGAGATCCCCGTGTAGGCTACTATTTGAAGTCGGGGGGTAGCAGAGTATAGGCGGAGGTTGGGGGCCTCATTTGTATATCTGTTATTATTTGTGCCTACTCTGCCGGAGTTCTCTAGTTTATATCTACGAGGCTCCGGGTAATTTTACCTACCATTTTACTTTTACTACAAGGTGCTTTTGTCATACACCTCACCCCTTTCTTCCACTCGGAGTTTTTTCCGGTGGTACACTGTCATAGCCTTATCTCCGGGGCTCTAGAGTTAAGAACCTGTTCCCTCACCAGTTTTTATTAACTCCGGTTCTCAAACACCGAGTGCTACTATAGCTCCGAGTGCAATTATGTCAAAATTCATATTTTACTCTGGTTCACTACAGACAGTATCTCCGAGTACTCTAACCCTTAAAGAGAATAAATACTCTGGATTCCATATACCGAGTTATATACCACGCTAACTCCGGGTATTCAACAAAAGCGTCTTAACTCCGGTTCTCAAACACCGAGTTCTACCAACATAACTCCGAGTATCCCTTAGCGAGAACATAATTATCTCCGGTTCCTATATAACTTCTAACTCCGGGTATACAACAAAGTGACTTCACTCCGAGTCCCAGAAAACTCCGAGTAGTCTAATATTGTCAATTAACTCCGGTTCCCAGACACCGAGTTCTGTCAACCAACTCTGGGTATTCAAACAAGATTAACTTATTTCCGGTTCCAGACACCGAGTTATACCAATAGACCTACCGAGTTCTACTAGCACACTCCAGGTAGGCCTATTCAATGATTATTCAAGTTGGCAGTCCTAGATGACGAAGTTCAAATTGGTAATTAATAGAATCACCTTCAAGAACTGTTTACAATACTTGTACTGTATATGCTTAACATAGTACTAGAGATAACTCAATTTTAACAAAGTCCCGAGTAAAACTTCATTCACTCAGTATTACTGATAATGTTTATACTCATTCAGAGTGGGACAAAAGGTGCACTACACTTTCCAATCCTAAATTATGGTACAAGGTTGTAGGATTATTCCTACCTTTTATTAAGATCAGTATTTCAATACCATAGTTCATGCATAGCCATATAGGTTAGGAGGATTAATAATTTAGCCGTCCGGCTGGCTTAGTTGATAGCGTGCCTTATAACCATCTTGCAGGTCTCGCGTTTCAATCCCCTCTCAGATTGAAAAGTTTTCATGGATATAGCCGGTGGTTACCATCTCCCCACGAGCAAGGAGCATGGGTAATAGTCAATGGTAGACTAAAGAAAGCCAAGCACTAGTGATTCCTCGAAGGAGGAGAACGGGCGCTATATAAGTAACCTGACGATTATTATTGTTATTATTAGTATTAACTTTTATTCCCAAACAAAGGCGGTACAAAACTAAGAGATATTATCTATCTTTCATTAGACCAAGTATATACATGGACACGATTAACCGGTTGGTTCTCATCCATTAGTTTTACACAAATTTTACTGTTTTACCTACTATTAGTAGATAACAAAAAAATGATTTACAAAGAATCCCACATTATCACTCCTTCAATAAAGGTTACTATGATATTGTCGTTCACGTATAACTACTAGTAGTAAATCAATAATTTTGATTCACAAAGATTCCCAGGTTACCACTCCTCCAATACTATGGTATAATCAGTATCATTCAAGGCTAACTAACGCTTGACTACTCAACTCGACAATAAACATTTCATATTTTAGGCTCCGGACCAACTCTCGAGTTGGTCAAGGACCCTAATGGAAATACGCCTAACGGCCTTATTGGGCTATCCTTAGTTAGAATTATGCAAAGCTGGTACATGTCATATTTGTAACATACTGTACTATGTGGTACCAACTCTGTAAATTGCTAACTGAATAAATAATATTATTATTATTATTATTATTAATGATTCATTGAACCTCCCTCCGGTCCCACTTTGGGTCGGCGAGTGTCTGGGTCTGGGGCTCTTTTACATATCTCCGATCACTAGAAGACCACCACATTCTCTCTGAGTCAGGGTTTTAGCAGAGTAGGCTGAGAGAGGGGCTCTCTTAGATATTTATAACATTGCCTTCTCTGCCGGAGTTCCACAAGTCTCATACTAGAGTTCTCCAATTAGATATTTTTCTCTATAATTTTTTCGGAATAGGTTTTGTTCACTCTATTTCCGTCCGAATCTTGAGTCCTCCATACCAGTCCGAGAAGACTATTAGGTACTTAGTAAATTTTACCCCCGCACCTATTAAACAACACAGAGTTATTCCGTCAGTCTTTACCCAGTAATTTTTTTACCCCGAGTCCTCATACTACAAAGGACAACACTGGGAATTAATTTTCCGTCTGGCAATTCCCAAGTAATATTTTCCCCAAGTCCCCACTATAACGGAGGTCACTTCTTTAGGGTCTACTTAACCAGTACAGTAATGATTCATTAGCTTGTTTTCCTTACACTTCAGCACAACATGCTAGAGTTCTGGATATCCCTAGCACCAGCCATTCCTTTTAATAAATTGTTCGACTAGGGTCTGTTTTAAAAAACCTGACAGAACCGATACAGTCAATTGCTATCTTACCTTTACACAACTGGTTGTTCCGGTCCCACTTTGGGTCGGCTAGCACTTAGTCCGAAGCTCTAATAATGACACCTCCAGTCAGTAGGAGTTCCCCGCGTTCTCTATGAGTCCGGGTTGCAGAGGAAGTAGGCTGAGGAAGGGGGTCTCTTAGATAACTATTCATTGCCTACTTCGCCGGAGTTCCACATTCACATACCAGAATTCTCCAGGTAGATAATGTTATCTATCCTTTATTACAGAATAACTTTCACGGGGCTCAATCAACCATTTCCCCATACACCTCTTAATCACACAGGGTTATTCTGGCAATTTGGCTGAGTCAGATCCTTGACTCCGTGTCCCCATAATTGACGAGGATATTTCTTAGGAACAAATGGTTGGGGAAGGACTTTACACTCTCAGATAAACAACCCATAGGCGATTATCCAGCCTTTTGGTTTTATTATGTTCTCTCCACCAACATACTTTACTCCTAAACTCGGTTAATGAAATTAACAACACATGTGGCAGTCCGGGGATTCGAACCTAGGCTGCTCACACTGAAAATCACCACACTTATGCATTGCACCACAAAGACAGTTTTACAGACAACTCACTCACACTAATGAGGAGTAGCAGATCCTATTCATGACACATACTCTAGGGCAACATTATCACACATAAGAGAAGGTTATCTTTGCAAAACCCTTCGGACAGTAGGAGAGGTCAGAACAGCCCTTTTCATCCAAAGCACGTCAAGACCTCCGTATCTTTCTATCTAAAAAACTCTGCCCACAAAGACATCAAGACTAGAATCTTGATCTCTCCATCTATTCTAACAGATTAACAACCACAAATACTTGGTCTGAAGTATCAGCACTACTTTTTATAACCGTCTCTAAGGTTCTCTCGTGTTAACTTTATTAGATTCAGATCTCAACGACACTCAACAGGCCACAGTAGTCGGGACAGACTGGGTAATTCATCCCCAGACAACAAATTAGACAGACTCAGACACACCAACAGCAACAGTCTGCCCTTTCAAGAGCACATACCGGTTCAAGGACCTAACTTAGTTCATCTTAGCCTTGCATCACATTATATCTCAAGGCACAACCGGTTCTTTCCAGGCCAGTTACACAGCATGACCGAAAGGACCTTGGTCCAGGCATTTAATAAAGCATAGTCTGTTTTGGGACTGGGAGAGACGACCGTTCTTTCGTAAATACGTATACAACGTCTCATACCAGTAAAGGTGCCAACACTCGTAAAAGCGATGCTTCAGTGAGGAATTCTAGTGAACATTCCTCCCACATCAAAAGTTTTCTGTCTCGCTTAGTTCTAGTACCAACACGAGATAGCCTACAGTTCAGACCAGTCATAGAATTATCAATCCTCAACAAGTTTTTTGTAAACCACTTTTTCGAGATGATAACAATACAACAAATATCACAGCCCTACGCCTGAATAGTAAAGTGGGAACCCTGGGTTTACCTCCGTTGGGAAACCCTATCACACAACATACAACATCAAATACTTGACTACTACAAGTATGCAAGACAGTACATACAAAAAACAATTCCAAACGGCTGTGGGAGTCGTTAACCCTCTCACAACCATATGATGCAGAGGTTGCCAGATTAGCAAAACGAAATAGAGTTCTCTCACTCTTATAATTACCTCTCCAAAATTAGTTTTCTGCCCACAGCTAACTCAAAGACAACTGCAGAGGTTAAAGTAACTAAACTAAAGGTTTCTAAATACCCCTGATGGTAAGAAGGCTTTAAAGTATCCCCAATAGGCTCAAAATTGCGTCAAGAACGTGAGAGGGTTAATAGGGTCAAAATATTGGGTTCAGCTACCTGTTCAGTTGGACAAACTTCGCCTGAATCCTTACATCAGGCTGGGCAACAGAGCTTTTCCGAGTCAATCAACCTCATACCCTAATTACATTCCCTCAGCATTTCATCAGACTTCTAGGCTTCTGGATAAGACCTGAGACCCCTTCCTCGACAGCCCTCTAGTCAGAACCGCCACCATCAGTGGGGGTCGTCTTGGACAAAGCGGGAGCCCCAAGATGGAGTTACCAATCGTCCGACGGTCGCCAGACACAAAGTCGCTAGACCTCTCTCAATCTCTATCACTTAATTAAATACAAAGGAACTAGTTGTCCCTCGATGTTTCCTGAAAAATCATACCCCTTCACTCCAACACAGAGTACAGTAATAGCCTTTCACATGGACAATACATCAGCCGTGTCCTGTATCAACAGGCAGGGCCCAACGATATCTCACACGCCCCTGAGATTGTCGGAGTTAATATTTTTCCTTACTCTTCATTACCATATCACAATTCAAGCAGTTTACCTACCAAGCAAGGCGAATCTGTAGGCGGACACCTTATCTCGAGAGAAGGGTATCCTAGTCGAATAGACAATCACTCAGACGGTATTCCACAACTTGATAAGGCCGTTCCATCCACAGGTAAATCTCGTTAATTCACACCAATCGACAACATTCCTCCTGCTTCTGACCTTCTGGTACGAGATCCAAGCGAGCGGAACAGATGCGTCCTCAGAGGTTTGGAACAAGTGTTTATCGATATACCTCTTTCCTCCTCCGAACACACACGAATATCCAAAGTTTTGCAACATATCCACTTAATTCAGGGTCAAGGGTGCCTTATAACACCAGTCTGGTCAACACTTGTGTAGTTCATTCATCTGTCTCTCGAATGTCCCATTCCAATTCCATTTCCAACGTCTTGTTTCCACTTAGAGCAGATTAGCAACCTACAGACTGGTCTACATTTAGCTTTATGGATATTTTCAAAGTCAAATGGCGGAGCTCTTATGATTAAGCTGTTCACGACAAATTAGCCAAACAGTTTACGCCTTCCACTATTAGACAGTAGGAATTACATCGGAAACAATTTACCACATAGATTTTAGAGTCTGTCCAACACATAGCTTCAGTCAGTTTATTTTTAAAGTACTTCAATTACTCTTTTGAAGACAAACAACTGCCAATTTACACACTATACAATCAATTCTCAGCCATTAAAGAATTGTTCTTTGATCCCACTGGCTTCCGACTTACCCCTCAACAAGTTGAAAGGAGTTTTTCTTACAACTTGTTTTAGTTACGAAATATTTTCAAAACCAAATGGCTAAATTCTTATGACCAAGCCGTTCACGACAAATTAACCAAACAATTTACACCTTCCACAATTAGACAGTATGAGTCACATTGGAAACAATTTACAACGTGGATTGTAGAATCCAACCAACAAAGTGCCTCAATAAGTTTAATTTTTAAAGTACTTAAATTACCTTTTCGAAGACAAACACCTATCAGTTAACACACTTCGCAATCACCTCTCAGCCATTAAAGAACCATTCTATGACCTTCCTGGCCTTAGACTTCCACCTAAGTATGAAGGAGGTTTTTGTTAGGGCTTGTTTTAAATTACGAGCTCCAGCGAGACAGATTCTACCTCAGTGGTCTCTGGGCAAGGTGTTAAATCTATTAAGTACTAAACCTTACACGGTCAACCCCTCTTATGACAAGTTATTATCTAAAGGTGTTTTCTTAATTTCGTTAGCAACAACACATAGAGTGTCCGAACTTGCGGCCATGGCTAGAGCTGCGAACTGCTTACAATTTAAAGATCTGAGTGCTGTTACCCTCACACCAGCTCCTGATTTCATAGCCAAGAATGAAAGAGAAGATCATATGTTCTCACCTTTTGATATAATGGCCCTCAAGCAAAAGAATAAACATCAGGCACTATGCCCAGTGTTGGCTTTGTATAAGTATGTACAACCAACTATACACCCTTACACCCTTCTCATTTATGGATCTCTTCACATGGCAAATCAAGGTTATCTAAACGACAGCTTGCTTCAATTCTAGTGGACGTTATCAAAACAGCCGAACCGTCAGCAGCAGCAAGGGCCCATGATGTGAGAAAGTGGGCCACGACAGTCAGAGTTCTTAACAATTACACTATCCAACACATTAAGCAAACAAGAGTCTGGTCATCTCACCACACATTTTTATCCAAATATCTTTCAGTTCATTGGAAGAGACCCACTGTGCCATGCATAGCCATGAGAATTAGGCATAAGCCTAACTGATCTCTGTTTATTGCAATAATGACATGTTTTATGTTACAAGTACGTGTGAGGTTCACCAAGTACTGACTTACTTTTAGGAGTTTTGGACAACACAGGGGGGGGGGGGGAGTGTGTTCCGAACTGGAGAACCTCTCACAAGTGTTGTTCAATGTTAATATTAGTAAGATTGATAATCTCTAAGGGTTAATTTCTAATACAGGATATTAGATTAATAAATACAATTTTTTTTTGGGGGGGGGAGTTTAATAAGTATGAATAGATTTTCTTTTTTACAAATCATTCTAGTACTATAGTATGTACAATTCTTATGTGTTACAATATATAGTGGCTCTTTTATTAAGTTTTACTGCATCCTTATCATTATCTACCTTTCTATCGCTTCCTAAGGCTTACTTAGAAACCCTGCCTTTATACTTTACACGTTTTCTTAATTCTAGTTATTTAATTACAACAGCGCGAGCCGTTAGTTTTGGTTCTCTTCAGTCTTTGACGTTGAGCATGAGATGTCCCAACCACCGATCTTGGTATTCTTAGGCTCTCACGTCACTGACGGAGAGAACCATTACTAAATTACGGGTTTGACAACCCGAAGGGAAGGAAGGAACACTAACTATTTAGTAATGGTTCCGTAGTCAATGACGTAAAGCGACCCTCCCTCCTCCCTCTTCCCATGCACATGCGCAACTTTGTACTATGAAGGACGTATAAACCCAGCGTGACCAGCTGGGGGACGCGTGCAAGGGAAGGACTGTATAACGGCGCGCTAGTTGATTTAGTAAGACAACATTCATAGTTTCTAATCTTTACTCATAAAAAAATTCTTTCTTTTTCTAATGGTTACCTTTTTTAATGACGTTCTCTAGGAACTAAGTAAAGGGTTTCACCCTAGGATGTACTTTTTATATATTTGGGTTGCGTTATGCTTTCTCCGGGATCCTCACGGGGTCTCCGGGGAGCCCTTATATATATAAGGCTCTCACGTCATTGACTACGGAACCATTACTAAATAGTTAGTTTTCCTTCCTTCCCTTCGGGTTGTCAAACCCGTAATCGACTTCCATCTGCTGTCAACCACCCGCATCAGGACCACCACCACGGCCAAGACCCTCGTCGGAATACTACAGTATAGAAGTGCCTTTATTATATAAAAGTCTGTGTAACCTCGAAGAAGTACTAGTGACGTGCCTTATCAAAGGAAGTACTCGGTGTGATATCTTATTATATAAATACTCAGTGTGACCTAGAAGAAGTACTAGTGACGTGCCTTATGGAAGGAAGTACAGTACTCAGTGTGATATCTTATTATATAAATACCTGTACTCCGTGTGACCTCGAAGAAGTAGCCTACTAGTGACGTGCCTTATGGAAGGAAGTACTCAGTGTTATATTATAATAGGCAGTGTCATTCCTTTGGGATATTAATTGGGGATCCTCGTTCGTGCATTATGAACTATATATTTTTACCTATATCTTGTCTGAAGTAATATTTATTTACATTGAACAATACTATTTATGTATGTACTCTGTGTTATATTTATCCTCTATTACCTTTGTGCATGTGCTTATGTGGATTTAACTTCTCCAGTCGAGTAAGAACCTACCTAATCAATCCAATTAACACCAGCAAAAACCTGGTATAACAATACAGTACTGAAAGGGTTAATTAAAGAAGTTGCAACTATATTTATCTCGACTCTTTTTACAAGGGATAGAAATACGTCGCAGATTTGTTATTTTATTTCATTTTCAACAGTATAAGTTTTAAATGCGAACAGCAGACAAAGGATTTAGGAAGATCATGTTAAAATATAGTGATGTGACAAAAGAGGTTGAACAGAGTAAGTGCAGAATGACACAGACCATTATTTACAAGTATTTAAACCTTCATTATTGCCTGGTAATGGAAAACAATATAGCAAGAAGATAATACCTTAAGAAGTCAGAGAAACTCTTACAAAACTCAGTATATAATGCATGAAGCTACTTAGCAAAGCAAGCTTTATTAGCGAATGTATCTAGACTATGCTATAAGCAAGCATCGCTATTTTCAAGCTAAATGAACCAACGGTACAATACAGGGAAACTGTAAATATAGTCTACATTAGACTCCATGGAATGTAATATATATAGGTACCCTAAATGTATAGTTATTTAAAGCTTTGAAATGAAACTCGCATTCTAGAAGCTTCCAGCAAAGGATTAGGTAAATATTGAAGCATAAATACTTCATTTCAAAGTCCATCAGTAATTTGCATGAAGAACAGGCAGCTTAATTGTATGCAACTATTATGTCAACATCTTTTGTCTTGACTTCAGCACAAACATCACAGACAAACACCACCAACAACAACAACAGCTAACCAGGTACATCATGCGATATTCTTACCCCAACTCAAGGTTGGGGTAATAATAATATGGCTTATGGCTGCAAAATGGAAATATACTGCTTTTGTGATGTAATGTAAAGTTAAAAGAATTAATGGTCGCAGCATAATAGTAAAATATAATCATTACTTGCAGCCTTCTTTTCATTTAGTTTCTCAGGGGAAATGAACAAAATTAAATCTGTTCATATACTATTTTAAAAATCACTCGAAAACTGTTATCATTGACCAGTAAGTCCCCAGTACTGTACAGTAAAATAATTTATTATTTATACAATCACCGTATGTATAACTGAGTACTGTAACTTGTTTATATATGGCCCATTATCCTAGACAAACCTCATCATTGTCAAAGGTAATTACTATAATGTTGATGTATTCCTAGCCAGTCAATGCGATAGGCTAGATGTAGTAACTGCAGTGAGAAAGAAAGCACATTATCACAGTATTCTTATTGCAATTATGACAAGCAACTTACTATATTGACCAGTATGAATACGGAGAAACTATAGCATTTCACCACTTGCGAGTTTCAGGCTGTAAGGAAGTTGGAGCTGTAAACATTGATATAGAACAGAAATGCAATAATGATGTAGGTTTTTCATAGATGGAAAGTATAATTAATTTAATGTTTATGGGTTTATAAATGCACTACAACGATATTTTAGCTGGTAATTCTGTTAAATATCGATGTCTACAGCTCCAACTTCCTTATAGCCTGAAACTCGCAAATGGTCAATTCCCACCGACAATGATGGTGTTTTTCCAGGAATACGAACCTAACTCTAATTCTTGCCTACGTGTCCCATAATACATGGTTGTTTCTTTTCTTAAATGGAAATTAGCCAACTTAATATTATGATCGTTGCGTGCATACTTTGAAATCAAAACTGAAATCTAAGATTACAATATGTAGGCCTATCCTTCAATAACTGATATAAAATAATAAGCTGGACTTAATTTTGAGATAATTGACAACCTGAAAGCTGTGAATGAAATATGGCTGTTAGAATGACACGTTAATGAAATAGTATTGCTGTTATCACAAACTGCATCTTACACTTATTACCTGTATAGTAGAATAGCGAGATATTTCAAGCATATTTATAGCATCTGCAAGTCTAACCCTGATCGTAGTACAAAAGCCTAGTATTGTAATTTATTGTTTTAAGTATGATGACACCAATTTTTATTTTAAATCTGTGTACCATTTAGGTGAGTTTATTTAACATTGAAAGTATGTGTGGGAGTTATAATATTATAGGAGATTGTTTTGATCACGTAGATCCCTAGAAATCTTACCTAAGCTGAATAAAGTCATTTAGTGTTAGCCAGAACAAAAGTTTAACATTTTGACGATGTACGAAAGAGATAAAATTAAATATTTTTCTCTGATTAACTAATTCTGTTTGATAATTATTTTTATTAAAGTACAAGTTGTTAACTTGTTCAGTAGCATATGTGCCTGCTTGTGAAAAGTTTGATTTAGTTAGATTTAATACAATTTTGGCAGGATTTCTGACAGCTATATAGTAATTAATTGCTTCTTGTATATTTGGCCTCTATGCATTTAGGCTATTGTTTTTTGTTTAGTTACTATAGCACAATTGTGGTCAAACCATTTGGGCGAATTAAATCTTTTACTGTATTTCTGGTAAGGAATGATAAGTTTCTACTCCAATTTTTATATAATATTGTTAGTGGTTCAAGGTGGAGTTTGCATCATCAGAATATACCAAAGAAGTCCAGTGAATATCTATGACCCTCCCAGTCTGCCCCATCGTAGTGCCATTTAACCCACAGACTGCTATAGGCCTCATATGAGACATAGTATTCAAACACATGTAAAACAAAACCTTCAAATTCAGCACCAGTGTTGGGAAATGTCTCAAAATTGGGTGACACATAGAAAGTAGTGGCATCTTCCCATACCACATCCTCCACTCCCATCCCCTCAATACCCGCCCCCCTTCCCTCCCTCAACTTCCCCCCTTTTTTTATACAGGTGTTAGCAGTCCATGGGAACCAAAATAGGTTCAGAGTGAGAAGGTGTGGTAGGTGCTAAACAAGTGGCCTGTATCAGACAGTGTTCAGAAGATCCAAGCGGGGACATCACAAAGCAAGTGTGATTATTAATTGAGGCTCAATCCATAATCAACTGAAGATCTGGAGTTTGTAGGGTGAGTACTGTATGCATATATTTTTCTGTGTTTTATTGCTGTATTTTATCGTGTTTGTCATAGCAGTAACTTCATGTGAGTCTAGAATAATAGGTTACTAATCAATCAGCGTGGGATTCAGTAAATGTTCAGTATTCGTGATAATAATACAGTAGAACATTTATGATTAATAATGTCCCAACAGCTGTTGACGCTATGGAAGAAAACTGATGGAATTAATGGGTATCTAGCATAGCTATCTTACCCTGCATTCTCTGATGGATGAATTAGATTGGTTACTATCGCCGTTCTGCTTTCATTGGGAGGTGTTTGGTGTTGGGAGTAAAATTTATTTATTAGATTATTCTTATTATTGTTCTTATTCGCCATGCTATTATTATTAAGAACTTGACCTGAAGGTAAATATTGTAAATTTAGTGTTATGCTTTATAGTAGTTATACCCTTTTCATATACAGTACAGTATATTATAATTATATATCTCTGTCAAGTTTGTTATAGTTTTCATTAGTTTGATTTTGTCCTCAATGATCTCCGGAGTAGGTTATTGAGGTTTGTACTGAAAGGTAAATAAAAATACAAAAAACAACAACATTAATTCGTCTTCATGGATTGACCAAGTAACAAGAGGAAATGGAATGGAATATATAGTGTATTCCCAGATATATGTAGGCCTACAGTATTTCATTAACTACTCCAAATGACAAAATAGAAAAGTCGAGTACTGTATTGGGAAAAGTATGCGAAAATGTTGACTTATGCCGTAATTATTTGTTTATCCATTCTCTATTTTTTCATGTTTGGTTTAGCTTAATTTAAGGGGAGATGGGTCGTTTTCTAGACCACTTTCTCCCTCGTGTTTAGCCCAATTAGTTTTGAGATTTTAAAGCGTTCGGCCCATTAGTTTGGCGATTTTAACACCTTTCGTCCCATTTCGTTGTCAATTTTAAGACCTTTCCTACCTGCCAATATTTTCTTGGCGAGCGATAGCGAACCTGTAATTTTAAGAGGAATTGGCCTTCGGCCGGGATATTTTTCTATCGAAAAATGTACAAATTTATATTTGAAAGGGGGTCTAGGGGGTGGGTTATTTTAAGCTTGATGGAGGTCTAGCAAGAACATTAAAAGATATATGAATAACTGAATTTATAGAAAAAAAAAAAAAAAACCCAGCTGCTGTACTATCTCCTTAAACGACTTAATTAAGCTTAGGAGGGATCTCTTGTAGTCAACGGGGTTAATATATCTAAATATGTAGGGGATGTACTACGATAAAGTACAGTACTTATTACTATTTAGTATTTATATGTACAGATGTGCATTATGAATGGTTGAAAGGCTGAAGTGAACATGATGTGATGGAGAAAAGAGGGGCGCAGTTTCAAATGACGTCATTGTTATATTGTGCTACCGCTAGATGATTACTTACACCTTAGGAAGGTTCGATAAAAATCAGTTGGCTTTAAAAAAAAATAAAAATAAAAATTGGCTAAAAAAAAGGGTTGGCTAAAGAAAAAAAATGCTAAACAAAAAAATTGACTAAGAAAAAAAATGGTTGGCAAAAAAGGGTTGGCTAAAAATAAATAAAAAAAAAATGGCTAAAAAAAAAATCTATTATATTTTCTGAGTCTCAAAGGTCCTTCCTAGGTTGAATGCAATCGTTTGGTCGTAGCTAGAATAAATATACAAGATCATCTGCATGAAAAAGTTATATGAAGTTACATTATAGAAGAGATGAAGCTTAGTTTACTCATTTGAGAAGAATACATGTTTGGATACCAGTACAGAGGAGGCTAACTACACTGTAAAAGGTGTCCGTCATAGTAACAGCAGTACACTCTTAAGGGGGCCCACCTCGTTTTTTTGTTCTCTTTCTCTCTCCCTCCCTCTCTCTGGCTTGAATCCATTCAGGCTACTGTTTTAACCCTTTGGCTGCGGCCTTGTTTGGGCTATTTAGGGCATATTCAGGCACTCATGAATGATAAATCAAGCATCTGCATTAAATGAAGTGTATTCTGCCGAAAACTAGGCGAAAATAGCTTCAAAATTACACCAGAACGGACCGTATACGTGGTCTGGTTCACCCGCAGTGATCCCAGTGAAACGCGGGAACCCCGCTATTATGTAACACTCGCTCGCTTGGCTGCACTTATGAGAGAGAGAGAGAGAGAGAGAGAGACACGCGCGAGCCACAGCCTAGCTCAGTGAACTGCTGGGTGCTCTGAGGGTCGGAGGTGGGCCCCTCACGCTCCCGCCCACTGTCACTTGATTTTTACGTTTTTTACAGGCTTTTAAAGCCTGGAAATTGCTGTAACTTGCCAAAACATTCCAGAACGTCACCCGCAGCGAAAGGGTTAAGACGTTTATCCCCATCCAGGTTTCGATTTTTTCCTGGCGAGCAGCATTGAGCCAGCATATTTATAAAAACATTTTGACAGCATGCTAAATTTGTACATTTTTCGATAGAAAAATTTCTCCGGCGAAGCCGGATTTCTCCATAGGCCTACAATGCTGGCTTGCTGTTGCTTGCCAGGAAGAAATCGACACCTGGATGGGGATAAACGTCTTAAAACAGTAGGCTGAATGGGGCCGAATGGATACAAGCCAGAGAAAGAGAGAAAAGGAGAGAAAATGCAGTACACTCTTAACCCGGGAGCTGCGGGGAGACTCTTAAGAGTTCCCCCGGCGCACTGCGGGAAGACTCTTAAGAGTCAGAGAAAATAAAAATCAACTTTTGACATCGAAAAAAAAATATTTTTTTATATTTTTTTTTTTTTATTTTATTTTTTTTTTTTTGGCCCCTGGGCCATGCAAAATCTCAGTCCTCTACCTCCCCTCCTTCCCCACTTTCCTCCTCTCCTTCAGTTATCACCTATTTTCCCTGTTATTCCCTTATTCTGAGGTATATTTTCGTGCTAACATTAGAAATCCGATTGGAGGGTGTGTGGTCATCACTGATAGCAAGCGAGTGCAAGAGAGAGAGAGAGAGTATCGATCGACTGTGTCTCAGTGGCCTTGGGGGAAATTGGCGGGAAAGCAGATTGCCTCACCCATACATTATACAACTCGCGGGCTATATCTCCGATTTTGACCATCCAAACGCTGTTTTCACTCGTTTTATTGTTGTTTCAGGTTAATACCTTTATAATCAACCCATAATAGGCGCATATGGATAAATATTAATGCTATTAATGGCACAATGAATATTTTAGTGACGGAAACACCTCAAATACGTCAGCACAGGGGGACGTTTCCAATTACCCCCATGCGCACTTCAGAGGTTAAGACATACATCGTGGCTCAATACGAAGTTACGAACCCTCCGATAACAAAACAAACCACCAAAATGTAAATATCAGCTCAAACATTAATGGATGATTCGATTGAGTTCGGAATAGATTCGAAACATTAAAGTTACGAATCAAGCCCTAGAGGGAACACTCTAGTGTAATCGAGCAATGTAAATAGTAGGTAAAGAATGAAATAAGTTATTTGATTAAATTTAGGTTAGATTCGACACCATATGACCACGATTTACCTCCTAAAGTGCACACTAAATAATTGAAAATTCTCTTCCATAGTAGGATTTTAGCTGTTTTATATCACTAGATTGCAACATAGATACCATAAATAGCCATTAATATCAACAGTTTGCTTAGTTTATGGCTATTAGAATTATGGTATTATGTTGGCAATCATGCTGACACTTCTGGTACCGTAAGTATTTGGGACTCTCTTCAACAGTGTAGTTCATATATGGTGAGATATAAGAGGTAGATATAATACAGGATATATTCGTACAGTAATCTCGGAACACTATACAATGTTTACTATTAGTAGGTCAAGATTTGTTTTCCTATTTGGAGCTTATCTCTTGATCTTAAAATCGACAAAGAAAATCTTGGATCTGTCCTTTTATCATATCCAACTTATAAATATTACCAAACTTTCTTACTTATTCTTGACACAGGTCCTCATTCAAGTTGGGAAAAGCAAATTCTTCACCTATTTGTAGTAAGCAGAGTATATGTGTTGATTAATTTAATAAACTTTCATAACCACATTATCATAGTTCCAGTAATTCTATTAAGTACATGTAACTATGAAAAAGGAAAACATGTTCGTAATTCTTATCTTGCAGCTTATTTTCATCCAACATAGAGCTAGCTATGCAATTTTAATGGGCTAAGGAATGAATTGGTGGCATGATTGCATAGTAAGTAAATATATTAATTCCTGGTTCAATATCTTATGAAAATAGAAGAAAATACAGGCAAGTCAATTTGAATGCCTTTTTCAGTGCATACCATTTTATCGAGTCTGGAGTTTATCAGAACAAGAACTGATTTTCTCAGACTTGAATAGAGAGGAATGGCCAAGGAGTTAAGCAAGCCAAGGTTTAACCCCTTCTGTACCGGCGGCGTCTTTTTAACTTTATTCTGGCTAATGTTAGACGATTTTGTTTAATTTAAAATGGGCCTCCATCAATTAACAGGCTTCTCACTTAACCCTTTTTACTACCACATAGTCATCTTATAGTGCACAAAATCGTCTAAATATAGCTAGAATAAAATATAAAAAACATGGCCGGTACAGGAGGGATTAAGCTCTTCAGCCTTCGAGGACGCTTTTTCACTTATTTGTGGCTAACATTAGACGGGTTTACTCAGGTTTGGAAAACCCTCTAGGAATCAAAGGGGTATAATTGATCTAAATTAACCCTCTGGCTCCCATAACTCCTTCTTAGACTGAATAAAATCATATCATAATTACCAGAATAACAGGAAGAAATGAGTCCTCGTACCTTGAAAGGGTTAATTTGTGAGAGGATCAGCACATAATCGTTACAAAATTGTTTAACTGAAGTTTCAAGCATGTTATCAGTTGGTAGGACACGACTATTATACTTATGGCATAAAGTGCAAATATTTAATGAAGGGAGGTGGCCTGCTTTTTTGCTTCCCTTCTCTCTCGCGCTTGGCTTGTATCCATTTGGCCCCATTCAGCCTACTGTTTTAAGATGTTTATCCCCATCCAAGTGTTGATTTCTTCCTGGCGACCGATAGCGAGCCAGCAATGTATAGAGAAATCCGGCTTCGCCGGAGACATATTTGTATCGAAAAATGTAAAAAATTAGCCTGCTGTCAAAAACATTTAAAAAAATATGCTGGCTCGGAAAAAATTGACACCTGGATGGGGGAGAAGTATCTGGAGAAGAAACAAAAGGTGTATGTTGCCTTTATGGATTTGGAGAAGGCCTATGACAGAGTGGATAGAGAAGGTTTGTGGAAAGTACTTAGAATATACGGAGTAGAGGGAAAGTTGCTGAAAGCAGTGAAGAGCATGTATGAGGGTGCAAAGGCGGCAGTACGTGTGGAGAGTGAGCAGAGCGAGTTCTTTGACCTGAATGTTGGTTTGAAACAGGGGTGTGTGATGTCCCTGTGGTTGTTTACTGTATATATGGATGGAGTCATGAAAGAAATACTATCAAGAGCAGTGGATGTTGGTGTATCGCTGAAAAGGGAGGGAATTGAGTGGAAGCTACCTATACTGCTGTTTGCAGATGATACAGTTCTGATGAGTGATAATGAATGGGAGTTGGAGGGTCTGGTAAATGAGTTTGGAACAGTGTGCGAAAAATGGAATTTGAAGGTAAATGCGGGGAAGAGCAAGGTTATGGTCTTCGAAAGGGGTGAAGTCACAGAGTGTGAGGTGAAGCTGAACGGTCAGGCTATGGAGATCGTCAACTCTCTTAAGTATCTGGGCAGTGTGTTGAGTAAAGATGGGACTATGGATGAAGAAGTGCGGGAGAGGTACAACAGGGGAAGAGGGTTGTAGGAACGCTAAAAGCAGTAACAAGAAATAGGGTGGTCAGTATGGAAGTGAAGAAGTCCTTGCATGACAGTGTGGTAATCCCGACACTGACTTACGGAAGCGAAGCATGGACGTTGGTTGAGAGACTCAGACCAAGAGTGAGAGTAGTGGAACGGAATTACTTAAGGAGTGCGTGCAGAGTTACATGGAGGGATAGACAGACTAATGAGGAAGTAAGAAGGAGGTGTGGTGTGGAGGTAGATGTGCTGGAAAGTGTGAAAAGGAACAACTTGAGATGGTTCGGCCATATGGAACGTATGGAAAGCGAGAGAATGACTAAGAGGGTGTATGAGAGCGAGGTGGAGGGACAGAGAGGGAGAGGTAGACCGAATGAGAGGTGGAAGGATGGAGTGAGGAAGTACATGAACGAAGGCGGTGCTGGTTGGGGGGAGGGGCGTCGACTGACTGGGGACAGAGGTGCATGGGGGCGGTTCGTTCGTGGCCACCCCTTCGGGGATCACGGCGTCAGGCAATAGCTAGATAGATAAATAGATGGGGGTAAATGTCTTAAAACAGTAGGCTGAATGGGGCCGAATGGATACATGCCAGAGGGAGAGCGAGAACAAAAACACGAGTTGGGCCCCCTTAATGTTTCTAGACATAATAGCAAAGATTCTCGAGACATGCAACGTATCTGATTTTCGTGATTGACAGTTAATCATATTTTCTAACCCTAAACATTGCATACTGTACATTAGTATTTATTGTAACATAAAAAGCTATAATCGTTGAAATAACATAGGGATCAAATGTATTGGCAACAGTTTTATCTATCTATCTATCTACTGTATATGCTCAGGCCTGATCCCCATTTTTCCTATTTTTTTATTTTTATTTTCTATTTCATTCTATTTTATGATCACTAGGAATCAATGTTAATTAAATTATTACCGGTAATGAATATTGTGCAAGCCAATCAATGTCAACCATTTACCAACTGATCCTCTCCAATATTTTATTTTATTAAGTGGTATTGCCACATAGCAATTTGTTGCCTTTATCTTGTGTCGTAGCAGTTTTGGTTTGTTTAGTTTGCACGTTTTCCATTTTAATATCAGTTTATATCAATTTAATTATTCATGTTTATAAACAACATGTATCATTGCAGCCAAATACACAACAAGTGTCTGCATACACTACTTTCCTATGGATTTTTAAAAAATAATGACGATGATGATTGCATATATTGTTGATAATCCACTTCATCGAAAAATCGTTTCAATAATATTGTTATTTGTGCTGCTTTCTTCAATGTTTTTAATACCTTAAGTTCATTGAATTGTAATATTACAATGCAGCAGATAATGCATTCCTCATTTATTCCATAGCCCGAAGTCTTCCACAAAATCCCACTGGAAATATTTTTGGTAGGCCTATTCACTATCTATTGTTTGATTTCACTTATTAAACACTTTTTCATGGTAATTATCGCATTGGATTACAGATATATTAAGGAACACCCCGTTCTTAACTTTGATCCTCCATTACAAACTCCAATGTACTTGAGTAAATTAATGAAAGCATATGATCTTACCGGGATTCAAACTCGGGACACCACACCCAGAACATAAGCACCTAAACCATTACACCACCAACACAGGTAAAGGTTGAGTACACGATCACGATTAATATCCATTTTCGAATTCTGGATATCAATCTAATCATGTACTCAGACCCAACTGCATTATGGAAAGCTTAATGTTTTAGTGAGAGGAAAGAACACTGAATGGGGCCAAGATCACTAAGGACCGGCCTCGCTAGACATTAGTTCCTGAACCTATGGAAATATATCACAAATATTTTAAATAAACAATTCTAATATATCTTTGTTTTATATTATAGCACAAAAATACATTCAACAAAATAATTATATCTTCACTGGACACAACCTTATTCTCTATATGTTTGCTGTACAACTGTAATAAGTATGAACTAATAACTAAGCAAGACAAATTTGCACATGCATAACTTAATCACTATATAAATAAGAAAATTCCCCAATAATGTAAAATAAAGAGTATTTCCGAAACCTTATTATTTTTTTCTCAAAAATGGTTTCGATCGAATTGCTTTAATCGAAGCTTGCATACTTCCATCGACATTTTTAACGAGTGTGTAAGAAATAAATACATATTTTACATACATGCACATATTGATGTATTTCTGAGTGTTCTCGAGGAAAGATAATACGTAGGATAGAAATATATTTCTTTGTGCACATTTAAGCATAGTGAAGAACTCCTAAGTTGAAATAGCAAGCAATTGCATAGTAATGAGATTTATAAGAACAAGTAGAGTAATGACAGCCCCTATTAACTCTTCAACACCTGTCATTAATATTAGACAATCTAATAAAATGGATAAATACACTGAATTTCGGTGTGAGCATCCTAGGTTCGAATCCCTGGACTGCCACGTGTATTTGTTGATTTCATTAATTGAGTTTAGGAGTAAAGTCGGTTGGTGAAGATAACACAATAATTATATAGTAAAAACTGCATTCCTTGATTGATGAAGTCTCTCCTTACGATGGTATCATATTAATTTATTGAGGATAAAATTATATTATTTTATTCAGGATTTGTATGACCTTTAGATCAAAGAGGTAATAACGAATTCACTTAACTCTCTGCGTTAGACAGATCTCTCCTAAAGCGAATACAAATCAACTAATTTTAGCCCAAATAAATTGAACAAGACATCATACAGTTTAGCGTTCTACTAGCATTATTAGTACAATCCCGACCAGTTTGACTTTAACTCATAGTCATCTCAACCCTCTGTCAATTATGTACAATCACAAGCCAAATGTTCTCCCCACCATTGGTCCAAATAAAGCAAAAACCAAGGTTATCCAAAGCACAATGCCCGAAGTAAGTACAGTACAGTATATTCATCAAAACAGTGGTGACACGAAAGTGGAAAGGAGTTTGGGTTGAAGGCTTATTCTGGTTATATTCTGTTTATTGGATATATGGGTTTCCGTAACATAATGGTAAGTACAGTTTGCCGCACATATTCCATTTATCAACCATCCCAGCAAATCGTAACTTGGCAGAGCCGCACCCACTTCCCCAACCCCCCTCCCTCACTCCACCTCCTACCAATAGGTGAAAGGTAGGAGGTGGAGCGAGGGAGGGGGTTTGGGAAAGGGGGTGCAGCGCTGCCTAATCACGACCCCAAACAGAATAAATATGTGCGGCAAACTATACATCAGGAAGGATGGCAGGAGGATTACATAGGTTTTAGATAGCTTTGGGTTTGACTGCACTTGGAACAAAGGTGAACAGGAATTTGACTGCTTGTAGGTTTTGGTTCGGTTAGTTGAAGACTGGCTGGGAAAAGTCTGTCTAGTTTTGATGTCTTTGTCAGGATAGGAGTGGAAACAGAAAAGTAAACTGATTTAATGTTTTAGGCATAATTTCAGGAGAAACTTTTTATTGACAAAGTTTCACTAAAGTTTCATCATAATAAAGCACTAAGTGAAACATTGACAATAAAGTGCTGTCTCAAATGGTGTTTTAATTCAGGCTAGACTATGATAGACTACATCAGATTATTCTAGTTTGAATCTGTTAGGAGAGGGTAAGTAGTTCAAAGCAAGGTTAGGTTTGTTGTTATAACTTGTGTTACATCAGGTTAAATAGGTGAAGACCGGTCAAGTTATGTTCTATAAAATAATCTAATTTGAATCATGGTAATTCAAGTTAAGTTAGCCCGGAATGGCTCAGGGAAAGTTAGGTGATGTTATATAAAGTAAGTTTATGTTGTGTCAGGTCAGGTAAGGTAAGGCCAGATCGGGTTACTTCAGTTACAGTTAGTATAGGTTGGGTCAGTTTTTGTCATGCCAAGTGAGGATTAGTCAGGTAAGTTATAGTTAGTGTAGGTAAGTCAGGTCAAAGTTTCGTAAGGTCAAGTTAGGTTAGGGAAGTCGAGAGTCAAGTTCGATTAGGTCAGGTTAAGATAAATTAGGTTAATTGGTTTAAGTTAGGTCAGGTCAAGTTAGATTAGGTAAGTCAGATCAAATTAGGTTAGGTAAGTCAAGCCAGGGGGTTGAGTAGACCATGGTTTGACTAATATGTATGTCACACAAACACTTTAAGGGGGCCCACCTCGTATTATTTCTCTCTCTCTCTGGGTATTATTCATTCAGCCTACTGTTTTAAGACGTTCATCCCCATCTAGGTGTCGATTTTTTCCTGGCGAGTGGTAGTGAGCCAGCATATTTTTTATAATGTTTTTTGAAAGCAGACTAAATTTGTAAATTTTTCAATAGAAAATGTGTCCGGCGAAGCCGGATTTCTCCATACAATGCTAGCTCGCTATCGCTCGCCAGGAAGAAATCGACACCTGGATGAGGATAAATGTCTTAAAACAGTAGGCTGAATGGGGCCGAATGGATACAAGCCAGAGAAAGAGAGAAAAAAAGTAGGTCACCCCACCCCCACCGTCAAAGCTATGTCACACAAACACTTTACCGGCAAATATCCTCGGACTCACTGTGGAGTAAATTATTATACCGAGATAACTATATTGCCTCATAGTTTTCAGCTCCATTTGACTATTTTGAATTATGTAGCATATTATCTAGCCTACTTATATTAGCACAAAAATAATTACCCAATTGTACACAAAAATCAGACTCCGATCTAATTCTTCTCTCAAGTCTCATATTTGAACCGGACTTTATAGACGAATGTATCGGAGCCACAGTATCAGAGTGTAATCAGAGGATATTCACTTCTCCTAAGGTGCAATTTTGTATCAAAGAAATCATAAACTTGGTTAGTCAAAACAAAACGCTAATTAACCCGTTCACTGCGGTTGACATCTTGGTAGATTATATGTTTTTTAATCATTTACTGCGGCCCATGTCCCGGTACGTTTTGTTATTAGCGGTTGATCTTAGTAGTACCGAGCTGCTTCACTTATTACCAGACGAAAGATAAGCTTCTAGCTTTCACTCCCATTGCAATATCAGTATGCTACAAGCCTCGGTTGTCATAAGGTGAGTGAAGCAAGAGGTGATTTGGAAGCTAAAATTCGACCAAAACCAGGTCTACTTCTATGTGCATTTGTGAAAGCTATATACCAGGTATGAATGTGAGGTTCATTTCATGTTACAGACCATAACTCATACTGTCTAACAAACACTTTAGTTACTATAATAAATAGTTATTTCATTATTACTTGCGGGGAAAGACAAAAAGTGAGAGAATAATCTGCTTGTTCAGCAGTCCCAGACTGCACAGCAAAAAAGAGACTCCCACCTTCCACCCCTCAAGGCTAGAACTAAGACTTGTATAGGGAGAATTGAAGCTGATTTCTTTTCAATTAGAATAGTCCCGTTCCGTTCGCTCTCATAATTCTTGAGCTAGGGTGAGTTATAGTAAACAAAAGTTTGTTACAAACATGACACAGTGGCGAGGCCTTCCCTGTAGAAGTCGCCGCAGAAAAAGGGTTAATAGTTAAAAATGTCTTCATCACCAAATCTTGCCTGTGGATTCCAGACTCCGATACAAATCGCTGTTGAAACTGCTCATGTGACGCTTTATATTCACCATGCTATGTACAGTACCAGTATATTGTTTTATAATAAGATATATTTCATAACCAGATTGTAAACAAATTCTGCTTTGTTATTTCATTATTACTTTTTGATAAATTTAGTAATTTTTAGATTTTTCGTTTATCATTAACTTAAATTGCTATTGATTTCCCACTATTTAAGCTTCTATGTGCAATGAATATGTATACAGTATATACAATATTTGAACTAAACTAGTCCCCCCATTAGCTGCCTTAGCATACCCATACATTTAATACTGACTACAGTACTTTGTTATATCTGATGCACAGTTATTAAGGGGAGGCAGACTGGTTCTCTGGACCCCCTACTCCCTCATGTTTAGCCCCACTAGTTTTGAGATTATAAGACGTTCGGCCCATTAGTTTGGCAATTTTAACAACTTTCACCCCATTTCGTTGTCAATTTTAAGACCTTTCGTGCCATTTAGGTGTCGATTATTTCCTGGCGAGCGATAGCGAGCCTGCAATTTTAAAAGGAACCGGCCTTTGGCCGGGAAATTTTTCTACCGAAAAATTTACAAATTTATCTTGAAATTTATCTATGGGGTGTTTTTCTAAGCTTGATGGAGGTCTAGGGAGGAGACTAAACAAATATATGAATACATTAATTAATAGACCAAACAAACGGCCAGTCTCCCCTTAATATTATTATTATTATTTATTTATTTATTATTATTATTATTATGTCTACCTTAATTATTTGCTGATATATAGCTTTAGTTTTCATACTCTGACACTTTTTCATTTACTTTAAAGTCAGATACATAAGTGATCACTCATTATCCCAAAACACTCAGTAGGCACGGCACTTCCATTGGTCCATATTTACCTATTATATTTGTTTCAGGCACTTTTATTGGGCCAAATTTGAATTAAGCTCTCCAAATGTTGCATATAATTACATGGATAGGGAACATTTTATTCTGCTCGCTCATTGGTTTATTTATCTGTAACCTGCTCTCCCATTGGCCATTTAACTCACATCCTGCTCTTTCACTGGCTATTTAATTTGTAGCCTATTCTCCCATTGGTTCAATAATTTGTAACCTGCTTTCCCATTGGTTCAATAACTCTTACATTATGCTCTTCCACTGGTACTTTAAATTTTGTAACCTGTTCTCTGATTGGTTCAATAATTTGTAACATCCTCTCCCATTGGTTTATTAATTTGTAACCTGTTTTCCAATTGGTCCTTAAACACTATACTCATCGCCTCCACCCGTCGTTCAGGAATGATAGTTTAGTCTGTAGTCAAGATGGAAAAAAACATAAACTTGTGAGAAAAAAAACTAGGGGTTGGGATGAAAGGAGATACGTAAAATAAGTAGTAAGGATAAGTAATAAAAGGAATGAAACTAATGATTATATATCATATAGATAATAACAGTAGTATTTAACTATTACTTCATGGCATATGCCTAATATTTATAAGGATATTGTAATAATAATAATAATGATAATAATAATGATACTGATTTAATAATTATTAATGATAATAAAAACTATAGTAAAATTATAGTAACGATATACAGTAAATACGTAAAATAGTAGAAAATAATAAGATAATAATTATAAAATGGTTATTCCCATTGTTATTGAAGACAGGCACAAGGAAAGTATGCAGTAAGAAAAGGCACTCGTTTTACATCTATTTTAAACTGACAAATCCTTCCAGTGTCTCTACTAAGAAAACAAATAAACAAACGAACATCCCAAAACATATAAACTGTAACATTTGATGTATACAAGCTCTCAGACTTATTTTGTTTTTGTATTTTTTATTCAAATCCGGCAATTATTTGTTTCTGATTTTTGTTAGAAACTTCTTGGCAAGGTAGATTGCATGGCTATCAGACAAAAATAACTAATACATTAATAAATGATAAAACAATTACAGCAATATGGTACTGTACTGTATATATGTTTGTCATTTAGAGTGGGTGCTATTTTTATTTTTATTTTTAAATAATTTATTATAAGGGTGTGCGATAACAGAAATGAATATTGTCGCCAGCCAATCTGTCTCTGTTAAAGCCGCGACACATGCTCAGTTCGACATATCAGGCCCGATATTATACAAGCTAGTTTAAAGCTAATTTGATCATGCGTGTAGGTGGTTGGACGTTTTGTACAGTTCTGTATGAGCTGCATAAACTGTCAAGCCAACCCCACACATGCTCAAGCTGGCCTGTTTGGTACCTGGTACAGAGATTTGACAGGCTGAACTGAGCTTGAATGGTAGGCTATACACAGAAACTTTATGCCATTAAGGTAGTGGAATGATTATACTGCCGTTTGCCTGTACATTATTGTAGGACGGGTGAGGGCTTCACACTGTTATGTTCCAGAGGGCTTAGAGGGCTGTTGTTGCTGCTGTTTTATTACTCCTCTGGATTTTTGACTGCTACTCCCACTTTTCCCCTTGGTGCTTCTACGCCTTGACGGAACAGGGGGAGGAATTTTGGTATCTCCAAAAGGCGATTGTTGTAGCGGTTGTTCTTGTGGTTGTGGTTGTTGTTGTTGTATTAGCTGCTGCTGGTTTTGCTGTTCCTTCTGGTGCTGTTGCTGCTGTTCTTGTTGTTGCTGTTGCTGTTGCTGGAGGTGCAGTCTTTGCTTCCGTCTGGTGTGCGACGAGGATGATGTGGATGATGAGGAGGGGTCCGTGGTGCTGGGGGTGGTAATCTTGGTGGAGAAGGATGACGACGGTTGGTGGTGACTGGTGGTGGAGGTGGTGTTGTTGGAGGAGGTGGAGGGAGGGAAAAAGCGAGATGGCGAGAGGGGTGGCGAATCGTCCCGCAAGGTCTCAAAGTCGTACGAGGAAAATGTCGGGGATTCCTTCGACGGCATGGAAGTCGGGGAGAACGGGACGTAGGGATGGTCTTCTTCTGTTACCGGTCTGGATGTGGTGGGGAAGGTATCGAAGATTGGGGATTGCTTGGCATGGACTGTTGTAGTGGTGGTGGTGGTGATGGGGAGAGTTGTAGGAGGTTGTGGAGGGATCATCTGAGAAGGTGTATCAGCTTCTGGCATCCCGATCATAACGTCGTCATTAGCGCCAGCATCGTCGTCGTCATCATTGCCTTGCACTACCTAGTGACAAATTAGAACATTATAATAAGGTGTCTTAAGTGAACATTGAATAAGTACTTTTAACATAGTGATAGTTTTTATTTAAGCTAGCAGAAAAGTACTGTATATGTTACAAAATTTGCTGGCCATTTGATGACATCCCACAATCTTCAGGTTTCGGATATTAACTTTTCTTATAATAGTATGAACAAATATCCATTATTTGATTAACTCGGTCTTCGATGACACATTGTTTGACTCCTTTCCTGTTTACATGTACTATTCTCATGACAAGATGATTATCTATTTTATACTACATACCCAGCACCTAACTCAATAACTTAATTTCTGGGTGAGGACTGGTCCTATCCAGAGTGAGATTTGGCATCTGCTACCCTACCTTAGCCGTTTCTGTCTGTCTCTTTACCTATAGTACTTTTCCTTCTAGGTGCTGGCGAGATCGCCCGATTGGGTGGCACTGCAGGATGGGCTGCAGGCGGTGGGGGCATGGCCCGGGGATGCAAGCCCATGGGCTGATGATCTCCTTCCCCGCTGCCCTCTCAGACAGATCTAATCTCACCCTGGCCCCTTCGGGGTCCCGAGCATCTTGATTGCTTCGGTCTACCAGACTCGGAACTGCTTGGCCAGACAGTCTGGGGCAACTACTACGACAACTTATATTTCTATTTACTTCCATCAACTTGCTTCCTTAGCTTCATGACAATGTCGGAATCTGACAGCGCCTGCTTGGCCAAGTATTTCTCTCTATCTATTATATCAATTTATCTGTCTATCTTTCTACTTCTATCTATTTCTCTATCTGTATTATCTATCTATGCGCTAATCTGTCAGTCTATGAATATATCAGTACATCTATCTGTCTGTCATCCCCCTCATCAACTAGCTAAAATGTGTTTTGCTGATTTTAATTTTGTCGCATCCGGAACCTTTGACGCACTATTCCTCCTAAACGGCTGCCTCCACGACATTGAACACTAAGACCGAAGTTGTTCGCTGAGCAAAACTTAACAAAGTGAACCTGCCGGATTCCAGCTACAGTCGTAGAGTTGGTCGTTTCGCTGCGTTTTGTCGTCTCCCGAACCTTCGACGCACTTCTCCTCCTAAACGGCTGCCTCCACGACATTGAACACTCAAACCAAGGTTGTTTGCAGAGAGCCAAAATGAATAAATTGAACCTTGCGGATTTCCGCTACCGACTGGTGGCTCTTACACTGCGAGATTGTCTGAAACAGGATGTAGTGGAATTGAGATATATCGGATTCATCTGCCTTAATTGTTTCTATTGAAAAGTATCCTCCCCATCCTTATCTACAAGTTTCTGGCGAGCAAATTGTGAATGTGGATACTCTGCATTTGTTAGGAGTTACTCTGGATCCCAAACTTACTTTTGAAAATCATATTCGTTCTTTCTCCTCTTCCATTTCCCAGAAAATTGGTCTACTTCGCAAGTGTTATAAAACATTTGCTTGTGACGCCACAGTTATCAAGTATTTTTATGCTTTTATTTTACCACACTTTGAGTATTGCTCACCTGTCTGGTTGTCAGCAGCTGACTGCCATCTCAAGGTGCATGACAGGTCCCTGAATTCTATCAGTTTTAATCTACCTCATTTGTCTCTTGATCTGTATCATCGGCATAAAGTTGGTGCCCTTAGTCTTTTATTTAAAGTTTTTAACAATCCTCAGCATCCCTTCCAAGGGGTTCTGCCTGGGCCCTATGTCCGGGCTCGTGCAACTAGATTCACTAGCAATCCCAATGATCTTGCCATGAGCCGTGTGAATTTTTCTGCAACACAGTTTTCACAGTGTTTTGTGCCGGCCATGGTTGACTTGTGGAATCAGTTGCCAAATGAGCTAGTCAATTCAGCTCATATCTCCATTTTTAAGTCAGAGTTAATGATTTTTTGCAGCATTATTTCTAATTTTTATAAACTTATTTTATTCTATTTATTTTATTGTACTTTATATATACCTGACATTCTCCATTGCGTAATCTTTTATCATTAATTTTATTTGTGTTCAATACGTTTTTTTTTTTTTTTTTTCCCCTCTTAGTTGCTGTAGTTGTTTTGTGTGGATTCATCCTGCTAGTGTTTCTGCACCCTGGTTGGAGGCTTCGGCATCTCATATAATAATAATAATAATAATAATAATAAAAGACTAGTGGAGGTTTGGTCACTAATTTGAAAACTGTCTCTCTCTCTCTCTCTCTCTGCTTCTCTCTTCGTATCTCTCTCGCTCTATTTCTCTCTACTTATCTATCTGCTTAACTGACTACCTTACCATCTATAACTATCTCCCACCATACCTTCATGATAGTGTTGGAGTCGCCAGTGCCTGCTTGGCCAAGTATATCTCTTTCTCTCTCTTGGCCTTCATATTTGCTATCCTTTCCTTCAACTTTCCCTCAAGGTTCCTATCTCTACTAGGATTAAGTCCTGGCCACCTCGCAGGGATCAAAAGATATGTGTGGCTAGTGTATCTATGTAAATCTATATAAATCTCTCTCTCTTTTTATATCTATCTATCTGTCTATTTGTCAATCTATGGATGTATCAGACTCTCTATCTTTCATCCTCGGCAGTCTGGCAGAAACTAGCTTAATTAGGTTGTGCGGCTATTGGCAGAAATATTTTTACTATCGAAATGTTTACAAATTAGGGTAGTTGGAGTGGTGGATGAGAAAATCACTCTTTCATTAATATCTATCTGCCATTTATCTATCTCCTTATATTTTGTTATCTTTCTATCTTATCATTTATCTATCTATCTACAGTACATACTTAAGACACATCTTCATAGCTCATATTTCTTACTTTCATGATAGTATCGGAGTCAGCCAGCGCCTGTTTGGCCAAGTATCTCTCTCTCTTCATCTTGATCTCCAGGCTCTGTGGCACATCTGGCACTATCACATCAATCAGTCGACACACCCCAAACACAACATGCTGCAAAAACAAGGTTAACATGATTAGTCTTATGCATTATATATGTACACTCTGAAACAAAAATCCAGGCCCAATATGAACCCTCGAATAACGTTAACGTATATCCGAAATGTAAAGAACTTATAAAGAATTAATGACAAGATTCGGTTCAGTTCTGGACAGCTTCGAAACCTTAAGGCCACGATGCATGTCCTAGAGTGTACAGTTGCAGTCATGAATGCATGAACAACTCATGATAAACTAAAATTAAAGATATCGTGAGCATTGACTAATTTACACCAGTATCTTGATCATTGTGGCTGTACCAAATTTGTCAAAATAGTTCGTCGGTGTATCATATTTGTGCCTCCCAATTTGTCCAGCTATTCCTGTCCACGACTGTATAGATTATAAGTATAGTCAAAACCCAAACTATATTTCCGCCTCTGCTAATTGTAGACTACAAAGCAAAGGAAAGGAAAAATAAAGTAAAAACAAAGTATAAATAAAATAAAGAGGCAAGATGCCAGAAAGTCCATGGCGTCGAAATACATAACTATGGGCCAACTTTTCAGCCAATAGACGATTTCGGGCTTGCCCCCTATAAATCATGTGTGGCATTGACGCATTATTTATATAAATCAATCATTGTGAATACTTCTATATTCGTTTTTGTGAATGAAACCTAGATTTCCAACCTCTTATTAACTACACGTTTGAAAAAATGTCCATTAGTTTGCAAGCAGAAGGATTGACAACAGAATATATATTTTAACCAATTCACGCATTTATGACGCAGAGGTTGCCAGATTAGCAATAAGAAATAGAGTTCTCTCACTCTTATAATTACCTCTCCAAAATTAGTTTTCTGCCCACAGCTAGCTCAAAGACAACTGCAGAGGTTGAAGTAACTAAACTAAAGATGTCTAAATACCCCTGATGGTAGCAAAGGCTTTAAAGTATCCCCAATAGGCTCAAAATCGCGTCATATGTCGGAGAGGGTTAAGTATTATATCAAATTATTTTGATGGCTTAATCTATTTTGTTCCTAGTATACATGCCTTTCTTGTGTCAGACACTGTCAAAGTAATTCCTCTATGGTTAAATTTGATATCACCTTTACAATTACACCAATTGCTTTAGTTATTATATATTCAGGTACCGTACGTCTAATGTTGAACGTTTGTAATTAATCAACAAAATTGGGTCTATGCCAAAACTTACCGAAACAAGATAATGTATGGTTTGAGTTTGTCGTTACTAAATCAAAGACTATGTTGATAAAACGGTTCTGCCTCCAGGGAAGCCGACAGTCAGACGTTTTGTCTTATACATTGTAGTTCCGCTATTAATCGTTTGAATGCTCGTAATAAATAATCTAAGCATATTCATTCTTTTGGAGATTACTTATTTGCTATGAACACACCTATGGGAATATTATCATTAACCCTATTTCGTTCAAGGGAGGTCTTTTTGGACCTCCCCTGTTTCGCACAATTAGGTTCGAGTTCTTAGTCCGGCATGCGTGATAGATCATCCAGAAGTGTCTGCTAGGCAAATGCAATAGGTCTTCTGGAAAATAACACCCCCCCCCCAAAAAAAAAAGGAAAGAAAAACGCCCCAGTACCGGTGAAATGAAGGCAATAGGTGATTACTGTATGTGGTATGTCTGCTTACCGCTAGCTCCTGCCTTTCCCTAACATGTGTTATATCACCCCCCTCCCTCTCCTCCCCCCTCTTTCGCCCTCCACTTCACTCCTCAATTATTCTAGTTTTTCCGTCTGTATTTCCCCCTATTTCTTTTAACTGGGTGATTTTAATGTCCATAATGTTGAATGGCTCACTCATTTAGCCAGGACTGATGATGCTGGTCTTGAATGTGAGCTATTTGCAGACTCATTTAATCTCACTCAACTAGTCAACCAACCCACCCGTGTACCAGATAATCCTAATTATAATTCCCACCTACTGGACTTATTTTTAACAACCAATTCAGAAAATTATGATGTTACAGTGAGGTCCCCGCTTGGATCTTCTGATCACTGTCTGATACAGGCCACCTGTCTATCACCTACCACACCTTCCCACTCTGAACCTGTTTTGGTGACTAAATGGCATTACGATAGGGCAGACTGGGAGGGTCTTCAAGGTTTCTTTATTGATATTCCCTGGACCTCTTTCTTTTCTAATGATGCACACACTACCTTGAGCCACATACAAGATTTTGTAAAAATTGGAATGGAAACTTTTATTCCTCATCAAAAGTACAGTAAAAGATCTAATTCACCTAAATGGTTTGACCATAATTGTGCTAGAGTAACTGAACAAAAAGCAATAGATGCATACACAAGATCAAAAACACATGAAGCCTTTAATTACTTTAGAAACATCAGAAATCATGCCAAAACTGTATTAAACCTAACTAAATCAAACTTTCTCCACAAGCAGGCAAATAAACTTCTAAATAATCCAAATGATAACAAAATATTTTGGTCTACTCTTAACTCATTCAAATCCAACTTCACTACTGCTTCATCCATTCCACCATTAAAATCTCCGACTGGCAATCTTGTAAGTGACCCACGAGGTAAAGCTAACCTTCTTGCGGATATTTTCTCCACCAACTCAACCTTAGATAAAATAAATCAAGATGTCCCTGTACTTAATTTTAATTCGCCTGAAATTCCCTCACTTAAGATCCACACCAGACATGTCAAAACTATTTTGCAGAATCTCTCAGTAGATAAGGCTCCTGGTCCAGATGAAATTCCTCCAATAGTACTTAAGAATTGCTCCTTGGAGCTCGCTCCTGTATTGGCAAAATTTGTCCGTCTGTATACTCATACCTCTTGCTTCCCAGTACCCTGGAAAGAAGCAAACATCCATCCAGTTCCTAAAAAAAGTGCCTCTTCAGATCCATCAAACTACAGACCAATAGCTATAACTTCCACCCTTGGTAAAGTCTTTGAAATTATATTAAATAATCACATAATTAAGCATCTTGAGAATAATAAATTAATCAGTGATAGGCAATATGGTTTTAGACGATGTCGATCAACTGCAGACATTCTTTGCCTTCTTACGCATCAAATCAACCAAGCTACAGACCAACATGGTGAAACACATACAATGGCACTGGATATATCAAAGGCATTTGATAGAGTCTGGCATCAATCCTTATTGTCGAAGATGTCACACTACTGCCTAGCATCATTAGTTCCACTAATTTCTTCTTATCTTCATAACAGAAAAATACGTGTAATGGTAGATGGCCTTTATTCTCAATTTCACTGAATAAATGCTGGAGTTCCCCAGGGATCATTTTTGGCCCAACTCTGTTCCTCATTCATATCAATGATCTCATATCTACCACTCATAATCCAATACATTCCTACGCAGATGACTCAACACTCCACAGTTCCTTCACATTTACCAATTCTTTCACCCAACCCGATCTTATAAATTCAAAAATAAACACTGCAATTTCTCTGAACTAGGACCTTTCTAGAATTAATGAATGGGGACAAAAGAATCTAGTTTCCTTTAATGCACAGAAAACCAAGTACATTCAATTTTCTAACTGACAGAATCTCACTGACTCCCATATATTTTTTAATGATGTAAATATTCCCACTTCCCCTAGTATTGACATTCTCGGTGTAACATTAACTACTAACTTGAGCTGGACACATTATGTTAGAAGCATTGCTAAGAATGCCTCTAAAAAACTGGGACTACTGTACAGAGTTCGAGAATTCTTCACTGACGAGCAGTTGGCCGTAATATATAAAAGTCGTGTGCGTTCTCAGATGGATTACTGTTCACCTCTGTGGAGTGGAAGTGGAGTGGTTGCATTGAGGCAGTTGGACAAAATTCAAAATAAAGCTATTAGATTAATCAATAACCCTATAATCACACAGGACCTTCCTACATTATCCATACGAAGAAACGAAACGTTGCATCCCTTGCATTATTCTACAGATATTTTCACAGCAATTGTTCCGAGGAACTTGCTTCAATTGTGCCGCCTCTCCACAACTTTCCCCATAGAACTAGGGCAGCTGAGAGCGCCCATGAATTTACACTTTCTCCTCCACAATGCAGAACTTCTGCTTATCAAAATTCATTTATCCCTAGAACTAATACTCTTTGGAATTCACTTCCCTCGAGTTGCTTTCCACAAACTTACAATCTACAAAAGTTTAAATCCAGTTGTTACAAACATTTTATGAATGGAGGATGCCTTTAGGCACATGGACCTTTTTGTTTTATCTGTGTTTTTCCTTCCTCCGTTCATTGTCTCTTAAAAAAAAATATAAAAAAAAAATACCGGTAATATGTTGAGTTATCACTCTCCCTCCCTCCCTCTAACATGCGCGGGAGGCAGCCGTATGTCTAGTGTCTCGTGAGACTATGGAGAGGGAGGGTGTACGTCGCACGCTCTGTCATATGCCTCAACCCTCCCCCATCACAAATAAACCGTTTTGACTGGATATTTGTTGGTCTTCAATGTTCATTATATAAGTAAAATATACACACATGGATCAGTAATATTGCTTTATATGGTAAATATAACAAATTCTGTCAGAATCGAAGGTAACAAATTTGCATGCGCTGCCCTTTTTAAAACATAAATGGCGTATTCCTTGGGTTAAGACGTTTCACCCGGTTAGTTTGGCGATACTAATACGCCTCATCCCAATCAGGTGTTGATTTTTTTCTGGGGAAACGACAACGATTCCGTCACATAGAAGAGATAGACATTCAACCGTGACAATTTTCTTTCAAAAAATTTGCAAATTTAGTTTGAAGGGGGTCTGGTTGAGTATACTTTTTACTTTGAAGGAAGTCTGAGAAGGCATATTTGTTAGCCTAGCGGTAAAAGTAAAATACACTGCTAGAAAATGGCAAAAACAAGCTACATGTTCAATAATAATGAAACTAAATACTGTATATTAATAATCCACAAAATGTCGAACCAGATAGTGTTAAGATGAAGCGTGAGATTATTGGATGGCAGGTTATTGATATACCCTCTTCACATTTTTAAATTTTTTGACATATATAGAATACATATAACTACTCCTTGAAAATGTATCTTATGCAAATTCAAAATAGAATAATAGGCTATATTTATACAGAAAATGTTGGTTGAATAGACTATAAGGGCGAACCTTTGAAAACGGGCAAAGAAGGAAAGCAGAGAAAGAGAGAGAAAGGTAGAGGGAGGGAGGGAGGGAGGTGTTGGGGGGAGTTCGTTCAGTTTGTGTTATGCGCAAAGTTCACAAGGTCAATGTGAATTTATGGACAAAGTTGCTCACAGCTATTTTAAGAAAAGAATATTTTCGTATTACCTAGAAACATGAACTTCTGATGCTTACATAAAGTTGTGTGGGTAGATGTATAAACTCTCTCTGATTGTATATTTATCTGTATTTTAACTGTGTCTGGATATATACATAATATGAATTGATTATGATAAATTTGTGTTTGCTTTGATGTTTATCTATCGATAGAGTCTGGCACAAATCTTTAATTTCTAAACTACCCTCCTTCGGTTTCTATCCCTCCATCTGTGCCTTTGTCTCTAATTTCCTTTCCTGCCGTTCCATACCTGCGGTTGTGGACGGCCATCGCTCACTTCCTCATCCTATCAAATCCGGTGTTCCTCAGAGCTCTGTCCTATCTCCTATTCTCTTTCTAATTTTCGTAAATGATCTTCTCAACTGTACCTCCAGTCCCATCAATTCATACGCAGACAACTCCTCCTAGACAAAGTTGAAAGGAAGGCCTTTCGTATCATTAACTCCCGTCCACTCACCAACTCTCTGCAGTCTCTCTCTCTCCGCCGCAATGTTGCATCTCTCTCGCTATTCTATCGCTACTATAATAATCAGTGTTCCTCAGAGCTATCCCAGTGCATACCACCTCCTTTACGTAGGGCACATGGTACCCGTCTTGCAACTCAATCCCACCCCTACTCTGTGCAACTCTCCAATCCAAGAGTGAAACGTTACTCTCAAACTTTCTTCTACTCAACAGCTGAGCTCTGGAATTCTCTCCCAGAATCAGTCTTTCCCTCTTCCTATGCCTTAAATTGCTTCAAACTCTGTGTCCAGGCATTTTGGCTCGAACGGCCCTTGATTTTGGCCCTGTCACTCTTTCCACTATGGGGGAGGCACTCGCTATATGCAGTAATGCCTTTTGCCTCCCTCAATCACATAGAAAAAAAAAAAAAAAAAAAAAAAAAAAAAAAACGCTACCTTACAGTACACTACTCAATTAATTTTCCTAAACGCCCCAGCCAGCAATCCCTAAAAAACAAACGTAATGAAGCCATGCAACACTTATCTTCTTATCTCATTTCCAATTGGGGCAGAAAAAACCTTGTTACCTTTAATGCTTCCAAAACCCAATTTCTTCATCTTACTACCCGTTCGGAACGTAATGACAGTGGAATAACGACTTATTTGGCCAACTCTACGGTGGCGCTAATAAGTCATGTCTCAGCTGTCATTACGTTTGGCTCGCTCTGTGCTATATAAATGTCTGTCAGATGTTGAATAGGGTGGGTAAGTGTAGGAACATGTTTGTATATCTCACTCGAAAAGACGAAATCATGTTTAAATATTGCTGATACCAATTATGGATCAAAATATACTTGGTGCCGGGACATCACATATTTGGCCGACTGTACATGACTACTGTATACGAGGCAGGGAAGTTGTCTGCCACACACACCTACCTCAAAGACAATAACGAAGGAGAGTCTGACTGCCAGTAGTCGCCAGTAGAAGGATGTGTGGTTGCCTTCTGAGTCACGGTAGCCGCGGTACCTGCAAAATAACATTGGGGTTAAGGGGAGGAAGACCGTTTGTTTGGTCTATTAACTCATTTATTCATATATTTTTTTAGTTTCCTCCCTAGACCTCCATCAAGCTTAGAAAAACACCCCCTAGACCCCCTTTCAAGATAAATTTGTACGTTTTTCGGTAGAATGATGTCCCGGCCGAAGACCGAATCCTCTTAAAATTGCAGGCTCGCTAACCCTCGCCAGGAAAAAATCGACACCTAAATGGCACGAAAGGTCTTGAAATTGACAACGAAATGGGGCGAAAGGTGTTAAAATCGCCAAACTAATGGGACAAACTTCTTATAATCTCAACACCAGTGGGGCTAAACATTAAGGAGAAGGGGGTCCAGAAAAATGGTCTGCCTCCCCTTAAAAATGATAAATAGCTAAGTCTTTGGGGGGGTCATCATATTTATAGTACTGTAAATTGTAGATTATGTAGCAGAAATCCAATGAATGTATTTCTTTAACATTTTTGAAATGCTGAATTTTGTACATTGATCTTCTGGACCTTTGCTTGAGTCACAGGCTTGAATCTTCAATATCACTCTAGATACTCAGGTTTGATCATATTGACAGCTAATTTATGCAGTCTATTTAACCTCAGTGGAAGGATGGAGTAAAGTATATGCGTGAAAGCGGTACTGGATTGGAGGAAGAGCATCAACTGACTGGGGACAGATATTTCTACCATATGAAAGAGTTAGCCAGGGAATAGGTGTAAAAATGAACAGCCGATTTGCTCCAGCATTTTTTTGAGTTACAGAGGTTAAAGTGTAAGATCTCTGGCCTAAGTATAGTGATTAAACTATAGTTTCTAATACGTTTACCACTTCTGTACCGTCGACGTCTTATTATTTTTACTCAAGCTATATTTAGAGATTTTATGAAGCAAAGGAAGGATATAAGTTAGCTTAAAGAATAAATTGAGATAGTATGTAGCATTTTAATTGGTAGACAACCTTCCTAATCTGAAGAAAACCGTCTAATAGTTGCCAGAACATAATGAAAACCATGTCACCGGTACAGTTGGGGTTAATAACACATATATTGTATATAATTGAATAAACGTGTCTGGTGAAAGCTCGAAAAATATATAAATAATAAACAAGGTACAGTGCGTCATTGGGTGGAGTTAGGAGGAAAGTTCGAAGGTGAAGGAGTGGTAGGAAAATGTATTAAGGGAGGATGGGTCGTTATTCTGGTCCCCTTCTCCCTCATTAGTTTTGAGATTTTATGATGTTTGACCCATTAGTTTGGCGATTGTAAGACCTTTCGCCCCATCTCTGTGTCAGTATTAAGACTTTTTGTGTCATTTAGGTGTCGATTTTTTCCTGGCGAGTGGTAGCGAGCGATAGAGAAAAATGTACATAGGTGGGTCATGGGGATTTTTTTTTTTTTTTTTAAGCTTGATGGAGGTCTCAGGAGGAAACTAAAAAATAAATAATAACAAAATATTGAAATGAGCAAATAAATACGCCCATCCTCCCTTAATGCAGGAATGATGTCGCGAGGAGATAGGAAAAAAGTAGGTACAGTATATTTGTTGGCATCTCAGGAAGTTCGGGTTAGAAGAGCGAATAAATAAATAAATGTATTTATTTTATTGGGTGGATGGGACTCGTTAGCCTTGGTCGGCAACTCATCTAGGGGAGACAACCTTATACAAATCCGGGTGGATGAGACTCGTCAGCCTTGGTTGGCAACCTTTCTAGGGGAGTAAACCTGATACAAATCCGTACTGCTTAGCTAAGGGTAAGGCAGGTTAGTGGATGGATTAGCCGAACACCACTGTAGAAAAATAGTGCTAACAAGATACACAGAGGGCCTCGGAGTCGGACGGATCCTAAATTGAGTGGTCAATCCTGTAAGTCCTTCACTAAACTGGCTCGAGTTGTCCCTCTCACAGGGAATAGGTCTGCTTGGGGGCATTCTGTGTATGGCCACCCTCGTAAGGGGAGTAAGGCGTCCGGCAATAGATAGATAGATAGATTTATTTTAACTTTCTTATAATTATCGTTAGCTCATGTGTTACAAAAAACATAAAGGTAAAATTTGTATAACTAAGACAATTACATTAATTTGTATAACTAAGACAATTACATTAATTTTAGAATCTTAAGAACTGTAAGCTCAATGCATACTATAGTCTATTCGCTGTAACTAGGCGAAAAATCATGAACTCTAACCTCTGTAACTCAAACACAACTAGAATAATCGGGCTAATATTTCTACCATTTGGGAAGAGTCAGTCAATGAATAGATGTGGAAATTTGCAGTCAATTTGCTCTAGCCCTTCTTGAGTTACAGAAGATAGAGGTCATGATTTCTCACCTTCTTACAGCGAATAGACATTAGCATAAATTGTGTTAGAAAGCGACACTTCAAAGTTAGGTATGCTCTTACAAATTCTAATGTATCTATATTTTGTATACCGGTATTTCCATAACTTGTTTTTTCATCTACAGTATATGTATCTATCTATCTATATACTCAGGTACATACCCCATATATACTGTATATGCAGTATGTATATTTAATTTATATATTTATATATTTATGAAAAATCAAATCACACATATCTAGGTCGCCCCGGAGAAGACTTTTGTTTTCATAACGTTTCATAAGATTCTACTGCATTCGAATAATCACACTTTTACGTTGAAAATTTTAATAATTGTGTAACTAGCAAATACTGGGACCTAAGCCTACATTGCTGTCTGTTATCTCCTCCACAGTGACCCACGACACGGCTGGTGGCAACTTGATGTACTCATGATGGTAAGATTCACTCTTCATTTATTGATTTATTAATTTTTAAGGGGGCCCACCTTGATATATATTTCTCTCTCTCCTTCTCTGGGCTGTATCCAATCCGCCCCATTCAGCCTACTGTTTTAAGACGTTTATCCCCATCCGCGAGCCAGCATATTTATTAAAATGTTTTTGGCAGCAGGCTAAATTTGTAAAACAAAAATATAAAAAAAAAATCTCCGGCGAAGCCGGATTTCTCTATACAGTACAATGCTGGCTAGCTATCGCTCGCCAGAAAAAAATCGACACCTGGATGGGGATAAACGTCTTAAAACAGTAGGCTGAATGGGACCGAATTGATACAACCCAGAGTGAGAGGGGAAAGGAGAGAAAAAAAGCAAATGACCGCACTAAAGAAAATATCTCCGTCTAAGTATTGTGAAAAGCCTGCTATCCTTTGGTAAATTGGAGGGGTAAGTAAGTCAAGTGAGAAAAAGTAAGTTATTATGATGGATACTTGCTTTTCATAATGCGTGTTGCTAGCCCCAAATGCGCAACCGACTTTGGCTTTTAACCATCCAACACATCTTCTATTTGGTGTCTTTGGGGCTTGTTTTATACCTTACCCAGATGTGATGGCTCCGTCTGGGTCGATCTGTTTATATCCATCTTTATGTATTTGTGTATGGATTGATTTCAACTTTTTCTGTTTTTGTTTCTACTTATGTTCGGTGATATAGAAGTTAATCCCGGTCCTCACAGACAACCTGTTACAAGTTGTCGTGTATTTTATTCCAATATTCGTGGTCTCTATAAGAACATCAAGGATCTTACATTGGCATCTGTTGATTATGATATTGTCTTTTGTTCTGAAACCCTTGTCTCTGGTTATAGAGATTATCCTGAACTTCTTATACCTAACTTCAGTAAACCAGTTCTTATTCGGCGTGATTCTATTCCTCGTGCTCGTGGAATGAGCTTGTATATTAGATCTGGGTATAATGCTCAGCACTTAACTAAGCATATTTGTAAATGCCATGAGATGCAGTTAGTTAAAGTTTCCAGCAAGTATCATAATCATTACATTTTTAGCCTGTACAGAAATCCTGATGTTAACAATGTCACATATGATTGCCTCTTAACAGCCATGACTTCAATAGTCTGTAGATGTCAAATCATCCTTTATTTTTGTTGGTGATGTCAATGCGCATCATCAAGAGTGGTTGAACTCGGTCTCTCCAACTAATAGAAATGGTCTTGCTGCCTTGGATTTTGCAAACTTATCTGGTTGTGAACAGCTAATCCAAGGACCTACTCATATATCTGGAAATTGTCTTGATCTAGTACTAACAGATATTCCTGGCGTTGTAGAAACCTCCGTTCTTGTACCTGTTGGCACTTCCGACCACAATGCCATCATGTGTAAAATTAATCTTGATTTTTCTGTTCCTGATATTACTCTCTCACGTAAAGTCTACCTTAAATCCCGGGTTAACTGGGACAACGTTTGTAAGGATGTTTGTAATATTGAGTGGAATCACATACTAAGATCTCATGACCCAGTTTCAGCTCTCAACAATTCCCTTCTTGGTATCCTTCGCAAAAGAATTCCATCAAAAACAATTAAGTCTCGTATCAGGGATAAAGCATGGTTTAATGATGACTGCAAGCGTGCATTTGATGACAAACAGGCTGCATATCGTCTATGGAGGTGTAATCAAACCCCCTTGCATTGGGAAAATTATGTTTTTAAAAGGGCAGCTGCGCAGAGAGTTTATGATGGTGCTGAGAGGGATTATAACTCCCATCTTTAGGATGTTCTGGCAGGAGCTACACAGCCTCATAAATGGTGGTCCGCTTTGAAATCCTCTTTATTTGGAATAGATTCCTCCATGCCTCCTCTTTGTGATTCTGATGGCTCCATCTCTTTTGATCCATTATCGAAGGCCAATATTCTATCTAATATTTTTATTAATAAGCAGAGTAATCAGGAATTGTCTTTGCCATTGACATGTTTCCGTAGACCCAACCTCAATTCAATGGCATTCAAATCAGCTGAACTAAAAAGGTACTTGCTGGATTTTGATACCTATGGTGGCACAGACCCGGATGGGTATTTCCCTCTCTTTTTTAAAAAGGTTGCAGTGGTCTTGGCACCTAAATTGGCCGTGGTGTTTAGGTTGCTTTTGAAATCAGGTAGTTTTCCTCTTTGCTGGCGTAAGGGTAGTATCACTCCTATTCCAAAGTGAAATACTGCCTCATCATCTCCTAATGACTATCGCCCTATCTCCATTACGCCTATCCTATCCAAGCTCTATGAGAAGCTTTTGTCCCGACGCCTTTCCTCTTATTGTAATAGTCATAATTTGATACCAAACTCACAGTTTGGTTTTCGTAAGGGAGGGTACATGTGATGCGCTTCTGACACTCACTCATGACTTGCAATCTTCATTGGACCAGGGACATGAGTCTCGTCTCGTGGCTATTGACTTTAGTTCTGCTTTTTACTTTTGACTGAAGTCACAGAGTGTGAGGTGAAGCTGAACGGTCAGGCTATGGAGATCGTCAACTCTTTTAAGTATCTGGGCAGTGTGTTGAGTAAAGATGGGACTATGGATGAAGAAGTGCGGGAGAGGGTACAACAGGGGAAGAGGGTTGTAGGAATGCTGAAAGCAGTAACAAGAAATAGGGTGGTCAGTATGGAAGTGAAGAAGTCCTTGCATGACAGTGTGGTAATCTCGACACTGACTTACGGATGCGAAGCATGGACGTTGGTTGAGAGACTCAGACCAAGAGTGAGAGCAGTGGAAATGAATTAGCTAAGAAGTGCGTGCAGAGTTACATGGAGGGATAGACAGACTAATGAGGAAGTAAGAAGGAGGTGTGGCGTGGAGGTAGATGTGCTGGAAAGTGTGAAAAGGAACAACTTGAGATGGTTCGGCCATATGGAACGTATGGATAGCGAGAGAATGACTAAGAGGGTGTACGAGAGCGAGGTGGAGGGACAGAGAGGAAGAGGTAGACCGAAAGAGAGGTGGAAGGATGGAGTGAGGAAGTATATGAACGAAGGCGGTGCTGGTTGGGGGGAGGGGCGTCGACTGACCGGGGACAGAGGTGCATGGGGGCGGTTCGTTCGTGACCACCCCTTCGGGGATCACGGCGTCAGGCAATAGATAGATAGAACCATAAAGCACTTCTGTATAAGTTACAGCTCATCGGTATTGGTGGCAATTTTTTAAGGATCTTTGAAGATTTTTTGACGAAAAGATCTCAGTCTGTGGTCATTGATGGGTGTCATTCCCCTTCTGTTCCTGTTGTTTCTGGCGTTCCACAAGGCAGTGTCCTTGGGCCTTTGCTTTTTATTATTATTACTGCTGACCTGTGTTCCGAGCTTGAAAATAAACTAATCTCCTATGCCGATGATACAACTTTATATGCGTCAATTCCATCACCAATTGATCGACACATAATTGCTACTGCTCTGAATAGGGATTTAGCCAAAATTACATCATGGTGTGAACGGTGGGGTATGAAACTTAATGCTAGTAAAACACACTCCATTATCATCAGCAGATCTCGTACCTTGGATCCTCCCCATCCTTATCTACGAGTTTCTGGCGAGCAAATTGAGAATGTGGATACTCTGCGTTTGTTAGGAGTTACTCTGGATCCCAAACTTACTTTTGAATAGCATATTTGTTCTTTCTCCTCTTCCATTTCCCAGAAAATTGGTCTGCTTCTCAAGGTTTATAAAACATTTGCTTGCGACGCCACAGTTATCAAGTCTTTTTATGCTTTTATTTTGCCACAATTCGATAACTGCTCACCTGTCTGGTTGTCAGCAGCTGACTGCCATCTCAAGTTGCTTGACAGGTCACTAAGTTCTATCAGTTTTATTCTACCTCCTTTGTCTCTTGATCTGGATCATCGACGTAAAATTGGTGCCCTTAGTCTTTTATTTAAAGTTTTTAACAACCCTCAGCATCCCTTACATCAGGTTCTGCCTGGGCCCTATGTCCAGGCTCGTGCAACTAGATTCACAAGCAATCTTAATGATCTTGCCATGAGCCGTGTTAATTTTTCTACTACACAGTTTTCACGGTGTTTTGTGTCGGCCATGGTCGACTTGTGGAATAAGTTGCCAAATGAGCTAGTTAATTCAGCTCATATCTCCATTTTTAAGTCTAGAATTAATGCTTTTTTGCAGCATTAATTCTAATTTTTAAACTTATTTTATTCTATTTTATTGTATTATTTTTATACTTGATATCCTCCACTGCATAATATATGTACATCAAACAACATATATTATACAAAGATAAAATTATAAAGCCCTAGCATGGAAAGATTAGAGATACACCATGTTCCCTGCTATAGCCTAGTCGTCATGAGCTCATGGCGCTGGTGGCATTGTTCTGGAGGATGGCCATCCCTAGTCTTTGCTTGAGCCAGAGGGTTTCCTGGGGTTCTCTTGTAACTGCTCTGATTTTGCGGCCACTTTCATTCCCCATATTGAGGGTGGTAGGGCTGAAGACGCCTGATGTTTTGACCCCCAGAGGCTCGAACTGATGACATGGCGAGGACTTGGTATTTTTCTCGCTTTCTATCTTCTGCAATCCGTGCAGCTTCACCTGCTTCATTGGCGCTTCTGGTGATGTTTGTCTTTGAGAAAGTATTGTCGTCATGTGGCATCCCACACGAGGCTCTGGCCATTCTTGTAAGGTTCATCCTATCTGGCCGTTTGCCATCATCGCTGGCAAACCCAGGTGGTTCTAGAATTTATGCACAATTAGCACTCTGCAGGGCCCATTTTTTTATATAATTTAGTGCTGAGTGTCTTGGCAGGCACGGCCTGCGCTGTGACTACACGACTGGGCATCATCCATCTATGCATCACACTTGCATGTGTGGGTGGCAAACTGATGCATCCACTCTGAGCGCTATGGCAACCAAGAGCGTTTCAGAATCCAAGTGAAACCAGGAGGTGGGATGGGGTGTAACCACAAGCCACTCTCTAAACGAGTGGCTGCCTGGAGGCGTTCTTTAGTAACCTGGTCCACACTGGTTAGGAGACTCTCATGTTATCTTCGCCGAAATGGTATCCCACTCTTTCTGTTCGCTCCTGGAGGTATCCTGAGACTGCCCCTCCGCTCCTGAACTTCCCTTCCTGTTGTTCATCGCTTCATTTAGTGCCATTCAGGGTTGAGAAGAAAGAATGGACACCACAATGTCGTTGATTGCAATGAGGGAGGAGATAAAGGCAGGGGAGACAATAACTATTGCTCTCCATATCCCCAGGCCCCCGAGGCGGACAGGGAGGGTGGCGTGTGTCCAGGTCTATCTTGAAAGTCCACGTTGGTGATACTGGTCACTGCATCTTGGATTACAGTATGTTGTCTAATTCTTGGAAATCGCCAGTGTTCATGTAAGTACTTAATGTGCGCAAAAGGTACTGGAGCTTTGGGATGGAGAAGCAATTCTTGAGTAGGGTAGAGCTGAGTGAGCATCGATGTGTATCAAGTGGCTCACAAGACGTTGAAGCTCCTCCTTTTTACCTTGAAGTGCTGGTGGGATTGCTGACAGAGTAGTAGGGAACCTAGTATTGTTTGCTGGTGCTCCTGAGAGACCCTTACTCCTGGTAAGGCACCTTGAAATTGGACCCATGTGCGTTCTCTTTCTTCGGGTGTGTGATTGAGGACAAGTTTACATTTGGTGTCATCTACTTCTATCCTGGTCTGGCCAAGATCAGTTATGGTGTTGTTTAGATCGGTTAGGGCATTTTATACAGACCTACACAAAGTAGCATCATCCAGGTACAAAACATTCAACTCTAACCTAGCTTTGTTAACTGCCGAGCCCACCACAAGTGAGAAAAAAGCAGGACCAACGAGATCTCCCTGCTGTAACCTGGTCGATGATGGGATTACCATCTCACACAAAAAAAAAAAAAAAAAACAGAAAAAAAAGAAAGAAAAAAAAATATGTTTGGAATAAGCCTACCAAAGTAGGGGCTACAGAGTTGGGCTGTGCTCTTGTGCTGCTAAAATGAAGACATCCCTGTGAATGCTGTTGAACGCATTCCACATGCCTATGTTTAGAAGCACTTGCTATCCCAGATTTGGCTGAGGTAGGTGCGGGTTGTGTGTACAGCTGATAAACACCACCCTGGTGTTCCAAAACCTAGTTGAACTGTTCTTAAATATTGTACTAGACCATTCAAAAGTGGTTTCAAACCCACCTTTTTGACAAGGCGGCAGAAGGTGTTCCCTACTGCTATTGGATGCACACTGCCATCATTTTTGACCAGTTCACAAAGTGATGCCCCCTAAAAGAGAGGTGTAGCATAGTATGGGACTTATGCTCTTGACCCATTGAGCCCCAGCTGATTTATTATTGATTGACACCCAGAACCCAGGAAATTTCGATTTTCTTTTTCCTGAAAAGACATGGTATGGGTTAGTAATATAGGAATACATGCATAAAAGCACTCACCGAGGTCATCTGGGGATCCTTGTTTACCCCTATAACACGGGTAAATAAGGGCGAGAATGCTGTCGATACGGTATTGACGCTGGGGCTGAATGTTACCTAATTGGCCGTCGAACACGTCTTGACGCTGGAGTTGGAGGGGTTAAGACCATGTTGATGAATTTGGTGAGGGTTTACAAGAGTGCTTCCCTAGCCACTCCTGATCCCAGGCCCAAGAGGCTTTTTAGGTGGGCAGGTCAGATACCATTTAGGCCCGCGGCAGAACCTGCTGGGAAAGAAGTCACTGAGGCAACCACCTGCTCCTTCATGACAACTAAACGTTGAGGCATCTGGGCATTTGGGGCTGGGTGGAGACTTGGGTACCCAGGCGAAAATGGATGTTTTTCTTGTAGGGCTTTGAAACCTTCAGCGCCATGGCCAGTAAAACCTTCATCTGGGAACAGTCTGACAACCCCTTTGATATGACTGTCTGCCAACTTCACTGTGACCCTCTTTTGTAACTGTTCAGCCTCTTCCTCGTCCTGTTTCTTCTGGGCCCTACTCGCTTGCCGTTCGGAAGGTTCTGCCAGCCTGTTCCTCTCCATGTACTGTGCCCCTTGAAGTTTGACTGTGGTGGCTAGTGATACCCGAAGATGGTCTTGTATGATGGTTCTGGGTGATTTTTGGAGGGCCCCATAAGAGAAACCAAGGAGCCGCACCCATGCAAGGGGTGTCCTGAACTTAATGCCTTGCTTTATAATGTTTGTAAAAGCCTCTGCCACTTTAATTCTGGTTCCTCTCGGTACCCGGGCAAGGACCCGGATTGAAGCTTTCCATTCGGTCATAATTTGGGTCAAGTCGGCATCCGACGTTGCCCTGCTTGGCCCTGCAGTGGGCCCTGGGCATGACCAACATTTCCAGTTCGGTTATGCCTCTGAAATCTTCATTATCAGTACTTTTCCAGCTGAGAAGTATTCCAGTCAGCTCTGCTTTCACTTACGCTATTATTAAAGCTGTAGTATTTAAGGATGTGAGTGAGGAGAGAGACAGGTGAGAGGCATTGCTTCCAGGTAGCCTGATGGTCAACATACAGTGTATCTTTGTCCCCTTTCCACATATTTCATGTGTGTTTAGTTTGTAAAGAAGCTGTCTATATTTTGTAGTCAACGACGAGGAGTAGTAAGTAATAGCATGTAAGAATGTATTAAGCTGTGGTACCGTACTCTCTCTACTTATAAATATCAGAGAAAGAGAGAGAGAGAGAGAGAGAGAGAGAATCAAGCGAGGTGGGGGCTCGTGAGCAGTGGAGCTCGTGAGTGGCGCCACTCCGGGAGTAAACGAGCTTAAGGGTTGGTTGCAAGCCTTTATCAAAGTGCTATTGGTCTTGGCTGCTGCGGGGTGATCAGGAACAAGACCAGTTAGTCATATGCTTGGTCTGGGACCACTATAAATAGCCTCACTGCCTGAATTCTCTCTCCATTACTCGTTTGCCTTTCTAGTGCATGTTAATATTATTAACGCTCCTCTGTCTAGGAGTTTACCACTGTGGCACTAGCGTAATGGTGGGGTCACACATTCACGTATATTGCTCCCATCAGCTCCTGTCCGGCGTAATCGCCAATTTATGTAAAGACGCGAGTAGTTCCTGCCGTGAACGCCCGTTCTTACCACGACTATTGCACTTCCCGACAGACGTACCGTAACGGGGCCAGTGTTACGTCAGACGTAATGGAGTCGTATTGAACTACGTACGTGTTTGCGACGTGCGTAAGCCGCATGGGCTGCCCGATTTGCGGGAACACAGGCCACGCCCATGCCACGCCCCCCACAAGACCGGCGTAGCTGAGGCCGCATGTCTTGGGATTTGTTAGGTCGTACCTGGACCGGTTCCGGCCAATCGTAGGCACACCTCGTCTGACCAAACACAGACAAAGACAGTCTTTGTCAACCACGTCTGTCGGGGTTGCAATCTGGGAAGTACAAAAGGGCAGGACTGGCCACACCTTTCCCGACCCACGTGGGCTACTCGTTTCTACTCTCGCCATGCGTGACTACCCCCCCAACTGGCCGCAATTTCATTTACGTTTTGCGTATTATGCCCTTACGTTTTACGTAATCGGTTGCCAACTACCAATATACCTTCGTTTACAAAAGACGGGAGCTGACGGGAGCAATATACGTGAATGTGTGACCCCACCATTAGTGAGTGCGGTATGTATTTTGTACTATTGTTAATATCATGTCAAATTACAAATTTGTTTAATAGATTTTTTTTACATAAATTGTAGTTTCTTTATTCATACAGAATTTGGTAAAATTTACCAGAACATCCCGGACTTCTCAAATTGACCAATTCCTTGAACGTGACAATATTGCTTTGTTATGTGTGCGATTAGTTTGCTTCGGAAACAGATTAACTTGCTCATGTAGTGATGTACACCCTGTATGGTGGATTGTGTTCTTTTATTTCATAATTTTATTTTGCCAAAGCGTTATTTCCACATAGCGATTTTGATTAGTTCTTTTGTCTCATCACAGTTTTGGTTTGTTTATAATGCAAGTTTTACATTTGAATTTCATTACCATTATAGAGTGTGTGGCCCTCAGCTGTTGTTAGGTTACTATGTTGTTGCTAGTTTGCTGTGAGTTCTGATCACCCCTTTAATGCTTGCACTTGCTGTTGACTCTGGCTTTTGTGGTTTCTTGCCAGTGGATGTGTTCCTGCTTTTATACTCCTTGTGTCGACATAAGATTCCAAGGGAGCGGCTTCGGTCTACCAGACTCGGGACTGATCGGCCAGACAGTCTGGGGGAACTACAACAACAACAACAACAACAACAACAGAAGATTCAAAGTCCAAGTTCTTTTGTAGTTAATAGACCCTGGTTTTTGTTTGTTTTTGTTTTTTTTGTTTTTTGTTATGTTGCGTTAAAGAGGTTATTAGTTTGCACATGAGTAATTATAATCATAGCCTTCGGTTTAGGTGTTATATCAAAATCTAGGAGTCTCCCTAGCTACCACTGGAACCCCTTGCTTAAAACACGCTGAGTGCCAGGTCCGTATATATACGGACTAGGGTCTTGTCACGCCCAGTGCCAGGTCCGTATATATACCGACTCGCCGAAAAAACAATCGTAGCAGCGAAACGACTGCACCTATGGCTTTCATATTTCTACCACATGTATCTTACCCTTCTGGCTTCTTGCCACCACCAACACAACCACCTCCCCCCACCCACTCGCTGACTATCAGTCGCCTCACAAGGAAAAAAAAAAGGAAAATCTGTGGCGGCGAAACGACTGCACCAATCGGTTCCATATTTGTGTGACAAGTCCCTTACCCTTCTGCCTTCCCCCAACCACAACCCCCAACCGCCTCCCAACATCCACTTCCAACGTATTCGTACGAAGAAAAGGAAAAAAAGGAAAATCCGTGGTGGCGAAACTACCTCACCAATCGGCTTCATATTTGTAACACGAGTCAATTACGCTTCTATCTTCCCCCCACCATCCCCCAAACCACCCTCCCGCCACCCTCCTACCTATACGTTCCGATACCATAAAAGTCGATGATTTACTCTGAAAATTTCAGCTACATTCGGGACCATCGGGGACCTGATTTCTGGCGAAAATGGACAAGGGGAGTGTTTTTTTTTACCATTATCCTTCCTTTCTTACCCAACTTGATAGATTTAGCCAACAAAATAAAATTAAAAAAGCCTCTGTAACTGGCAGATGCATAGGGTCAATAATTGTCTGGCACTCTGCGGGTTAATTACAGCCATAACAGTAGTTTTATATATATATATATATATATATCATACACTAACCTGCAAGGCTCAGTAAGAGATTTGTTAGGAGCAAAAGCGAGGGTAAAGTTGGTGTAGCCTGCGAGGGACCAGTCATACTCGTACTTGTACAGCAGGCGGGGCAGGAACTCAGAGGTGAAGGCGATCAGGAAAGCCTAAGGAGAAAGTTTGGAGATGAGTGATGGGAAAATGTACAGTTAAATGGTCAACTATTTCTTCCCCCTAGCATTTGTTTTTCTTGTATTAACCCTTCCTGTACCGGTGTCGTCTTTTACATTTTATTCTAGCTACTTTTAGACGATTTTATTCAGTTTAAAAAGGGCCTACAGGAATTATCAGGCTTCAAACTATCACACTTAGCCCTTATTACTACCACATATCCTTTTAAAATTGCACAAACTAGTCTAAATATAACTAGAAAAAATTAAAAAGACGTCGCCGGTACAAAAGGGGTTAACTATCCAGGCCCAGGTATATAAACACTTACAGGAAAAATTTCCTCCCTAGTCAAGAATATCCACTAATCTAATTATATTAATTTCATTCCAACACCAAACACCTCCAATGGAAATAATGAAAGCATGTGATCCACCGGGATTCGAACCTGGGTCACCACACACAGATTTTTAAACACTCTAACCATTACATTATTAAGACAGTTAATAACAGATTTGTCCTTCCCTATAACTTTTTAACTATTCTAACCCCAATCCCTTCCCTTTTCCCATGCTCAAAGTAAGAAAGGAAGTAAAAAGTTTGCTTCAGAATGTCCTCATCCTATTTCATTGCTGCCCCTGGGTAGTTTTAAACAGAGAGAAAACATTATTATGCGTTTACATAATGTATGGGTGAAGGGTACAGCATGGTGGACAGAAGAGGTAAAAATAGCTGTGGAAAACAAGAAGAAAGTGTATAGAGAGTGGTTGGGTAGGAGAGGGAATGAAGATTTGGAGAGACAGAAAACAGAGAGAGGTACTTTTTTTTTTTTTTTTTTTTTTTTTAAGAGACAATGAATGGAGGAAGGAAAAACACAGATAAAACAAAAAGGTCCATGTGCCTAAAGGCATCCTCCATTCATAAAATGTTTGCAACAACTGGATTTAAACATTTGTAGATTGTAAGTTTGTGGAAAGCAATTCGAGGGAAGTGAATTTCAAAGAGTAGTAGCTCTGTGGATAAATGAATTCTGATGAGCAGAAGTTCTGCATTGTGGAGGAGAAAGTGTAAATTCATGGGTGCTCTCAGCTGCCTAGTTCTACGGGGAAAGATGTGGAGAGGCGGCACAATTGCAGCAAGTTCCTCGGAACAATTGCTGTGAAAATATCTGTAGAATAATGCAAGGGATGCAACGTTTCTTCGTATGGATAATGTAGGAAGGTCCTGTGTGATTGCAGGGTTATTGATTAATCTAATAGCTTTATTTTGAATTTTGTCCTACTGCCTCAATGCAACCACTCCACTTCCACCCCACAGAGGTGAACAGTAATTCATCTGAGAACGCACATGACTTTTATATATTACGGCCAACTGCTCGTCAGTGAAGAATTCTCGAACTCTGTACAGGAGTCCCAGTTTTTTAGAGGCATTCTTAGCAATGCTTCTAACATAATGTGTCCAGCTCAAGTTAGTAGTTAATGTTACACCGAGAATGTCAATACTAGGGGAAGTGGGAATATTTACATCATTAAAAAATATATGGGAGTCAGTGAGATTCTGTCGGTTAGAAAATTGAATGTACTTGGTTTTCTGTGCATTAAAGGAAACTAGATTCTTTTGTCCCCATTCATTAATTCTAGAAAGGTCCTGGTTCAGAGAAATTGCGGTGTTTATTTTTGAATTTATAAGATCGGGTTGGGTTAATGAATTGGTAAATGTGAAGGAACTGTGGAGTGTTGAGTCATCTGCGTAGGAATGTATTGGATTATGAGTGGTAGATATGAGATCATTGATATGAATGAGGAACAGAATTGGGGCCAAAACTGATCCCTGGGGAACACCAGCATTTATTGAGTGAAATTGAGAATAAACGCCATCTACCATTACACATATTTTTCTGTTATGAAGATAAGAAGAAATTAGTGGAACTAATGATGCAAGGCCGTAGTGTGACATCTTCGACAATAAGAATTGATGCCAGACTCTATCAAATGCCTTTGATATATCCAGTGCTATTGTATGTGTTTCACCATGTTGGTCTGTAGCTTGGTTGATTTGATGCGTAAGAAGGCAAAGAATGTCTGCAGTTGATCGACATCGTCTAAAACCATATTGCCTATCACTGATTAATTTATTAGTCTCAAGATGCTTAATTATGTGATTATTTAATATAATTTCAAAGACTTTACCAAGAGTGGAAGTTATAGCTATTGGTCTGTAGTTTGATGGATCTGAAGAGGCACCTTTTTTAGGAACTGGAACTTGGAGAAAAAGAGAGTGGTGAAGAGAGTAGTGAAGGAAAGCAAGAGAAGAGTAGATAAGGAATTTGGAAGGAGTCTGAGTATAAACTAGAGGGAGTGTAAGAAACTGTTCTGGAAAGAAGTCAAGAAAGTTAGGGAAGGTAGCAAGGGAAACAGTAAGGCTGTGAAAGATAGGAATGGGCGAGTGCTAGCCGAGAAGCAAGAGAGAGTCGGAAGATGGAAGGAGTACTTCAATGAATTGCTGAATGTAAGGAATGAAGCGCCAGAAAACATAGTTCGATGTGGTATAGGAGAGAGAAGAAGAGAAGTAGTGGAGGTGGGGATAAGGTCAGAAGTGTGTGAAGCCATGAAACAAGTGAAGTTGGGGAAAGCAGCAGGAATAGATGGAGTGTGTGGGGAAATGCTGAGGTATTGTGGTGAGATTGAATGGGTATGGAAAATGTGCACACTAGCATGGGAGAAGGGGAGTGCACCTGATGACTGGAAGACAGGCATAATATTCCCCCTATATAAGGGTAAAGGGGAAAGAGGAGTGTGTGGTAACCACCGAGGAATATATGTTTTCTAAGCGTAGTAGGGAAGGTGTACAGTAGGGTAGTGATTGAGAAAGTGAGAGCAAGAACGGAGAAATGGATAGGTGACGAGCAGGGCAGGTTTAGGAAGGGAAGAGTATGTGTAGATCAGATTTTTACCATGAAATGTGTTGTGGAGAAATATCTGGAGAAGCAAGAAAAGGTGTATGTTGCCTTTATGGACTTGGAGAAGGCCTATGAGTGGATAGAGAAGGTATGTGGAAAGTACTTAGAATATACGGAGTAGATGGCATGTTGCTGAAAGCAGTGAAGAGCATGTATGAGGATGCAAAGGCGGCAGTACGTGTGGAGAATGAGCAGAGCGAGTTCTTCGATCTGAATGTTGGATTAAAACAGGGGTGTGTTATGTCCCCATGGTTGTTTACTGTATATATGGATGGAGTCTGGAAAGAAATTCAAGGAAGAGCAGTGGATGTTGGTGTATTGCTGATAAGGGAGGGAAACGAGTGGAAGCTACTTGTACTGCTGTTTGCTGATGATACAGTTCTGATGAACGATAATGAATGGGAGTTGCAGGGTCTGGTAAATATGTTTGGAACAGTGTACAAAAAACGGAATCTGAAGGTAAATGTGGGGAAGAGCAAGGTTATGGTCTTCCAAAGGGGTGAAACCACAGAATGTGAGGTGAAGTTGAACGGTCAGGCTATGGAGATTGTCAGCTCATTTAAGTATCTGGGCAGTGTGTTGAGTAAAGATGGGAGTATGGATTAACCCCTAACTGTCGGGGCGCAACATAAGTCGAGTATAATAAATCTGGACTATCTGGCGGCGCTCGACATAGGTCGTGTGGCAATTTCAGCACGTAATGTTGCTGAGAGAGAGAGACAAGTGGTGGCAGGAGAGTAGCGAGCGTATGACTGCTCCAGACCACCGCGGCGAACCTACTGACACGAATCCCACCTCCTCCCTCCCTCTCTCACTCACTATATACGGAATTGTATGGGGAAAGTGCCGAATTACATGCTTTTTGCACTCGCGTTGCACGGTTGTTGCAAGAAAACTAGCCATCATAAAAGGATCGTTATGGTGTCATTGGAAAGCTCTGTTTATGCCCTTTCAGGGATAGATACTTGTTTTACGCTCTGGGTCTTATTTAGGCATGAAAATGATCACGTAAACAGCCCTATTTTGGCTAAAAACACCCCGCTGGGCGGTACATATAAATAAACCGCTAGCCCGCTAATCTAGTGTTAAGAAGTGCGGGAGAGGGTGCAACAGGGGAAGAGGGTTGTAGGAATGATGGAAGCAGTAACAAGAAATAGGGTGATCAGGATGGAAGTGAACAAGTCATTGCATAACGGTGTGGTAATCCCGACACTGATTTACGGAAGCGATGCATGGACGGTAGTGGAGAGACTCAGACCAAGAGTGAGAGGGGTGAAAATGAGTTACTTGAGAAGTGCATTCGGAGTTACATGGAGGGATAGACAGACGAATGAGGAAGTAGGAGGGAGTGTGGTGTGGAGGTAGATGTGCTGGAAAGTGTGAAAAGGAACAACTTGAGATGGTTCGGCCATATGGAACGTATGGGAAGCGAGAGAATGACTAAGAGGGTGTGCGAGAGCGAAGTGGAAGGACAGAGAGGGAGAGGTAAACCGAGAGAGAGGTGGAAGGATGAAGGCGGTGCTGGTTGGGAGGAGGGGCGTCGACTGACTGGGGACAGAGGTGCATGGGGCGTTTCGTTCGTGGCCACCCCTTCAGGGATCCTGGCGTCAGGCAATAGATAAATAGATAGATAATGTATGGCATCACAGGTTGTCTTCTAACTAAGTTTCTGAACGTAAAAAGTAAAATACCGTAGCCTAAGTAATCAGCGAATGAGGACTACTCATGCTTTAGAGTTAGTGGGACATGAAATTAGACGTGACAGCTATTACGAAGCCTTTAGGTGGAACAGTGGTTAAATACACAATATGGTAGAGATAACCAATTAGATATATTTGTAAATATGGCTAGATATGAGTGGTGACAGTATATAGGAGGAGAGATCGAGTCATATGTATATATATTCTGGAGGATGATGATGTTATAGACGTGGTATATTCCGATTTTATGAAGGCCTTCGATAAGGTCCCACATAAAAGGTTAATAGAGAAAGTTAGAAGCTATAATATAGGGGAGAAATGTGTGAAATGGATAGAAGCCTTCCTGAAAGATCGGAGACAGAGGGTACTGGTGAATGGAATAGGCTCGGGGTGGAGGGAAATTACAAGTGGGGTACCTCAGGGATCTGTGTTGGGACCACTACTGTTCGTTATATTTATCAACGACTTACCTGAAGTTATAACTAATGGAAGTGAGATATACCTGTATGCGGATGACACTAAGCTGTATAGAAGAGTGAGGAGTAAAGAAGATGTGGGTTTGCTTCAAGGATATGTGGAGGGCATGAAGGGATGGTCTGAACATTGGTTAATGCCTTTTCATCCAAAAAAATGCAAGTACATGCGGATTGGGACAAGCAAGATAGACAAGGTAGGATACAGTATGTATGAAGCGATGGAGGAAGTTAATGCAGAAAAGGATATAGGAGTAGTGATAGACAATAAGTTAAATTTCTCAGAACATTTAGCGGAAAAGATAAACAAAGTCAATAGAATTGTAGGGCTGATAAGGAGGACATTTGTGTCACTTGACGAAGAAATATTCAGGAAACTCTATACAGCGCTGGTTAGGCCGCACCTGGAATATGCAAACCAGGTGTGGGCTCCATATATGGTAAAGGATATAGAAGCATTGGAGAAAGTGCAGAAGAGAGCTAGCAAGCTAGTACCAACGTTGAAGAATGCGGGCTATGAGCAGAGGTTGAGGACACTGGGGCTTCCGACACTGGCATATAGGAGAAAGAGAGGGGATATGATAGAGACTTTTAAGATAGTGTCAGGAATGTATGATGAGGATGTGTGTGAAGGTATCTTCTTGATGCGGAAGGGAACAAGAACAAGAGGACACTCTACGAAAATTTACAAAGAAAGAAATAGGCTTGAAAAGGCAAAAAACTCATTTTGTGATAGAGTGGTAAATGAGTGGAACGCACTGCCCCAGTATGTAGTCCAGGGGTGTCAAACATGCGGCCCCCCTCCCTCTAGCATGCGGCCCGCGAACCAGTTTGGCCAAGTAATGTAAAATATTGTATTTTTATTCTAGACAAAATGATTATTTCTTAACCCACTGAGCCCCAGCTAGTTATAAATAAATGTACCACCAGGGACCAGCAGGTTTTGATTTTTTTTTTTCCAGAAACAATAGCGAATGGGTTAGGAATGAAGGAAAAACCACCAAAAAACTATCAAAAAGGTCAAAAATTGGTCCTACGTAGCCCCCGAAAACGGATTTTACAAGAGTAAATGATTGAAGGCAATTTCCCCCAAAAAACATGTGTTTGCGCGCTCACGCGCACGCGGTTGGACTTTGAGAGTTTTCAACCATCGGTATGGTTGCGTGGGATACTTACACAGTTTCCATACAAATCGGAGCCCTCTAGGTGCCATAGGACCGGAGTAATTAACACTGACGCGACGTATGTGACGCTGGGGTTTAGCGTTACATATATTGCCGACGCACTGTTTGCGTCGCTGGGGCTCAGTGGGTTAAATATATTATATGTTAGTACTATATTAACTTGCCAGCCCTATAAGAGTTGCGTGTTGTAGCTCAGTGGTCTGGTTAAACTACGATTATTAAAAAAAACAAAAAAAAAAAACAAAAAATATACATATATATATACAGTATATATTAACTTAAGTTCTAATTCTAGGAAGTATTTGTGAGAGTAAGAAGCTTAAAGGAGATTAAATAATCTTTTACCCTTAGACATTCTTCTTAATCCTCCAGCCCCGGCTATTATATTATATAATTTCCCCGAAACCCGGGGGTTTTGGCCGAAAAACGTCTACGCCTAGGCTACCGTATTATTGTTATTTTGACTGCTTCCGCATTCCTGCGCATCCTCCAAGCGTATATGTGTTTCGTACCTGTAGAATGGCGTTAAGTAGAGCTCTCTAACTCAACTGGTGCAGTTGTGATGACGATTTCATTGGAGATAACTTTGTGGCAATATCAGCCACTTTACACTACTTTTCGCTACTTAACAATAACATACAGGCACACACGAACAAGCGTCACTCTCCTTCTTGTGGTCGGAGATGCGCGGCGTCGGTCCAGCCGGCTGTTGTTTACATGCGTCGGACGGGCGCCTCGCACACCAAGCTTACAGGCTTTCAAGCTGCCGGAGCCTCAGCACCCTTCCGGGTTGCGCGGGGGGTGTTTTTTATGGAGGCCTCAGAGCCTAACTGGGTCTGGAGGGTTAAGCTGAATAAAATCGTCAATGGGTTTATGATATGCTCAATTCGGGGCCAGTGGGACGGTTCTTGCAATCATGGTCAGTATGAGGTCCAAGACTACGGGAATAAAACACAACTAGTCCAACAGGTGCCACAGTTGCCGTAAATTCATATATAAATAATATATTATTATGTGTTTTGAATATTTTCTGAAATTGTTAAATCTGGATAATATGAAGCATTTATTTTAATTCATATTAGGACAGATGGAGGCATTACCGTTATATTATATTTGGCCTGCTACATTAACCCCTTGATCTGTTCCGGCAACGTCTATTTAACTAATATTGCTTCTATTTGACGATTTTATTCAGTTTCAAAAGGGCCTCCAGCAATTGATAGGCTTCGAACTATCTCACTAATTCCGTTTTACTACCACAGATCCTTCTTAAACTGCACAAAATCCTCTAAACATAGCTACAATAAAATATAAAAGACGTTGCCAGTACAAAAGGGGTTAACCCCTTCTGTACCGGCGACGTCTTTTGTATTTGATTTCAGCTGTTACAGTTGTTACAAACATTTTATGAATGGAGGATGCCTTTAGGCACATGGACCTTTTTGTTTTATCTGTGTTTTTCCTTCCTCCGTTCATTGTCTCTTAAAAAAAAAAAAAAAAAAAAAAGCTACATTTAGACGATTTTGTAAAGCTTAGGAAAGTTATATGGTAGCTAAAAGGATTAATTGAGATAGTCTGTAGCCTTTTAATTGGTAGACGTCTTTCCTAAGCTGAACCAAATCGTCTAATATTTGTCAGAATATAATTAAAAGTACATCACCGGTACAGAAGGGGTTAATGCGGCCCTACAATATTGTACCGTGTCACATTTGGTCCGCCAGAGTAAATGAGTTTGACACCCCTGATGTAGTCGATTCCGAATCAATAAGGAAGTTTGAAAGTAATCTTGATAAAGCATGGGGAAGACAAGATTTGAAGTTTGATTATAAAGCAAAAATATAGAATAGTAAAAAATTTGCGTCTGCTACCGCCGCCGCCAACACCGTGAACGACCGCAGCAGTGCAAGTACAGTAAACCCCCGCTAACTCCGGACCCTTTTTACTCGGAACCCCGCACTTCTCGGAATGGCATAGGCCTCTCGGAAATGTCCCTGTATATCTCGGAAAATTCCGAGTTGGGGGCGGGATTTGTGTCCGGTTTACAATGTTCTCTCACTCGGTTTTAAGTGATTTTAGGATGAATTGAAGCCTGTGCCTTTTAATTATTGTGTTAATATTAATTACTATGTACTGTACTGTCCCTGAAAACATAATAAGGTTCGTATTTGTAATTAATATGATGAATTTCACATTAAAAAAAAACAAAAAACAAAACAAAAATTATCTCAAATTTCTCGGATGCGGACTTTCCTCTTATAATTCGGAATTTTCCCTCTCTTATATTAAGTCGGACATAAGTCGGACCTCGGACATCTCGGAAAATCGGGCATCTCGGAAGTGGTCTCCCCCCAATTAGTCCGAGTTAGCGAGGATTTACTACTGGCACTGAGCTGGATACACAGGCCTAGTTTGCCTTTTTCCAGAGGGTCTACTGTAAGAAACAGTAAGATATATATATACTGTATATATATATATATAGAGAGAGAGAGAGATATGCTGTAAGAGATCAGAGAAAAATAAATGTCTATCTATCTATCTATTGCCCGACGCCGTGATCCCCGAAGGGGTGGACACGAACAAACCGCCCCCATGCACCTCTGTCCCCAGTCTGTCGACGTCCCTCCCCCCATCCAGCACCGCCTTCGTTCATATACTTCCTCACTCCATGTCTGGCGTATAATAAAACTACTTGGTAATAAAGTGTGAAAGTGAGTCGGATGAAAGAGGTGGCCTTCATAAGAAAAATAAATGTCTATCTATCTATCTATTGCCCGACGCCGTGATCCCCGAAGGGGTGGACACGAACAAACCGCCCCCATGCACCTCTGTCCCCAGTCTGTCGACGTCCCTCCCCCCATCCAGCACCGCCTTCGTTCATATACTTCCTCACTCCATGTCTGGCGTATAATAAAACTACTTGGTAATAAAGTGTGAAAGTGAGTCGGATGAAAGAGGTGGCCTTCATAAAGGAGACTGTCGAGGGTGCAATAAGGGAAGAGGGGAGAAAGAAGAACAAACCTTGGTGTTGGGGTATTATTATGGTATTTTTGTTTCATTATTATTGAGGGTGTTTGTTGTTTTTGTTAATTTCGAGCAATATTTATTTGTTTGCTCCCTAAACTAGAAAGTGCCTTCCCAGACCCTTAGCTAAAGAACGCCCACTAGACCACCATTTGAGCTAAATTCAAGCATTTTTTTGGTAGATAAATATCCTAACCAAAGACCGTTTTGAAAGGACATCTGAATGGTGTGAAACATCTTAACCCTTTCACTGCGGGAACTGTACAGGTACGTCCGGGCAATTTCCTGCAAATTACAGCCCATTAAAACCTGTAGAGACGAGTGCGAGTGAGCAGGAGCGTGGCAGGCCCCCAAACGCTCTCCAGCAAGTTTGCCGCGGAACTGAGACTATCACCCCATGTCTCGCGAGGTATATTCAGTGTTGCCAAAGGCAAATGTAGCGTGACATTGCTAATGATTAGCAAAGATTGACGATGTCTGTAGTAACGTTGTGGGTGATCCCCACACGCTGCGAAACTCGTTCTGGAGTAATTTTGAAGCTATTTTCTACTAATTTGTTTTATTGCAAACATTTAATTTCATTCAGGCAATTGCTTAAGCAATCAGGAGTGCCTGAATGAGCCTGAATGAGCACAGGAAGCAGAAATAATCCTGCACTGATAGGGTTAATACTGTATCACCAAATGAGATGAAGCTTCTCAAAATTGTCAAACACTGAGGCGAAACTGGAGTTGCCCAAGAAAACTATGTAAGATAGGGTTGTGAATAAAGTTGCTGGACCAATACCGACATTTAGTGCCATATTTTGATTACTAATGATCTAGTAACAATGATTTAGGTCATTCATTTAGACAACTTTGAAAGTCATACTGATCATCTGAGATGCAAATTACCTGGCGAAACTGCATTTGGAAACATACAAAAAAAACTTAATATGTGTTTTACTTAATATTCTATTTTTTTTTTTCAGCTGAACTTGAGGAGAAACCTAACTTACCATGAACGTCATACCAGTGTTTATACTAGAGAAAAGTAGCCTGATATATACAGTAAACCCCCGCTAACTCGGACTCTTTTTAGTCGGAAACCCGCACTTCTCGGAATGGCATCGGCCTCTCGGAAATGTCCCTGTATATCTCGGAAATTTCCGAGTTGGACGGGTTTTGTGTCCGGTTTACAATGTTTTCTCACTCGGTTTTAACTGATTTTGCGATGAATTGAAGCTTGTGCCTTTTAATTATTGTGTTAATATTAATTATTATGTACTGTACTGTCCCTGAAAACATGATAAGGTTCGTATTTGTCATTAATATGATGAATTTCACATGTAAAAAAAAAAAAAAAAAAAAAAAAAATTATCTCAATTTTCTCTGACGCGGACTTTCCTCTTCTAATTCGGAATTTTCCCTCTCTTAAGTTGGACATAAGTCGGACTTCGGACATCTCGGAAAATCGGCCTTCTCGGAAGTGGTCTACCCCCAATTAGTCCGAGTTTGCGAGGGTTTACTGTACTTAGAGAAAAGTAGCCTGATATTCGTTTTCCAAGAGAGAGAGAGAGAGAGAGAGAGAGAAAGAGAGAGAGAGAGAGAGGTTAATCAGCTAGACAAACTAATAACGTTTAACTAAACCATACATTTTTTTATTGTAGTATTACTTGTCTTTTTGTTCCCATGTTGACTTTTCCTCTGTAGCTATATTATTACCTAATTCTAAAAATTTGCACCAACCTAGTGACCTAAGACGTTACAATATGTCAAGAATTGTGAAGTAGATGCTAATGTTCTGAATCCGCTCGGACAAGGCCCGACGCGTTTCGCAAACAAAATTCTGAGCATCCAGCTTGATTTCTAGCCAGTTGCTGAGTAGAGCAAAGAAGGGTACTAAGATTAATCTCTTTCCTTCCCACTGATTTTATCCACTTATCAACATGAATCAGACAATGTTATCCTAAATCCCCAATTCCAAAATATTATGCCAGCCACTTTTGTTGGTAAAGTTATACTGAGAAAGATGGAGTATCCACTCACATTGCTTATAACCGCGAGATGTGCCATAAAGTCGAGAATGGTGAACCAGATTCCGATGTTCTGTGCCCGCTCTGACACAGCCCGACGCGTCTCACACACAAACTTCTGGGCGTCCAGTCTGATCTCCACCCAGTTGTTGAGGAGGGCGAAGAGGGGCGCCAGGGGGAAGGCTGCCACGAAGATGGTGATGAACCCAAACTGGAGCACTAGAGAAAGTGGATAAAGATATTTGTTAAAAATTATCACAGAATAATAGATGTTTATATAAGCAAGGTGAGTGAGAGGTCTTTTAGCACATTCGCAACTCTGGAATATGAATGTCAAAAAGTGCATGTGGAATATATATTTACTATTAGGGTGATTGTAGGTGCGAGTACTGGTATTTATCTAGTGAAATAAGTTCGCTCAATCGTATTATGTGCTAACATTATATAGGCTAGCACACTTGTCAATATAGTTTCAGACGTTCGCCGTATTAGACAATAGTTGCGATGCTTACAACCATCAATATCAGACAGCCTCACCACTCAATATGTAGCTAAATTGTAATTTCCTAACTATTAGTCGAGGATGCTACATTGTAAAAATTGTCCGTTTAAATGTAGCAAAAATTATACACTTGACCCGAGAAGTACGATAAGCCTAACGAAAGTACAGGTACAGTATGTGTATAGCGAATGCGATAAGCCTCACGGAAGCAAGACAATGAAATAAACCTTTAAAAAAGACCCAGGGGCTCTGCTACCCCTGCACCACACAGGCCCCTCTTTGAAATAGTTTTAAGAGGATAGGTATTAATTATTTGTTAATATATACAGTATATATTTCTTTATTATTATTTTAGTTTCCTCCTTAGGCCTCCATCAAGCTTTTAAATATCATGCTCAAGACCCACTTTGAGATTAATTTGTACATTTTTGGGAGAAAAATTTCCCAGCCGAAGGCCTGTTCCTCCAAAATTACAGGGTGACGGTCGCTCGGAGAAAAACAATCGACACCTAAATTGCTCGGAAGGTCGTAGTACTGTATTGACGTAGAAATGGGGCAAAAGGTCTTAAAATCGACAAACTAATAGGGCTAAACATGAGGGAGAAGTGGGTCTAGAAATGACATACCTCCATTTAAAGTAATATTGGCTGGACTACTTACCCATCTCCAGGTACTCCTGAAAGAGTCCCTCATTGTCAATAAGCTCGTAGTCTGACTCCCACCGGGTCCGGGCCTTGTGGGTCATTTTCACCTGTAGGGTCAAAGTGTGTTACAAGGGAATGTGTAGTCGCCTACATAACTACCTGGCTCACTATATTATGATATACTGGAGACAGTGAACATTGCAGGAGGCTCTGACTTAGGGAATATTTCATCAGTCAATAATTATTCAGTGTAATTCACACTGCTTATCACTGCAGTCAATTATAGAGAATGTTTTAGCTTATGTTTGTCATGTTGCTAGGAATATATATCTAATTATGAATGTTATGCATATAGCCATGCATTTACTTTTAATGATCTATATTCTTTCTTTATATATAGAGTTCCTTCTCTCAACCTATTATTTGGAAAATTTATGGTTCATGACATTAGTTAAGCTATTTTCACTTTACTTATTACAATATTATAATTGTATCACTTGGCTTTGTATTGAGTTACAATAGCACTGTAATTTGTGATTTGACCCTACACAGCCTTAAACTCAAATTCTTCCTAAAGTGATGCTTATACTGAGATGTAAATAAAGATGATACAATTGTATTCCTCAAATCTGCCAACATATCTACATGCCACCCTATCAACTGTCTATGATCTATCAATCTATCTGATTATCTATCAACGAGTAATTAATCTTTCCTTCTAGCGAACTATCTATTTATCTAACTCTGTATATATATACAGTATGTATGTTGGTGTGTGTGTTGTGCCAGACTCCACCAGCAACAACACTTTAGTCAACCCAGCCAACCACCAAAGAAAACGGGACAGAATAGTTTTCCCTGCCAGCCAAACCAGAAGAAAACGAGGGTCATCTTTACCTGCCTCCCCCCTAATTAACCCTTTACCTGACCACCCAGTGACAGAAAGGCCTAAATCCAACTTCATCCCCAGAAGCCAACCCCCAGCAGGAGAGACCAAAAAAGGATACAAGAGACGATGAGGAGATATTTTAGTAGCTTCCCAGCTCCAGCACTGCCTCAGGCTGTGGCCCCTCTTCCCCGGAAGCTAACCTCCAGCAGGAAAGACTAAAATATTGATACAAGAAAGGATGAAGATTTTTTTTTCAATAGCATTCTAGCTCCAGCATTACCTCAGGCTGTAAGGCTATCGCTTCCCCAAGTTAGTTGTGGGTATTCACTCCCTCAGGAATGCCACAAAGAGTCGTTACCTCAGGACTCTAAAAAATCCCTACCTCGGGATACTGCTCCAATCCCAGTATTGCTACCTCGGGATGCTGTTCCAACCCTAGTATTGCTACCTCAGACCACTGCACCAGCAAACTCGCTTCTCTAGGAGGCTGTACAGATTCGTATGCCTGTCAAAGTGGCTTCTTCGCAGAGACCACCACCAGCACAGCAGAGGAAGTCCAAAAATAAGGTGCTCCGACGACTGTACACAACAGAGAAGACAAAAGAATAGGAAGAAAAGCCAGAATCCTACCTTGCCCAGGACTTTTGGGATAATATCCTGATGAGATAAGGAGCAAAGTACATTTCCGCTGTATTGTCGTGCTCTATTTATGAGATCCTTACTCATCCTTAAATTCAACAATACATATACTATCCTTTGTTTGGGATAAGAATAATAAAATAATTATATGTTGTATGGTCTATAGACCTCTCTGTTTATACTACTAATTATATAAATAACACTTTATTCAACGTAACCACACCAACAACACCCGCCGACAAATACTTAGTTATTCTCTGCTCCATCTCCCTTACATTACATGTCCTGTTACCTTTCAGGTTTAACCATAACTTGATTTTGTATATATATATATATATATGATAATTTGTTGATAAGTTAAGAACCCTATATACTCATTTGCCTTATGTTAATTCACTCTCAGTTATAACTATATATAACACATTATATACGTGATTATGTACTCTGTTCTACCCTTCGTCTTCCAGCTAATATAAGATACATACATTGCACCCAGTAAAGGCTATTCTACTAATCCCAGATTCGTGGCCTTTTTAATATCTATCTAGTATCTATCTATCTATCTATCTATATCGGTATAATTTAGCATACTGACCTGTTTCTTATGCCACCATGCCCTGACCTTGGGCACCAGTATCTCTTGAGCGTTATTGACCACCTGTTTGCCGATCATGATGACTGCCAGTTGTTGGGCCAGCTCGATTAGACACCCTCCAGCTGAACACTGACAGGGGAGAGAGAAGGGAAAGTTGTCAAGGGAGGTCGAGGGATTAGGCTATTAGCAGCCAGAATTAAATTGTAAGAATGTGTCATGGTACAGCCTTCTGAAAAGGTTAATATTATTATTGTGCATTAAGTTATACTCTATATGAGGTAATTAATGGTTATTGTATCTGGGTTGCGGACAAAATAACATCTTGGTAATGGAATCACTTAGATTTCAAGGGGCCTTAATATTTAATCATCATCATCTCCAATGCCTTGTTTGTTCCTGGGAACCTGTGCTAAAGTGTGGCCATAACAGAAACGCGCCCAGGCTGCTTTGTTAATTCAAAAAGACTCTCACACCTCGGTATTACTCGGTTCATCTAGCCTATTTACACCATCTGCCATTCGGAGATAGTTTATCTCCACAGCTGTCAGTTTGAAGAGGTCCTCGTCACTTGCTGTCCATGTATCACTGCCATGCAAGAATGTTAGGAGCATCTCACTATTACTCAATTACTTTTTCACTTCTTGACTGGCCATTCTTCCTTTCAGGATACAATCAAATTCTCCAGTTATCTTTCTCCCTTGCATATTTATCTTTATGTATCTCACTGTATTTGACTATACTTGCACAGTACAGCATCCAAATACTTGAAACTTTCAACCTCTTCCAATTCTTCATTTCTCAGTTTAATTTTACAACCTTTCTCATGCTCATTCTTGATTGTATATTTTGCCTTAAAGTCTATGGTTGCATGCATTCTTCTCTCGAACACCATTATCTTAAATTTCCCTATATTGACCTTTAGCCTCTTCTTATCACACACCCTGTCAAAATCTGTGACCGCTCTCTGAATCTCTTCCACATGTTCTGCCAACAGGCAGCAATGCCTTTTGTCTCCTACATAGTTCATACACATAGAAAAATAAAACAAAAACAAACTATATATATACAGTAGGCATGTTGAAATCTTCCACTCTCTTCCCTCCGATTCCAGCCTAATTCCTATATCCATTGATCCCGCTCTTCATTCTCTAATCACTCCATTAATGTATATATTAATCAACCAAGGTGACATGACACATCCCTGTCTTACTTCTACGTTAACCTCAATACTCTCACTTTTTTTTTTTTTTTTTTTTTTCTATATTCCAACTACTCCCTCTCGGGCATAGGCTGAGAGCCTGTACATTCCACCGCTCAACACGGTGAAGCCCGTGAGGTCTTGTTCCAGTCTGGGGAGTGAGACATGTGAAGCAACCATCATGGCTCGAAACAGCTCCATCTCTGAAGCGGCCGGTTGCTTCGCTCAAGTGCTTCACCGTCTCACCCTCCAGACTCAGACCCTCACTCTCAGAACGCCACCTATTGAGCAGTGAACTCACTAGGCATTGTCCCCCTGTAACATATTTTGAATATGGAAATATTCATATAGTGTTATTTAATCAGGGAACAATGAGGGTAGTTTTTTTGGCATTTCGGTGGGCTTTGTGGTAATGCACTGATACTAGGTACAGCACAAATTCAATCCCAATAATATCTTCCTATTGACATATCGGGATTTGAACCCGGGTCCATTGGATTACCAATCCAGTGGCATGACCACTCCACCACACCTCCCCCAATATGCTAATACATTCCTATATAAAGATTTTATTGCCATCAGTAATTTACCTCCCACACCACATACTGTCAGCACATCACACAGCATATTCAAAGATGCCTTAAGTTTTGGCAAGGTGAGAGGAGGTACAAACTAATAAATGTATAACTTATTTTTTGTTCAGCATCATGATTTCCTTATATTCAGGAAAACACACTATTATAAGCTATACTGTCTGCTTAGGATTTGTTTTTGAGTACTAATGGCACTAGAATTACTATACCAACATTTAGGACGCAACAACCAAAGGGAGATCAAATGCTGTAAATATGTGAGTATCCTGGCACAAGATATCATACTCACATCCTCATTCCTGAAGCCCAGAATATGGTGGTAGTGGCCGGGATAGCCAACGAAGCGACCTTTGAAGAAAGCAATGTAGAATATGGAAGAGTAGAAGTTGACGAATTGGAAGATGAACACTTTGAAGGTTAGGTTGTCCTCGAATTCCGACTGTGTGCGGTGCATCTCTGTGGAAGAAATGAAATGGGAAATACAGAATGGTCAATATATATTTTGACAATTGTTTCTCATCTTAATATATTTACTTATACTGTAAACATGTTAATTAACTGTGTTCTAGTATAAGACAATGATACCCATTAAAGAGCAATACTAAATGTATTCCTATATTTACTGGTGTTAAAATATTTATTATTTCAATAGAACTTTTTGCTAATTGATTATAGTTGTACAAATATTGTTATCTTTCCCAAACTGTTACGAAAATTATAAAATATAATCATCGAGCATACCGTAATTTTTTTGGCCTAATTGGATAAGTGTTTGGACGTCTGCAAACAGATCTAGCAGTTATTTATGAACAAGTTTTGAACATTATCCTTGCTTTACTTTTGGTTAAGCCCGTTAAGGTTTGTTAATGTTATTGGTCCTCACACTCCATGCGATAAGTCCCCTTCTATTCTTTTGAAAGATTACTCTGAATTTTCTGTTCTACTTATGATGTTCAATAATAATATATATACTGTTACGATCGGGTCTCGTGTAAATCAGTGGCTCTTATACATTGGACTAGACTGGCATAAATGCAACAACGGAAACGCTAGATCCAACCCCTGATATATAATCCCGTCGAACAAAGAACACATATACACTCCAGAGTTATATCTGCGATAGCGGGGTACCTTAACTCTCAGTATCTATGTGCTTCTACTATAGGCTGATGTTCTCTGAAACAGCCTATTACCTATAACCTATGGTTGCTTAGTTATGGTACACAAGGAAAATATAGTTAACTTAATTAAATCACAAGAGTGATCTAATGCAAACAAGAAGAAGGTTTACTTAACGTTACTTTAACCTAAGACGTACGCATGGGGGGTATGAGACACCACACTCCTGTGCACACATATTTGAGCTGTTCCCATCACTAACATCGTTATTTTACCATAAATAGCATTAATACTTATCCATATGCGCCTATTATAGGTTGATTATAAAGGTATTAACCTGTTACAACAATAAAACAAGTGGAAACAGTGTTTGGATGGTCAAAATCGGCGATACAGGCCGGGAGTTACATAATGTATGGCTGAGGCAACCTCCCTGCCCTCCTCCCCTCCCCTTGTCTGGAGAGACACTGTTACGCAATAGTCTCTCTCTCGCTCATTCCCATGCTTGGTAACAATGATGACAACGTCCTGCTACCAACTCGCTAATGTTAGCACAAAAATAGACCACAGAATAAGGGAATAACAGGGAAAATAGGTGATAACTGAAGGAGGGGAGGAAAGTGGGGAAGGAGGGGAGGTGGAGGAGTGATATTTGGCATGGCCCAGGGGCAATAAAACAAAAACAAAACATTTTGGGGGTTTTAAATGGATTTTTTTTCCCCCTTACTCTTAAGTGTCTTCCCGCAGTCCGCCGGGGGAACTCTTAAGAGTCTCCCCGCAGTTCCCAGGTTAATCAATAATATCTGTCACTCCTTTATGAAAGAATGTGTTGTAAAGTCCTCAAGCACCGAACAAGGAATCTTCTGAATAATGTTGGATGCTACTAAGAAGAACGTATCGGAAATGGAACCACAAAATAGCAGGAGGCAGGACAATGCACGTGTAGGCTAAATACACAAAAAGGCTGGACATATAATGTTATTGGACACAAGAATATTATAAGCGGTGCAACTGTAATAATGCTCGCCACGAAAAAGTAGTACTCCTATTAACAAAACCGGTCTATGCTGGTTGTGTCTCTCTACAGCAACCTAGACCTCAAAATGCTTGTGTAAAAATAATGGGTATGCATAAAAGAGTATATGATCTAATCCAGCTAATGTCTACCCGGGTTAATAAAGTCTAGCTGGGATGCGCAAAGGTACAGAATTCTGGTGGAGCAAGGCAGCTCCTAGCCTAGTGTGGACCTTGGGTCTGTGCGGCCTGATTACGTTAATATGAAGGGGTGCTCTCTTGAGGATTCTCGATCACAAGTATCGAGTATCCTCCTGGCGACCCTCAAAAGTAAAAGCAAATAGAGTTAGAACAGTGTTGGGTGGATTAGGCAAGCAGCCCTCACGCACTACACAGTCTAAATTCGAAGGTACACAGACAAAAGATCCACCCAGGTAACCCACAGAATCCGTAGTGTCGTGTAGCTCAAAAGTAGCCTACACACATTGAAAACACCAACAGCAAGGTACCTGATCCCTAGTCTAGCATTATTTAACCCTGTAGAAATATTAGTGATTGATGGAGACAGTCTGAGCAATACAATCTCCCAAAAAGACAATGACTCTCTTCAACCTTAATCTAGTACATAAGAAATGAGAGATCCAGCATATAATACAGTCTGGCCACCAATTCATGGTGTGGATGCAGAGAACCAGAGGGGAATTGATATTAATAAAAGGTGAGGAAGTAGTGGAAATGATAGAGGCAGTAGGAGAGAAAGATTCTAAGACAAGAGTGTGGGACAGTTCAAGGGAGATGCTTAGAGTATGCTGTCTGGGAAGGATCTGACAAGGATATTCCCATGGACCTCCTGGCTGGAGTCCCAGTTCGCAAGAATGGCACGAGGGCGCGCGACAGTCGCCCAGTAAGCAGCCGCGTAGTAGGCAGTGTTAGGCAGGAGGCAACGAATCCCGCGAGGCCTATGTAAGGGGGCCAGCCACACGCCGCACTCACTACCAAGTCACACCACCTTGTCTCTCTCTCTCTCCCTCTCCCGCTCGCCTTCCCATCATTCAACTACTTAACACAATACTTTCAATTGACTAAATTAAATAGAAAGGATTGTGACAGACGAAAATAAAGAACAGTTCTGAACTGTCTCCAACACAAGCTTTCTCGAGAAAGAGAGTACTCAATGATAGGTAGACTGTAGCTATATTCTCTGCCCTGGTGAGTCCTAGCGAGTAAGTCATGCGGTTCTGGGGGAAGCGGTGAGTGTCACACCCCACCCAAGATTTTTAAGAGGCTCCAACTATGAGCTCTAAATCTGACACGCAGAACCCATACAAAATTCGCCACTCCTAGCCACCCAGCGACAATGAAATGTAAAGCACAGTTCTCATCAAAATAACACATTATAAAAATTAACAACCCTTCCCAACACTAGATTAAATTACATAGTTATTCTCATAAGAGCGAGCTTCACTAGCCCAGCCTTCTGAGAGGAGTACAACTCAGAATTTCTGCTATAACATACTTAAACAAATTTAACTATCAAAGAAAGAGTTTTTATAGGATTTTTATATTATTAATATGTTTATGGCGGCTGCACTACAGGGGCAAGCCTAGTTTTTACTTCTATACCAACAAAGCAACTCCTACTTCACGACCCAATACGCTGGGCTACACACGCGAGCCAACAAGCACCAGACGTAAACATACTAATCAAACCAAAGTAGGAGGCTACCCTTGTGATGATCTACCCCGGGTCTTCCACCCTCGATAAGCAATCTGCAATCACATTCTCAGAACCGGCAATATGGCATATGTCTAGGTTGTATTCCTGCAACATTAATGACCACCTGGTCAGCCTCATATTCCGGTTATGGAATTGATTCAGGAACTTGAGGGGGTGATGGTCGGTGTAGATCACCACAACTGGTCCATAGGCTGGAACATACACCTCAAAGTGCCTGAGCGCTAGCACAATCGCCAGCAGTTCCTTCTCAACTACTGAATAGTTCTTCTGCGCCGAGTTGAACTTTTTTGAGAAGAAACTGACTGGGTGCTCCAGCCCATCTTCGTCTGATTGCATCAGAACGGCACCAGCCCCCACACCACTGGCATCAGTTGCCAGCTGGAATGGTCGGCTAAAGTCCGGGGCCCTGAGGATTGGGTGAGTACACAACAGGTGTTTTACTAGCAAAAAAGCCCTCTCACACTCAGGCGCCCACTTAAACTTTCTATCTTTGGCCAATAGGTCCGTCAGAGGAGCCAGCACAATAGAATAGCCCTTTATAAAGCGGCGGTAGTAAGCAATCATGCCCAAAAACCTCATGATCTGCTTCTTGGTGGACAGCCTGGGGAAGTGGTTAACTCCCCCAGACATATATGACGCGATCGCGTCATATGGCTAGTGAACCAAAAACTCATATGACGCGATCGCGTCATATGAGTTTTTGGTTCATATTATGGACTTATCTCTATACCTCTCCAATAAGTTTATGACGCGATTTTGCGTCATATGAGCTCAGTAAGTCCGATAAGTTACCATACGATAAAACCGTTGGTGGCAACCTCATTCACCTCCGATAATTCTAACGGCCGCAGTGTTGTTGTGAGTGTAGTGCGGGGCAGTGGCAATGATCCCGGGGCTCCCGCCTCCTCGGACTTATTGGAACATAATATGTCGGAGGGAGTTAATAGCCAATATCTTGTTCTGTGGGGGGCACACCTGGCCCAAACTCACCATGAACCCCAGATACTGCACGGTAGCCCGCACAAAATCACACTTTCCCAGGTTGACCACCAAGTTTGCCTCGCTTAATTTCTTAAATAGGGATTCTACATGTTCACAGTGGCTCTTGAAATCGTCATCGTAGATAATGACGTCGTCCAGGTACATGGTACAGTTCGGAATGTCAGCCACCAACTCGTTTATCAAGCTTTGGAAGGTCACTGGTGCGTTCTTTAGACCGTACGGCATGACATTACAACGATATGTAGCACCATCCACTACAAAACCACACACCTCTTTCGCCCGTTCAGACAAAGGCACCTGCCAGTAACCTTTTACCAGGTCCACCTTGGTCAAGAACTTGGCCCTGCCAATCTTGTCTACACAGTCATCGACCCGGGGAAGAGGATATGGGTTGGTGGGAGTCAAGCCGTTTAGCCTGCGGTAATCAACACAGAAGCGCACCTTGCCATCCGGCTTAGGTTGCAGCGTTACGGGAGATGTCCACTTTACCGCCCCCTTCTCGATCAGTCCCTGTTGCAACATATACTCCAACCCCGCCCGGAGGGCCGGAAGTTTAATAGGGGGCACCACCCTATAAGGCACTGATTTGAAGGTGGGTGGTCAATGTCGTGCACCTCATAAGTAGTGAGGCCTGGGTGTTCCGCAAATACAGTAGGGTATAAACCGAATAGGCGCTCGACAGCCACACGCTGTTGCTCAGGTAGGGGTTGCAAAGCCTCATGAGCCGCCTGTCTCGTGTTTCCCACCCACTGATCTGCAGAAACATGATAATCCCAGTTGTCATCCACCTGCGCATGACTGTCCCGTTCTCCTTCTCCACCTTGACTGCTGAAAGTCATCACGGGGACAGTGAGAGGCTCAGGTGGGCGCCTCACATACTTCTTCATCAGGTTGACATGACATAACTGATTCCTCTTACACCTGTCTGGAGTGGCCACCAGGTAATCTAAGTCCGAGAGCGTCTCTGCTACCCTATAAGGACCAGCGTACTTTGCGGATAAAGGGTGACCTACAAGAGGGAGTAGAATCAACACCTCCTGACCCCCGTGAAACTCCCTGAGTTTCACCTTGTGGTCGTACCTGTCCTTCATGAGGGCCTGAGAGCCTACCAGATTGCGGCCAGCCAACTCCAGACTACGCAACATTCGTTCTCTACTCTCAAGGACATACTTAAGCATAGAACATGATTTAGCGGTGCCTTCCCATATCTCCTTTACCATGTGGAGAGGCCCTCTGACGCGGTGTCCAAACACAAGCTCATTAGGGCTAAACCCCAAACTCTCCCCAGGTACCTCTCCGAGTTCGAAAGCACCGTTACTACACTTTAGAACCTCCGGGTCTTCTAGCTGCAATTTGCGAATATCTGAGGGAGCTAGCCTGTCTAAGTGTTTGCGAAACATCTCATGCCCTCCCCCAACATCGAACTTTGCATCCCGTTGCTCTCTCCGTGTATACCGTTGCTGCCTCTGAGTCTCTTTAAGCCCTGTCTCTACACTCTCGGTGACAGGTGGTGGTGCTTCTCCAAACTCTAATAACGGTGCTAATACTGAGTCCCCGAGAAGCGCTGCTGGTACTAGACTCTCCACCGTATCAGCTTTCAGCACCTTCTCATGACCGTTCCTGCGCTTATTTGAAGACTGTTGGTTAGGCTGTGACTCCCTGGATGCGAGAGATCTGGTTACAACACACGCCATTGGTTGCACCTGACACTTCTCAACCCACTCCTGTTCCTCCCTACTCACGTCGGCCGGCTCCTCGGCAACGAATAAGGGTGAAACCTTAGAAGCAGGCACCGCAAAGTCATTGCCGAGAAGGAGGTCGACGCCCCCAACAGGCAATTTCTCCACGATTCCCACATCCAGTTCGCGAGTCACACCGTCAACTTCAAGCTCCATTCTAACAAGCGGGTATGACCTAGTTGCATTAACTCCCTGCATCACAACTACCCGCGCCGCGTTTATGGGTCTACCAGTGAAATTTTTCAAGAGTGTCTGAGAGGCACCCGTGTCACGCAAAAGCTGTACCCCGTGCTTCTTGCCCCCTCACTTCACGCAGCCACGCCCTCTATGGTCGCAAAAGGCATCGCGGACAGGGTTTAAGCCTTCCGGATCCTTCCTCACTGGCGGTGCTCCATCCTCTGATCTTATGCCTCCAGCAAACACAGAAGACTTCTGGAACACCCCAATGCTGCGAGCCAATGACACAGCCACCGTGGGAGGTCTGCTCGGACAAGCTTTTGCCATGTGCCCCTCTTTGTGACAGTGATAACACTCAAATTTCCCCTTGGACTTATACTGAGGTGTAAAAGTCCCCTGACCCTTCTTAAGCGGGGCGGTGCTAGGTTTGTGATCAGTCTTGGTGTCACTGCTTTTAAATTTATGTGTGTCCATATTCCGAGGAGGGGGAGGGTAACGCTCCTTAACGCCTACATCGTTTCTCTGTGTAGAGCCGCACCCACGAATTAGTGACAACCGAAGATCAGCCATCTCTGCTGCTTCTACGAGAGTTCTTGGGTTCTTCTCTTTAAGGTTTAAAGTCAAGTCGCCGCCCGTACACTTATAAAACTGTTCTAGAAGCATCAACTGTTTCATCTCATCAAACGTAGTTGTCTTCTCTGATCTGAGCCAGTTTCCCATAGCGTCGGACAGGTCCCGGGCGTGCTCCAAGAAGGTACTGTCTCGCCCCTTAGTCACACCCCGGAACTTTAACCTATATGTCTCGGGTTGTAGCTCGTATGCCCGCAGGACAGCCTCCTTGAGCTCCTCATAAACAACGCAGGACTCCCAAGGCAGTGCATCATAAGCCTTGAGCCCCTTACCTACGAGTCTAGAGGACACAAGGGCCGCCCACTTAACTTCAGGCCACTGATGCTCCCGGCACTTCTTCTCAAATCTATTGAAAAACTCTGTGACACCAGACTCGTCAAATACAGGGACCAGTTTGAGAAGGTGCGACAGAGACTGATCATGCGCACGGTTTCCAGTACCGAGTCGCTGTCCCGTTGTCTCAACACGAGACTTCTCTAAATCCATGTCGGCACAGTATCTTGTAGATTCTAGTTCAGTCCTAAGCTCACCTTCCCTCGTCTGTTGCTGCATCCTAGCCAGCTCTTTTCTCTCTTCTATCTTAGCTAGCTCTATCTGCTGTTGACTCTGATGTTGCATCTTTGCCATCTCGAGCTGAAAGAGCATCTCCGGGGTCAAACCTTGAGGAGGAGGAGGAGATGCAATGATGTTAGAAATACCCGGTGATCCCCCCAGGGGCAAACCACACTGCCAGTCACTACCCACCTGCGGAAGCGTGCTCAGGGTCGGTACTCCAATAGGAGGATTGGGAGTCGAGTGAAGGGGAAGCTCGGCCAAAGGGCTCTGAGCACTCACCCTACCTCGTACGCCAGTCACCCCACCCAGCACACACGTCATCAGGTCATCCTTGGTCATGCCACTAGTACATACATGACCGATAGCTGCGGATAAGCACTGGAGACCGTACCGATTCATACCCACCAACCGGTCGGAAGTAGCAGGCCATTGTAAAAAATTCCATGCATCCTCCTCACTGTTCACCAAGTTAACAACCTGCCCATGCTGCTGCTCCTCAGCTTCTACATCACGTACTGTGTCTTCATCCTGCACTGATCCGCTATAAGACAAGATGCTCACTGAAGATTTTTCACTTTGATACACAAAAAAGAAGTACCCCAAACTCTTATACCACAATATTCACAATAAAAAATTCTCGGCGACAGCTTAAGTGCTATATTACTTTGCTAAACAAATAATTGTTGCATGTCCTCAAAAAATATTCCACAAAATCAACAAATGTTCACTGCCTAAACTGTGAGAAAAATCTGCACAATAACCTGCAATTATATGTCAGTTCACCAAATCCTGAGCTAGGTCGCCATTTGTTACGATCGGGTCTCGTATAAATCAGTGGCTCTTATACATTGGACTAGACTGGCATAAATGCAACAACGGAAACGCTAGATCCAACCCCTGATATATAATCCCGTCGAACAAAGAACACATATACCCTCCAGAGTTATATCTGCGATAGCGGGGTATCTTAACTCTCAGTATCTATGTGCTTCTACTATAGGCTGATGTTCTCTGAAACAGCCTATTATCTATAACCTATGGTTGCTTAGTTATGGTACACAAGGAAAAGATAGTTAACTTAATTAAATCACAAGAGTGATCTAATGCAAACAAGAAGAAGGTTTACTTAACGTTACTTTAATCAATAATATCTGTCACTCCTTTATGAAAGAAAGTGTTGTAAAGTCCTCAAGCACCGAACAAGGAATCTTCTGAATAATGTCGGATGCTACTAAGAAGAACGTATCGGAAATGGAACCACAAAATAGCAGGAGGCAGGACAATGCACGTGTAGGCTAAATACACAAAAAGGCTGGACATATAATGTTATTGGACACAAGAATATTATAAGCGGTGCAACTGTAATAATGCTCGCCACGAAAAAGTAGTACTCCTATTAACAAAACCGGTCTATGCTGGTTGTGTCTCTCTACAGCAACCTAAACCTCAAAATGCTTGTGTAAGAATAATGGGTATGCATAAAAGAGTATATGATCTAATCCAGCTAATGTCTACCCGGGTTAATAAAGTCTAGCTGGGATGCGCAAAGGTACAGAATTCTGGTGGAGCAAGGCAGCTCCTAGCCTAGTGTGGACCTTGGGTCTGTGCGGCCTGATTACGTTAATATGAAGGGGTGCTCTCTTGAGGATTCTCGATCACAAGTATCGAGTATCCTCCTGGCGACCCTCAAAAGTAAAAGCAAATAGAGTTAGAGCAGTGTTGGGTGGATTAGGCAAGCAGCCCTCACACAGTCTAAACTCCAAGGTACACAGACAAAAGATCCACCCAGGTAACCCACAGAATCCGTAGTGTCGTGTAGCTCAAAAGTAGCCTACACACATTGAAAACACCAACAGCAAGGTACCTGATCCCTAGTCTAGCATTATTTAACCCTGTAGAAACATTAGTGATTGATGGAGACAGTCTGAGCAATACAATCTCCCAAAAAGACAATGGCTATCTTCAACCTTAATCTAGTACATAAGAAATGTGAGATCCAGCATATAATACAGTCTGGCCACCAATTCAAGGTGTGGATGCAGAGAACCAGAGGGGAATTGATATTAATAAAAGGTGAGGAAGTAGTGGAAATGATAGAGGCAGTAGGAGAGAAAGATTCTAAGACAAGAGTGTGGGACAGTTCAAGGGAGATGCTTAGAGTATGCTATCTGGGAAGGATCTGACAAGGATATTCCCATGGACCTCCTGGCTGGAGTCCCAGTTCGCAAGAATGGCACGAGGGCGCGCGACAGTCGCCCAGTAAGCAGCCGCGTAGTAGGCAGTGTTAGGCAGGAGGCAACGAATCCCGCGAGGCCTATGTAAGGGGGCCAGCCACGCGCCGCACTCACTACCAAGTCACACCACCTTGTCTCTCTCTCTCTCCCTCTCCCGCTCGCCTTACCATCATTCAACTACTTAACACAATACTTTCAATTGACTAAATAAAATAGAAAGGATTGTGACAGACGAAAATAAAGAACAGTTCTGAACTGTCTGCAACACAAGCTTTCTCGAGAAGGAAAGTACTCAATGATAAGTAGACTGTAGCTATATTCTCTGCCCTGGCGAGTCCTAGCGAGTAAGCCATGCGGTTCTGGGGGAAGCGGTGAGCGTCACAATACATTTGAACGAATCCATTTTGAGTGGTGATTTTGACTTAATATTTAACATGACATTATATACAGTATAATATCTATTAACTTAACTTTTCAGGGCGGGTGCCCAATCCCGAAAGGGGTTGAAATAGGGGAGCTATCCCCTGCCAAAGGCGGCTTTCTAGGGCCTTTCCTAGCTGATGCTGAGAGGATTGGGTTCTAGTCATATGGTGATGGGCTGTTCTATCAGAGTGAGAACTGAGCGATCTCTGTCATACCAATAGCTTACTGTGACTGTTCCTTTTTCTTATATATTTTCTAGATCTCAAGTGACGGCGTCTCTTCCGTGGATTGACCTCCTAATCTGCCAACCTAGAAGTTGGCAGATTGGAAGCCAAAGCGTCACATTTTTCCTTTGCCCCTCGGTTTTCTCTTCATAATTGCTTAGGGGCACAGGGCCCTGGGTGGGGCTTTGGTTTCCTGGGCGTTTCCGCACCCTCCTAAGCTCCCCGCCATGGAGTGGCTTCGGTCACCCAGGCTTTATTGTGGTAGGCAGGGAGGGTTCTGTGGGGGCGCTCGGTTATGGCCTTGGCCTTGCTTGGGGCCTTGGGGCTGTTCGGCCAGGCAGCCTGGGCAACAGCAACAGCAAAAAACTTAACTTTTCACCCAATACAAATATTTGCTGATAGGCTACCAGTACCAATACCAATGCAAATATTTATAATACACTTGTAAATGTTAACTGTTATAAGTTGTGTATTACCCCAAGTGGTAAGTCTGCATGCCCAATACAAATATTTGCTAATACCAGTACCAATACCAATGCAAATTTTTATAATACACTTGTAAATATTAACTGTGATAAGTTGTGTATTACCCCAAGTGGTGAGTCTGTACGCCAGCTTCTCGTAGACTCTCCCCATAAACATGATGATGATGAAGTTCACCACGGCTCCAGACAGGGACGAGATAGCTTGAGCCTGAAAATTTGAAATTAATGTTTGATGCAGAAAATCTATCTATTGCCGGACGCCGTGTTCCCAGAAGGGGTGGACACGAATGAATCACCCCCATGCACCTCTGTCCCCAGTCAGTCGACACCCCTTTGCTCATCCAGCACCACTTTCACGTATATACTTCTTAAATCTATCCTTCCACCTCTCTCTCGGTTTACCTCTCCCTATCTATTCTTCCACCTCACTATCGTAGACTCTCTTAGTCATTCTCTCATTTCCCATATGATCCACATGGCCAAACTATCTCAAGGTGTTCCTTTTCACACTTTCCAGCACATCTATATCCACACCACACCGCTCTCGTATTTCCTCATTCGTCTGTCTATCACTCCATGTAACTCCGCACGCACTTCTCTAATAACTAATTTCCATCCCTCTCACTCTTGGTTTGTATCTCTCCAACAACGTCCATGCTTCACTCCCATATGTCAATGTCGGGAGTACCACACTATCATGCAAGGACTTCGTTACTTGCATGCTGACCACGCTATTTCTTGTTACTGCTTTTAGCGTTCTTACAACCCTCTTCCCCTGTTGCATATATATGTATATATATATATACTGTATATAAATATATGTATATATATATATATATATTTTTTATATATATATATATATATATATATATATATATATATATATATATATATATATATATATATATATATATATATATATATATATATATATATACTGTATATATATGCTAGTGTGAAAACATTGGACTTATGAAATAAACTTTATGGAACATAATTTTATAGAAGCAAGATAATTTAACGGTTTGCTCCACCCTGCATAGGACTCCGGAGATAGTAGGAACTGTTGTCGCTACATTAAAACTTGTATAGGTCATGCGGGCATAATTTCTCTATTGAAGTATTCACGGAGCTGTGAATTTTCCAGCTCCTTCATGTTATTCATACAGTATTTCATCATTGGAAAGAATAAACATATCGAAATATTCCCTTGCAGTTTTATGAAGCACAGCATACTTTTGTTTTTTTCTATGTGAGTGAGGGAAACAAAAGGCAGAAGTGCCTGTAGCGCATGTCTCACCCAGAGTTGAAAGAGTGACAGGGTAAAAATCAAGGGACGTTCGAGCCAAAATGCCTGGACACACAGAGTTTGAAGCAATTTAAGTCATAGGAACAGGGAAAGACTGATTCTGGGAGAGAGTTCCAGAGCTCAGCTGTAGAATAGAAGAAAAGACAGAATAATGTTTCACTCTTGGGTTGGAGAGTTGCACAGAGTAGGGGTGGGATTGTGTTCAAGACGGGTACCACGTGGTTGAGCACACCCAGCTTCTGGGAGGCTGCCTTAGCAAGACTGGTAATATGGTCCTTTCAAGTGAGAGCAGAAGAAAAAGAGACACCAAAAATATTGAGAGAAGATGAAAGATTGATTTTTGTATTGTTGAAGTATAAGGGATAGTCCTCTGGGAGTTTCCGACGGGTAGCAAGATGGAGAAATTGAGTTTTGGAAGTATTAAAAGCAACAAGGTTTTCTCTTACCCAATTGGAAATGGTAGTTGGATCAGAAGATATGTATTGTATGGCTTCATTACGTTTGTTTTTGAGGGCTGGGGCGTTTAGGAAAACTAAGTGAGTAGTGTAAAGTAGAGTCGTCTGGCGTATGAAAGGATGGATGTGAAGGTACAGTTGAGAAGATAATTCATGAAAATTAGAAAGAGATTGGGAGATAGGACAGAGCCCTGAGGAACACCGGAGTTGATAGGATGAGAAAGTGAGCGATGGCTGTCCACAACCGCAGCTTTGGAATGGCCGGAAAGGAAATTGGAGACAAAGGCACAGATGGAGGGATAGAAACCGAAAGAGGGTAGTTTAGAAATTAAAGATTTGTGCCAGACTCTATCGAAGGTCTTTGATATGTCTAGTCCAATATGAAAGGTCTCACCGAAGTCCCAAAAGGAGGATGACCAAGAGTTAATAAGATATGAAAGAAGATCACTAGTAGAGCGACCCTTAACCCCTCGAGTACCAGAGACGCACCGTGCTTATGCGTCGGTAATGTATGAAACGCCAAACCCTCGAGCCGCATAGGGTATGCTGCGGTTAATTACTCCGGTCCTATGGCACCTAGAAGGCTCAGATTTGTATGCGAAAGTATCCCACGCAACAATGCTGATGGTTGAAGACCCTCAAAGTCCAGCCGCGTATGCGTGAGCATGCAAAAACATGTTTTTTGTATGTTTTTGCCTACCCATTTCCCCATGTTAATTCCGATTTTTGGGCATCCCGTAGGACCCCTTAATGACCTAGGGGATCGTTTTTTTTTGTTTTTTTTTTCCTTCATTTCTAACCCCTTCCAGGTGTTTTCTGGATTTTGTTTTTTTTGACAACCTGCTGGTCCTGGAGTGTACATTTATATTATACTGTATTGCCTGGTGCTCAGTGGGTTAAGGAAGCCATACTGGCGATCTGAGAGTAGATTATGAGAAGAGAAATGCTTAATAAATTTGGAAGCAAGAATAGTTTCAAAAACTTTATAGATAGAGACAGAGACGAAAGAGTTTGCCTAGGCAGGGAGTCAGCACGGAAGCACAGTTTTTTAGTACAACAGGAGGAATGCCTTCCGGACCGTACGCCTTCTTAGTATTAATCCAGGAGAGGGTAGAAAGTACTACTAGAATATGTGTATGTACAATTACCTATAAAGCCTATAAGCAGTGATTCAAATTAATGGTATTTTTTATTTATACACACAATTAAGATGGTAAATATTTCACTTAATATTGTTATTCAAGTGCTCTTAATTTCATCTTGTTTATTGTGTTCAGTTAATTAGAAAATTGGCATGGGTTATTCCAGTTGAATATTCTTATTCGTGTGGTACCTTTCAGTCATTATGTGGATGGATGTTTGATGCACTGAATATGAATAGACAAAATCTATGGAGTGTTAAATACTGGTCAGTACAGGTTCAAAGTTGTTAAGTACCTGTGATCGAAGAGTGTCGTTTCTGAAGAGTGGGATGGACACGAGGACTCTGTAGATGATGACGGCCACAATAAAAATAATCACCAAGCTCATCTGTTGGTAAAGGAGAATAGGTGTATAGACGGCTTCAAAACTTAAGTTCCTCGCTGTAACCTTATTTTTGGAAATATTATCGTCCTCCGTCGGTCAGGGTTGACCATAGAGGATACATTCTATATGTTATGGCTGCTTGGTCGGCTGGGGCAGCGTCGTTTGTGGCTGTAGAGACCAATGTGGGAATGACAGTCTCTTGCAAATGTCACATCTGTTTACAGTCTCTGGTCTGTTGGGGTTGTTGTGCTTCTTTGTGCGTGTTCGCTTGTATGCTACTGCTTTCATCAGATTGTCTCCCCTGTCTTGAAGTGTTTGTTAAGGGTACTTCTCCACCTCACATAGTCAGCTGCTAGGTAATCCCAAGTCTCGAGGAAATAATATAAGTATGATGGAATAGGTGGGCCTACAAATAGCACACATTGACAATGTGTTGTCTGATTCAGTTGATTGATGGTAGATGTGGACCATACTGGAGATTCCAATATCTTGCTATGGCCTATCAATGTCATTTAAAAATCTTTACTGTTTCTACCTGTTGATCTTGGATGGCGTTGTTGAACAAATGTAATCTAAGAATGAGGTTAACAAGTATGTGTGTTTTAATTGTAAGCCACTTCTCACATGACTCGGAACACAAAAGCTACATCTTGATGGCTCGTATATTACAAGTGAAATGTTTTATGCAGTCGTTAAGACGTTTGATTAGTCAACTGATTTATACATAAAATTACACTTGTACTATAATCATAGTAATTTTACTTGCATGTGCATGATCATGGATACGAACAAATCTTTTGTAAGAGACTGTAGATTTATACTTAAAGATAAAATACAAGTATGGCACATTTACACGGTGAGGGGAAAAGAAGAATGAACTGGCAAATCAATGGTACAGGTTACTTGGTTAGCAGGATTTCATTATATGATATGGGTTAACAATCATTCCTAACCTTAATATAATTGCCATGTGTTTATTCAAATGTAAATAGAGATTTAACTGCTCATGTAAGCATTAATGTTTGGCTGTGCTAATTAGATGTTGTTTATTTAAGTTCACAGTCTTGAACCAGATTATATTTGGATATGCTGTAGGTTTGAAGAGTGATGTAATCCGCTATGTTACAATTTACAGTATGTTGTAGGCTCCGTTTTAATTAAATAATGGTTGTTATAAAGTAAGAAAAGGTATTAAATATTGTATAATTGAGGTGTTTGGTGAAATTTGATGATCTCGTATTAACGCACGGCTGCGACAAGAGGTTTTACTGGTGGGCTGCGATGCTCCTCTCAGAAGAAGAGATGTCAAACACGTACCAAAACACTCCCAATAACAAAAACAACAAATGTGACTATCAGGGCTATAGGGGTGAAAATCCAATGATAGTTTCTGCCCCCCATCTTGCCTCAAACCTGCTTCTCCCATTTCCTTCCTCCACCCGACCAATACTCCCATATGCACAGCCGCGACATTTTCAACTATGGACCACTGTAACATCTCGACCACGCATCTTTTGGGTATTCATATATACAATATATGGTTGAATGCGCGTTTGCACATCCTACACGGTGATGTGGATTTCGTTGAGGTTTGGAAGTTACCAAATCGGCTTAGGTCTAGCACAAGCGCAATGGTGGGTCCTAGGGGTGTCTAGCATTTCCAGGTTTCAGATTAGAAGGATTGGTTCTCACTATTATATATTATTAAGGACAAATAATACAATATATTTATTAGAACATCGTGAACGTTTTGAGAAAAATTTGTATAATTAAAATATGTTCTTTATCTGAGAGTTACACCACAATTATTTGTCATTGTTTATTTATTAAACTTTTCGTGTACGGAAAGACGCACCTGGATCTTCCTGGGATACTTCAAAGCTTTCGTGACCATCAGGTGAATTTAGAAACCTTTAGTTTAGCTTTTTTTTCAACCCCTGTAGTTGTCTTTGAGCCAGTTTATTGGCAGAAAAATATTTTTGAAGAGCTAATTATGAGATTAGGTGAATTTTATATAAAATACTAAGCGGCATCTTAGGAGCCTGAAAGGGTTAATAGCGGAACATTATAAATTACACAACTTGAGACTTTTACATTACAATAATTTCTTGACATGTAAAAAGCAATTGACAATTGAATACTATGGGTATTGTGTAACCCAAAATAAATTCTGGTACCTCTATATTGATGATGTCTCTTTTATTATGGTTATTGCATTATTCACCAACGAGTCTTTGTAGAGGGTGAAAAGCTTATGTAGTTAAACCAATGTCAAACATTCATGAAGTTATCACATAGTGGAATGTAATAGCATAGATGTTAGTTACTTGTTTATATAGGCACAATTTTTAATTATTTATATGGCTTTGTGGATTGGAGTTCATTCTTTAGAAAATGCCAGTGTAATACAGTGGGTAACTAAAATAATTAGCAATGGTAAATTTGTTAACTATGTGTGAGTGACATGCTGCCATATTTAATAGAAAATGTAGACACTGAGTTAAAAATATATTTTTAGTAAGGATACACAATTGTCTTGAGAATATGACACTATTTATTACGATGCCTTTATTTTACTATTTCCCGGCAAACTTCCGATGATTTTCTTAACATATGAATGATCTTTCTTGGTAAAGGAATTTAATACCCACCATGATAAATATGAGGCCGACACCCGCCATGATCCTCTTGGCTCTGATGGATTTGGGGAAGGACGGCTCCCGAACGCCAGTGATGGGGTTCCTCTCCTGGCACGGGGCCTTGGCCGCGAACTCTGGCCGGGGCCGCTCCTCCTCCTCTTGGAAGTCCAGGCAGTCCCAGTGGTGAGCCAGGGACGCACTCTTACGCTTCCAGTACTCCAAGAAAGATACCGCTGGAAGAGAATACATGGAGGATTATAAGTGCAATTGTTTCAGAAAGCACAGAGCAAAACTTAATGTGTTAAATTTCAAACTTTTCAATAACTGCTGTAGCTGTAGAAAGGTAGGAAATTGTACTGTTGCATTTCCAATACTCCAAAACCAAAATAAGTGTTGGTAAAGAACTGCCATAGTAAAAAGAAAAGATGGGTGACTATTCCTCTTGGAAGTCTAGGCAGTCTCGGTGGTGAGCCAAGGACGAGCTGTTATGCTTCCAGTAATCCAGAAATAATATCGCGAGAAGTCAATGTAAGAAGAAATATATAAAGTATTTTTATGACCAACAGAGAGATTACTACTACTTTGTTCCCTATGGTGACCCAGGGAGGACCTCTTATGCTTCTAGTTCTCCAAGAATGATACTCCTGAAAGGATTGAATAAAGGATTATAAATTATACTAAAGTACTACTGTGTTAGAGAGCAAAGAAGACTAGATTGCTGGGGCTTTAATATTCCTAACCCGTTAATAAATGAAAAGGCTGCTATTAAATGTCCAGTACTCAAGGAAACATAATGCCAGATTATGATGAAAAGTTATATGTGAGAAAGACTATTATAACAAAAAACAAAACGAGAAAGGTTGAACTATTGTCTTTTCAGTAATCTAATAAAGATACAGCCAAGTGACAATGCAAGATTGAATATCCAAAGTAGTTCAGTGAGAGAAAGCAACAAAGACTGCTGTGTTTCCCGTACTTGGTTAAGGATACTCCCTTCCGCTCCAAATTATCCAAGGTAGATGCTGATGGAAAAAGATGGAAGGAGGAATGCACAAGATATTGTTGTGACAGAAAGAAAAGAGCGAGACTGTATTTTTCCACTTCTAGTACTCCCAAAACATTACATCTAAGACATGAACTACCTTTTGGTTAAATGTGCTGATCAGCCAGACCTTAGCCAGCTTCATCGGTCACACCACTCTCCCTGTCAGTGACATACAGCCCAACATTAGAAATGGTCTACTCTGACGAGAACACAAGCTCTTTTCACATTCTTCAGTAAGGCTGACTTTACAAGACAGATTGGACAGTGTGGAAACGGAGGTCTGAGTTGTGAAGGAAGAGAGCTTGGCTTTGAAATTGAACTTCAAGAAAAAAAAAAAAAGTTATTCAAGCAGTGTTGTGGATAGTGAAGTACCATGGAAATAGTGGCTGCCAGTGACTTGAAGTGCATTCTGCAAAAACAACAGCCTACTGAAAACTGTACAGACAAGTTCATCACCTTAGGAGATGATTGTGAAAAATAATGTATGGGAGGTAATGAACCAGGAGTAATGGCAACGCTGAACGTGTGGATGAGACAACGATTAAACAAGAGAAAAGGAGAATGGGAAAGCATCTGAGTGTAACAATGGTGTATTTTAGGGGATTTAATATTTTCTGGTTTAAACTGGCAGAATCAAATTAGCGACAGTGAATCTGAAGACTTTCTAGAGTTGGTACTTGATAGTTTCTTATTTCAATTCATTAACCCCTACTGTACCAGAGCGTATTACCATAAATGTACCCTTCAGTACCAGGCATTGTGGCCAAAATGGCTTCAGATTCAAGAGAGAATACCCTCTCACCCCGAAAGTTGGAGGAATACTGTCCCAGCTAGCTCCCACAGGCTTGGATCCAAGCTGAGAAGTGTTGCCAATGTTTCAGAGCAGTGCGTACAAGTCATGGTACCTGGTACCGCTCGATACAGGCAGTTACAAGGACCGCATAGTAATGACGGACATCTTCCGTCGCTGGTACTGACGAGTGACTTTTATACTGACGGCTGTATACCGTATACCGTCGCTGGTACAGTAAGGGTTTAATATGCCAACTAGAGGAAATAATATCCTCGAATTAGCATTTAAAATTAGCGTTTAGTAGTAATGACAATTTGGTAAAAAAAATGTAGAGATTGGTGACGAACTAGGAAACGGTGATCAGAATTCAAAATATTTTAGATAGAATGGAGTGTCAAGACGAAAGAAAATTCTGTTTTAATTGCGGTTTTAGGAAGGCTAATTACGGTGGGTTAAAAAGGTCCTTTTAGGAAATACCTCTGGTCAAACAATAAATGTAAGTCAGGTGTTCCACCATGGTTACTATCGCCCAGGTGCCTGACAGGAAAGTCAAGAAGTCCCTAAACATTTTAGATTCTACAATACTTACAGTAAGTATATCGTCTCCTTTCACAATGCACAAGATAAGTACTGTATAATTATACCCAAAAGAAAATTTTAAATAATACAGAACCAACCGAAATGGATATTATCTTTTAGATTTTCTAGGTAAAAAGAGAGGAATATACAGAAACATACGGAAAGAAGAAAATTACTTACTTGGCTACTCTCACAACTTAACAAGGCAGGTCAAAAGGAAAATAAGAAATTAAGAGAAAACAAAATTAAATCAAGGTAGCCAATAAATCCAAAAATAACCCCCAAGTTTTTACCGATTGTATAAATCTAAGGATAAAGATATAATAATTCACCTTAAAACTACATCAGGTGATATTACTGATGATTAGTCTGTTTAAAGTGTGCAATACTCTGAACAGCCACTTTCTTTCCGTTTTCACCACAAGATATATATCGACAAAATAGAAAATATAGTAAGTGCTGTTCATATTACTAAGTATGATTCAATTAACCCACTGAACCCCAGCGACGACAACGTATCGTCGGCAATGTATGTAACGCTAAACCCCAGCAACGACGTGTCGTCAATGTTAATTACTCTGGTCCTATGGCACCTAGAGGGCTCAGATTTTTATGGGAACTGTGTAAGTATCCCACGCAAACTTGCCGATGGTTTAAAACTCTCAAAGTCCAACCGTGTGCGCGTGAGCACACAAAAACATGGTTTTTGGGTGTTTTTGCCTTGAATTTCTTAGTCTTGTAAAATCGACTTTCGGGCGCACCGTAGGACCCCTTTTTTACCTAGGGGATCGTTTTTTTGTGGTTTTTCCTTCATTCCTAACCCATTCACTATTGCTTCTGGAAAAGAAAAAAAATCAAAACCTGCCGGTCCTTGGTGGTACATTTATTTATAACTAGCTGGGGCTCAGTGGGTTAAAGAAATAGACAAAATATACCCTCAGAAATCACCAGGCCCAGATAAAGTATAATATCTACTGTATCTATCTATCTATTGCCGGACGCCTTACTCCCCTTAATGAGGGTGGCCATACACAGAAGGCCCCCAAGTGGACCTATCCCTGGTAAGAGGGACAACCCATGCCAATTTACTGAAGGACTTACAGGATTGGCCACTCAATTTAGGACCCGTCTGACCCTGAGGCCCTCTATGTATCTTTTTAGCACTATTTTTCTACAGTGGTGCTCGGCTAGTCCATCCACTAACCTGCTTCACCCTTATGTAAGCAGTACCGATTTGTATCAGGTTTACTCCCCTAGACAGGTTGCCGACCTAGGCTGATGAGTCCCATCCACCCAGATTTGTAAAAGGTCTCCCCTAGATGGGTTGCCGACCAAGGCTAACGAATCCCATCCACCCGAAAGTATAATATGCCAGAGCATCAACAAAATGCAGAAGTGAATTGAATTCTTCATTAATGTAACTTTTTAACAATTCATTAGAATCGGGCTTAGTTCCAGAACCCTGGAAGCTTGCAAATGTAGGGTCAGAAATTCTGACGTTAATAAACCAAATTAAAGGAGTAGCATTATACAGTATTTAGGTCCGATACTTATCGTAGGATAAAATAAATATAAACTTAAATAAAATGCTAACCCATTAATATGCACGAGAGGATTCCTTAGGGAAGGATAAGTATCAAATAACATTTTGTGTAATCTGAAGACCGATACATTGTGAAAAACCGTAAATACTTTGTGTGCTTCAAAATATATACACCACTCAATAAAATTAAACTCCGAATGAATACTTGAACTTGGGAATAATACAATTACTATATAGAACTAAAACCCCAAACGAAGCATCGAAACAAATAAGCACAGCGAACCAATACCGTGTAGCTAAACTATGTTGGCTTCGGGAAACGCTGAAATATTGAAATACATTAATGAAACGTTTCAAGTGTTGGCGTAACAGTGAATTAGAAAGAAAACAAAATTATATACATAAACAAAAATGGGTCAGTGGCCATTTGATTTCGGTATACAGAATTACAGATCAGTGACCGCTTAGCCTGGATAGTGAGCAGAAGTAGCCTAGCCATCTAGTTTCACAGTGAACAACAGTAATTAAGGGGAGATGGGCCTATTTTCTGGACCCTTTTCTCCCTCATGTTTAGCCCCATTAGTTTTCAGATTTTAAGACATTCGCCTCATTAGTTTGTCGATTTTAATACCTTTCGTCCTATTTCTATATCAATATCAAGACCTTTCGTACCATTTAGGTGTCGATTTTGTCCTGGCGAGCGATAGCGAGCCTGTAATTTTAAGAGTAATCGGCCTTTGGCCGGGAAAATTTTCTATCGAAAAATGTACACATTTATCTTTAAAAGGGGTTTAGGGAGTGTTTTTTAAGCTTGATGAAGGTCTAGCATGGAAACTACAAGATAAGGTAATATATAAACTTAATAGACCCAACAAATAACTAATGTCCCCTTAATTTTTCTGTACACACCAATACAGAAGTTCCCGATAGCACACGTGTACCGCTACTTCCTTTTATATGCTTGCAACAATTGATGATAATATTCAAGGACACTAGTGCGACGTTATGAGAAACAATTTATTAGGTAAAATGGGGAAAATTTTTATTTTAATATCACTTTTCCGAGTGTTTTTTATAAACAAAATTGGTCATTTGCATCAATATATAGTGTTTGTAATTAATTAGAAATCTCGGGAAAACCTATTTTCCCCATCGATCGATGTTGAGACACTCGCTCCCCGATAGTGATTTGAAAAGACATTAGCCTAACCTAACAACCTTACCTAACCTAACCTAGTATTATGGGTGGGGGCTGCCGCCCCCACACCTCCACTGGTTGCGTACTTAATACAAAAGAAAGAAAAATTGGCTGTCGATTATACGAAGGTGAAAAAGAAAAAAAATCGATGAAGTCTATGGTGTTTACTCTGCAATCTTCAGCTTGATTGTACATTGATAACGGGAAAGTACCGTATTGACAACCTTGTTACGAAAATTAAATTTTAGTACCATACTTTTATATTAAGTTTTTCCGAGGATTTAACAAATTTTCATATGATCTTTAGAGCTATCGATGACTGAAAGTACCGTATTGACAACCTTGTTACGAACAAAATATTTTAGTACCATACTTTTTTATTAGGTTTTGCCGAGGGTTAAAACAAATTTTCTTATTATCTTTAGAGCATATAGATTCAATATTTATCTTCAAATATATCAACAAAATTCGTGGTATTAAAATAACATTAAACCGAAAAGAGGCACCAATAGATTCGCCATATTTTTCCTCCATATAGTCCGCATGGAGGATTTTCGTTATCAACAAACTGAAAAATACCCACTTCACAGACAAATACACCAAAAATCTAAGTCAAAGCGGGGGTGTGGGAGCGGCAGCCCCCACCTATAATACTAGGATAGGTTAGGTAAGGTTGTTAGGTTAGGCTAATGTCCTTTCAAAGGGGCATAGGCTAGTAAACACTAGGATAGCCTATATCCGGTCAGAGGTAAGAAGAAGAAGAAGAGTCCTGCAGTAGTCTCCTTGAATGCTACCCAATTGATATTCATAGGTTTTCTTAAAAGTAAACTGGATGAGACTGTCTGTTTACTTGGACTTGTTGGCCATAAGGTGAGGTAGGGCGTTAAGGGGGGTGACC